>JBBBDQ010000711.1:385000-720000 GCA_037127315.1 Ascarosepion bandense
ATTATGCCACTCTCTGATTCCTTATTGATTCAATATGGTGATGTCGGCAACGTTATTGGTGCTCACCAGAAGTCCTATGTGGATGGACGATTCTAGGAATATCTAGAAGAAAAAGAGGATAATAGGTGCTTGCAATCTATCTGATGGGAAATTGTGTTGGAAAATTTGTGACGGTGTTGCAATTACAGACGCAGTGAGTGAGTGCATTTGAAAATCTACTATGGAGACGTTTTTACGAGTGTCTAAGTTTATAGAAAGATTTAGCACAGTTCAGTCTCGTTCATTATAAACATGTACTGAGTGTTCTTTTTTCAGCAGTCTTGGTCTTTTCCCAGTTTAAGTCTATCTGCTTATAAACTCAGTCAGTTAAGTGCCATACGTGACACACGCTTTGGGCGATCATGTCTCCAAAGAGTCATGATTAACTGGGCAGAAGATTATCCTGCAGTAGGTAGCCATTGCTTTCTGCGGTAGACTGGTTGCCGACCAAAACTATTGAACCCAATCTATCCTGCCATTTAGCCCATAGCTGGAGTGAGAAGAGATGTATTATATTATTAAGTAGTAATTAGTGGGGGTTCAGTTTATTACTTCATAACAATATAAAACTGATCCCCCACTTTATGTCCAACAGAAGTTTGAATCGTTTTCAACTATTATATTCAATCAGTCAGTTAAGTGCCATACGTGATACACGCTTGGGTGATCATGTCTCGAAAGAGACATGACTGACTGGGCAGAAGATTATCCCGCAGTACGTTGCCATTGCTTTCTGCTGTAGACTGTTTGCCGACCAAGGCTATAGAACCCAATCTATCCTGCCATTTGCCCCATAGCTGAAGTCGGAAGAGATTAATTATAATATATTATTATATTAATAAGTAGTTGGGGATCAGTTTATTACTTCTTAGCAATAAAAAACCGATCCCCCACTTTATGCCCAGTAGTTTTAATTTTTTTCAACTATTATATTCAGTCAGTCATTCAACTATTATATTCAGTCAGTAAGTGCCATACGTGACACAAGTTTTGGGCGATCATGTCTCGAAAGAGATATGACTGATTGAGCAGAAGAATATCCCGCATTAGGTTGCCATTATTTTCTGCAGTAGACTGATTGCCAGCCAAGGCTATAGAACCCAATATGTCCTGTTATTTAACCCATAAGAGGAGGGAAGAGACAGATTAACACCTTTTCCAAGGGTATTTGTGCGTAAGTGAATGCAAGGAATATCAACTGGAATTCGAACTCGGCTCACCGATTTGTCATACCGAGTCGATAACCACTGCTCTAAAAAGCACTCCTCTTATAAATTACATAGCATTAATACAAACATGAAAAGTGTCAAAAGTACTTTCAATCTCTTTCCGAGGCCATTTTTAGGGGTGTGAATTATGGTAACAAAAAATAACCGCAAAAGAATGTTGCTAAAAATAACTGTTATTTTCTTTCTGTTTCAAATATAACGGTTGACAAATTGCTAGGGTTCATTAGAACGTGAAAACTATCCAAAATGTAATTTTTTAATATCTTGTAACGTCATGGTCATGCACATGCTCAAGCATGAAAAAGCTGTTGTTTTTTACAAACATTTTAGAACATTACTATAGTATTCGGATGCGCAGTGAATATCGACTCGGAACGAGAAATCGGAGAGCCGAGTTCAAATTCCAGTTGAATTCCTTGCATTCACTTTCGCGCAAATACCCTTGGGAAAGGTATTAATCCGTCTATTCCTTCCAGTTATGGATTAAATAATAGTACAGATAGGGTTCTATAGCCTTGGCTGGCAATCAGTCTACCGCAGAAAGCAATGGCAACCTACTGCGGGATAATCTTCTGCCCAGTCAGTCATGTCTCTTTCGAGACCTGATCGCCCAAGCGTGTATCACGTATGGCACTTAACTGACTGACTATATTATTCATACTTGATTCTATTAATTGACGGCTTAAGTGTTTTATTGAATATTACCTCGAGAATCTGTTTTTGTTGTTTTCTTGGTGTAGGATAGTTATGTTATCGATCATTATTTTTTTATATTGTGAATGTAGCCAGGAATGTTGTTGTAGATGTCTACAAATGGACGAATGGTCAGATAAGTGTGATGTAAGACGTCTAGCTCATGTAGTTGTTGTAAATCCAACATATATATTTGATTTTTTTTTTTTTTTTTTTTTTTTGTTAGAGATATATTTTCCCAAGGAACATTTGAATTTATATATATTTTAATATTTTTATTGTAAATTTAAAATAAAAACATAGTTTACTGCAACTCAACAGATGTTGTGTTTCGGTACTATCTTATTAGCACTTCGTCACGAAGTGACATTTTTTTTTTACTATTGGGAATTAGTCTATATAGAAGCTAAAAAAATAAATAAGTATCTAGCACTCTAAATAAAGTAAATCACTACAAACAGTGGACTGTCAACCCATTAGGGAAAGGAGGGACAAAGATATATATATATATTTGGCGGAAAGGATGTATGACAAAGTGGAAAATTATTTTGTGTGACGCATTTCGTTCTTTACATTGATGCGACTGCGCATGTGCACGAACGAGAAACCCTGGGAATTTTAAATTTAAAAATATATCTATCTAAACTTATTTATAAATGGAACTTTGTCTGTTTGTGTGTGTGTGTGTGTGTGTGTGTGTGTGTGTGTGTGTGTGTCCGTTAGCTATAGACTTCGAAACGGCTGAACCGATTTTCTTGAAAATTTACACAGTTGTACTATAAGCGTCTGCGAGTGTTCTTAGCTAGTTTTTGTGTCGAGGTCCCCCAGATAAATACCGAAAATTGATAATCGAAAAAATCGGGTTATAGCAGGAATGGTCCGATTTTAATCAAAATTGATTCACTCATAGACAAAGACATAAAAAACAATATTCAGAAGTTTCAAGGTTGCAGTTCTTACAATAGTGCAGAAAATCGATAATATATATATATATATATATATATATATATATATATATATATATATAAATCGATACCAGGAAATCAAAATTTGACTTACAGCCATTCATTTTTCTTTTAACTGGAAACTTTTTAGTCTTTCGTGCCAACGTCCAAAGAGTCTGAGCTCCAGAAACATGGATTAATTTTAAAGCTTTCATTACACCCGAGTAACGCCAGGTTATACTGCTAGTTCTTTTATATGTGCATTGGGTATATAATCTAACCGATTTCTTTTTCTCTTTGTATGTTTCTTGTGTTTAACACTTTTGTTATTAAATATCCCACACTGTTTATAATTTTTGACTATTCGAAATAAATATAAAGATGACAGATCAAATCGTATATATATATATATATATATATATATATATATATATATTAACGACTGAACTTTCAAATATATATTTTATCGTTTTCTTTTAGCTTACCTTGTTTAAGCATCTTACTGCCCATAAACTATTCTCAGACAGGCATTCCGTTATCCGCTTTGCGATATGCTAACGACCATCACGGAGTACATATACCAGGCCCTTGATAAATCTAGAGAGGATCGTGCTGTTGCCCTGGATAACTCCAAAGATTGTGATAGGGTTTGGAACGCTGGCCTTCTACGCAAGGTACAGGGCTATGCTATCACCAGACGCTTGCTTGATCTGGTTCAATCTTCCCTATCTAACCGCGTAATAAAGGACGTCTTGAAGAGGCATGCCTCCACATCCTACTGCATGAACGCCGGTGTGCTCCAGGGCTTTATCCTAGGCCGGACGCTATTCCTGATCTTCATAAATGATCTCTCGCGCGTGATCCAGTCACAAGTAGGCATCTACGCAGATGACATCACAATTTACTCCCACATCAGTAAGGAACCCGGCGAGGCGGGCAAACATAACCTCGCTGCTAATCTTGAGAATGATTTACACTCAGTGGTGAACTGGGGTAAGAAGTGGCTTGTAAATTTCAATGTTTCTAAAATGAAACTGCTATCTATCAACCATCACTGGCAACCCCTCCTGCCCCCCACAAGCATGGACCAAACGAGTTACCCTGAAAGGAATACACTGAGCCTCTTTGGCCTTAACCTGTTTTCCGACCTCAAGTGGAATTATTACACTAAGTCAATAGCCAAATCCACTACTAGGAAGGTTGGGTCACTGTGTCGGGCCAGGAAGTTTTTTTCCGCCTGAATCCATCCTGCACATATACTGATCAACCATCCGTCCGTGCCTGGAATACTTCTGTTGTATCTGGTCAGGCGCCCCTGCTGTTCATCTCAATGTTCTCGACAGGCTCCAATACGCCTCAGTTTCCGCTATCACTTCTTCAGTGAAGCCAAATCACTTTCCCTGGAGCATTCTTTTGGGATCTGCAAACAATCAGTAGTAGTTGGAAACCAGACCTGGAGAATAGGGTCGATACCGAAGCAATTCGAAGTAGTTTTGCCTTCGTCGCGATCGACTTGTGACATCGTGCCTTGTCTTGGTGAAAGATCACCGTTTTCCTCTTCATTTGTGGCTTTTTTTTTCTTTTTTTTTTTTTTTTTGACGATTTCTTCCTTCAAACCCATATATATTGCTATATTTTATTCGCTTTCTTTTCTTACAATAATCGATGAACAAAATACCTTGCGCATCCCAAAATACGGAGGTCAAAACATTGCCTGCTGATGTTTGCGTCTTTAGTCGCTTTGGACGACTTTCATCTGTTGTTGTCCACTCAGCTGACTGCCGATTTGACTCTGGAGTGAAGCGGTGGTTTTATGTTTCATCCACTGTCACATATTTGCGCAAAAACGTCTACTTGTTACGTTGAAACAGTTGCAAACAACGCTCGGAATCCTCGACACGTTGTAGTTTTTGATCGACTGTGATTTTTCATGAAAAACGGTGAATATACTGCCTTCTGATATGTTCAACTCCTCTGCTATATCACGCAACTTCAATTTACGATCGGCCAAAACAAGTTTGTTGATTTTTTTGGTGTTTTCCGGGACAACTGATGATTTTGGGACAATTGAGCATTCAGTAACATTTGTGTCTGTACGACTGCTTTAAAAGTCAGCACACCACCTCTTGACTGTTGTTTCCGACGAAGCAGAGTCCCAATAACAATTATGAAGCCATTGCTTTGCTTGAATAGTATTTTTTCTCTTAGAAAGCAATGCTTTATCAGCACAGGAAATTGAGATTTTTTTCTTTGTTTTGAAAATTTACTACAGTAGCTTCCCATAAATAACCAAAGTTTGTAAACTAATAATCCGATTAGGTCCAAATTGTGTCACGTGCCATTTGAAGTTTAGTACTCCATAAAAATCATATGGATTTTTTATTAGTGGCGCCATCGATATGTCACGCACGGGACTTATTGAGTGATGCGTTATATCGAGGCCAAGCATCGAAGCATCACTAAATCGTTACTGTTTAACTCGCATCAACTTAAGGAACCTTCAGTAGATTTGCCTCATATCCTCCATATTCGATTTTTAAAGAGGGAGTTTCAAACAGAGAGCTTCTTCCTCAGGGTACTAGCATTGTAGAAGAAACTTCCGAAAGAACCCCGAACACTTCAAACTTCATCAAACGTTCTCTGTCCTACATATCTTTAAAATATGCAGCTCTTGCTTCTTCCTTGAACACCTTGACAGTGGTTCAGAAAGGTAAATAGAAGAAAGTAGAACTGTTCCAACATAAATCTGATAGAAATCTGAGTGCAGAAACAATTCTTCCTACTAGAATCTGACATATAACAACAGGAAGAATGTTCGTCCATGGGTTAACCGTTGTCACCAGTAATAGCGAACATGTACATGGAATACTTCAAGGAAATGGATACAGGAACATCACCAACATAGCCAACAGTAGGGCCGAGTTATGTAGACGACACCTTCATATTCTGGCAGCAACAAGAAATTGTACAAATGCAACTTGGTCATGTGAACCAAATAAAGCCTTTGATCTAGATACCGATGAAAAAAAATAAGCAACTATCCTTCCTGGGTATTTCGGATAATACACGCAGAGAATGGGTTCAAAACATCCATCACAAGTCAACCTTTAACGGACAATATCTCAACTTAAATTCCACTAGCTATACAGGGTGAAGAAAGGAATCGTCTTATGTCTACAACACCGAGATAAAATATCCAGACACATACTACAAAGAAATCATCAGCTTCAAGCATCAACTACCATGCAGACCAGACATCACTTTCAGAAGTGTCACGTAGAAGTACCAGAAAATTCCCAAGTTGTCTTTACATCAAAGGCTTATCGGAAAAGTTTCAGAATATTTGTGGTCCATACAACATCGGGACAAAATTCAGAAGCAGCTCCACACTACGGATAAAAAAAAATCGAGTAAAATCAGACACGATCGAAAACATTATCAATAATTGTGCGCACTAGGTTCCTTGCAATTGTGGTAAAGAATATAAATAAGAAACAAGTTTATCCCCCAAAAGTAAAGCTGGGGGAACATTGAAAAGCCATAGTGAGGAGTAAGACAATGAAATAAGGCATTAATAATCATGTACGTGCGGAAAAGGGTAGTCATCTTACCCTTCGGAATGAAGTGAAAATGCTGCACATGGAAAAACACTTGAGCGTCACTCGTCTGAAAATGAAAAAATCAGCGCAAATACTAGGCTATAAGGACATCCTTAGTGAGCCTAGCATATAAATAAACACAATATGAGAGCTAATAATAAAGAAAGGAAGAGAGCTGTCTGCTATTCTTCAACAGCAACAGCAGATAGGAATTCGTCTTCTCTCCCTTCAGCTATGGATTAAATAGCAGGACAGATTGTGTTCTATAGCCTTGGTTGACAACCAGTCTACCACAAAATGTAAAAGCAAGCTACTGGCAGAAAATCTTCTACCCGATCATGTGTCTTTCGAGACATGATCGCCCAAGCGTTTATCACGTATGGCACTTATCTGAGTGACTGAATATAATAGTTAAAAACATTTAAAACATCTACTGGGCGTAAAGTGGGGGATAGGTTTTCTATTGTTATGAAGTAATAAATTGATCCCCCACTTATTACTACTTATTAATATAATGATATAAGTCATCTCTTCTCACGCCAGCTGTGGACTAAATGGCAGGACGGATTGGGTTAAATAGCCTTGGATGGCAATAGGTCTACCGGAGAAAGTAATGTCAACCTACATCGTAAAATTTTTAGAAAGTAGCAATCTTAATACAGGAGCAATGGTTTCTTACTTAAGATAACTAATACAAATTTTACAGCAGCCAGTGAAAATACATAAATATGTATGTATGTTCCTGGGACATGCAATGAGGAAGGAGGGCTTGGAGAACCTGATACTAACAGGCCAGATAGAGGGGAAAAGAGACAGAGGAAAGCGGTGGATAACATATTTGAAGGACCTGATCAGGTGGATGACAGAACGAGGATTGCGTGGTGTAACAGGAGAAAGCGTGCTAAGAGCTACCAGGGATAGGAAGACGTGGAAGGCCATGATCACGTACGTTATGAAGAGCCAGGGCACATAGAAGAAGAAGAAGAAGAAGAAGAAGAGGTTAGTGTGTGAGTAATCACCAAAACGGAGGTTGGGAATAATAGTATATCAACAAGTACAAGACTCGCACGCTGCTTGAAGTAGGTACACAGCTAGGAAACCGCTGGTCAGTACTAGAGGGGAAAAGGGGAAAAGGAATGAAGGGTAAGAAAAGAAAAAAAGGAAAGAAGGGTAAAGAAAGAAAGAAAAAGGGAGAGAAGAGTAAGGAAAGAAAAAGGCAATGAGGGTAAAGAAAAAAAAGGAAAGGAAGGGTAAAGGAAAAATAAGGGAGGGAAGGGTAAAGAAAAAAGGAAAGAAGGGTAAAGAAAGAATAAGTGAAGGAAGGGTAAAGAAAGAATAAGGGAAGGAAGATAAGAGGAAAGAAAAAAGGGAAGGAAGATAAGAGAAAGAAAAAGGGAAGGAAGATAAGAGAAAGAAAAAGGGAAGAAGGGTAAAGAAAGAATAAGTGAAGGAAGGGTAAAGAAAGAAAAAGGGAAGGAAGATAAGAGAAAGAAAAAGGGAAGGAAGATAAGAGAAAGAAAAAGGAAGAAGGGTAAAGAAAGAATAAGTGAAGGAAGGGTAAAGAAAGAATAAGGGAAGGAAGGGTAAAAAGGAAGAATAAGGGAAGGAAGATAAGAGAAAGAAAAAGGGAAGGAAGATAAGAGAAAGAAAACGGGAAGGAAGATAAGAGAAAGAAAAAGGAAGAAGGGTAAAGAAAGAATAAGTGAAGGAAGGGTAAAGAAAGAAAAAGGGAAGGAAGATAAGAGAAAGAAAAAAAGGGAAGGGAAGATAAGAGAAAGAAAAAGGGAAGAAGGGTAAAGAAAGAATAAGTGAAGGAAAAGGGTAAAGAAAGAATAAGGGAAGGAAGATAAGAGAAAGAAAAAGGGAAGAAGGGTAAAGAAAGAATAAGTGAAGGAAGGGTAAAGAAAAGAATAAGGGAAGGAAGGGTAAAGAAAGAATAAGGGAAGGAAGATAAGAGAAAGAAAAAGGGAAGGAAGATAAGAGAAAGAAAAACGGAAGGAAGATAAGAGAAAGAAAAAGGGAAGGAAGATAAGAGAAAGAAAAAGGGAAGAAGGGTAAAGAAAGAATAAGTGAAGGAAGGGTAAAGAAAGAAAAAGGGAAGGAAGAGAAGAGAAAGAAAAAGGGAAGGAAGATAAGAGAAAGAAAAAAGGAAGAAGGGTAAAGAAAGAATAAGTGAAGGAAGGGTAAAGAAAGAATAAGAAGGAAGATAAGAGAAAGAAAAGGGAAGAAGGGTAAAGAAAGAATAAGTGAAGGAAGGGTAAAGAAAGAATAAGGGAAGGAAGGGTAAAGAAAGAATAAGGGAAGGAAGATAAGAGAAAGAAAAAAGGAAGGAAGATAAGAGAAAGAAAAACGGAAGGAAGATAAGAGAAAGAAAAAGGGAAGGAAGATAAGAGAAAGAAAAAGGAAAGAAGGGTAAAGAAAGAATAAGTGAAGGAAGGGTAAAGAAAGAATAAGGGAAGGAAGATAAGAGAAAGAAAAAGGGAAGAAGGGTAAAGAAAGAATAAGTGAAGGAAGGGTAAAGAAAGAATAAGGGAAGGAAGATAAGAGAAAGAAAAAGGGAAGAAGGGTAAAGAAAGAATAAGTGAAGGAAGGGTAAAGAAAGAATAAGGGAAGGGAAGGGTAAAGAAAGAATAAGGGAAGGAAGATAAGAGAAAGAAAAAGGGAAGGAAGATAAGAGAAAGAAAAACGGGAAGGAAGATAAGAGAAAGAAAAGGGAAGGAAGATAAGAGAAAGAAAAGGGAAGAAGGGTAAAGAAAGAATAAGTGAAGGAAGGGTAAAGAAAGAAAAAGGGAAGGAAGATAAGAGAAAGAAAAAGGGAAGGAAGATAAGAGAAAGAAAAAGGAAGAAGGGTAAAGAAAGAATAAGTGAAGGAAGGGTAAAGAAAGAATAAGGGAAGGAAGGGTAAAGAAAGAATAAGGGAAGGAAGATAAGAGAAAGAAAAAGGGAAGGAAGATAAGAGAAAGAAAAACGGAAGGAAGATAAGAGAAAAGAAAAAGGGAAGGAAGATAAGAGAAAGAAAAAGGAAGAAGGGTAAAGAAAGAATAAGTGAAGGGAAGGGTAAAGAAAGAAAAAGGGAAGGAAGATAAGAGAAAGAAAAAGGGAAGGAAGATAAGAGAAAGAAAAAGGGAAGAAGGGTAAAGAAAGAATAAGTGAAGGAAGGGTAAAGAAAGAATAAGGGAAGGAAGATAAGAGAAAGAAAAAGGGAAGAAGGGTAAAGAAAGAAAAAGGGAAGAAGGTAAAGAAAGAATAAGGGAAGGAAGGGTAAAGAAAGAATAAGGGAAGGAAGATAAGAGAAAGAAAAAGGGAAGGAAGATAAGAGAAAGAAAAGGAAGGAAGATAAGAGAAAGAAAAAGGAAAGAAGGGTAAAGAAAGAATAAGTGAAGGAAGGGTAAAGAAAGAATAAGGGAAGGAAGATAAGAGAAAGAAAAAGGAAGAAGGGTAAAGAAAGAATAAGTGAAGGAAGGGTAAAGAAAGAATAAGGGAAGGAAGATAAGAGAAAGAAAAAGGGAAGAAGGGTAAAGAAAGAATAAGTGAAGGAAGGGTAAAGAAAGAATAAGGGAAGGAAGATAAGAGAAAGAAAAAGGGAAGAAGGGTAAAGAAAGAAAAAGGGAAGAAGGGTAAAGAAAGAATAAGTGAAGGAAGGGTAAAGAAAGAATAAGGGAAGGAAGATAAGAGAAAGAAAAAGGGAAGGAAGATAAGAGAAAGAAAAAGGGAAGGAAGATAAGAGAAAGAAAAAGGAAAGAAGGGTAAAGAAAGAATAAGTGAAGGAAGGGTAAAGAAAGAATAAGGGAAGGAAGATAAGAGAAAGAAAAAAGGGAAGAAGGGTAAAGAAAGAATAAGTGAAGGAAGGGTAAAGAAAGAATAAGGAAGGAAGATAAGAGAAAGAAAAAGGGAAGAAGGGTAAAGAAAGAATAAGTGAAGGAAGGGTAAAGAAAGAATAAGGGAAGGAAGATAAGAGAAAGAAAAAGGAAGAAGGGTAAAGAAAGAAAAGGGAAGAAGGGTGTAAAGAAAGAATAAGTGAAGGAAGGGTAAAAAGAAAGGAATAAGGGAAGGAAGATAAGAGAAAGAAAAAGGAAGGAAGATAAGAGAAAGAAAAGGGAAGGAAGATAAGAGAAAGAAAAAGGAAAGAAGGGTAAAGAAAGAATAAGTGAAGGAAGGGTAAAGAAAGAATAAGTGGAAGGAAGATAAGAGAAAGAAAAAGGGAAGGAAGATAAGAGAAAGAAAAAGGGAAGGAAGATAAGAGAAAGAAAAAGGAAAGAAGAGTAAAGAAAGAATAAGTGAAGGAAGGGTAAAGAAAGAATAAGGGAAGGAAGATAAGAGAAAGAAAAAGGGAAGGAAGATAAGAGAAAGAAAAACGGAAGGAAGATAAGAGAAAGAAAAAGGGAAGGAAGATAAGAGAAAGAAAAAGGAAGAAGGGTAAAGAAAGAATAAGTGAAGGAAGGGTAAAGAAAGAAAAAAGGGAAGGAAGATAAGAGAAAGAAAAAGGAAGGAAGATAAGAGAAAGAAAAAAGGGAAGAAGGGTAAAGAAAGAATAAGTGAAGGAAGGGTAAAGAAAGAATAAGGGAAGGAAGATAAGAGAAAGAAAAAGGGAAGAAGGGTAAAGAAAGAAAAAGGAAGAAGGGTAAAGAAAGAAAAAGGGAAGGAAGGGTAAAGAAAGAATAAGTGAAGGAAGGGTAAAGAAAGAATAAGGGAAGAAGATAAGAGAAAGAAAAGGGAAGGAAGATAAGAGAAAGAAAAAGGGAAGGAAGATAAGAGAAAGAAAAAAGGAAAGAAGGGTAAAGAAAGAATAAGTGAAGGAAGGGTAAAGAAAGAATAAGGGAAGGAAGATAAGAGAAAGAAAAAAGGGAAGGAAGATAAGAGAAAGAAAAAGGGAAGGAAGATAAGAGAAAGAAAAAGGAAAGAAGGGTAAAGAAAGAATAAGTGAAGGAAGGGTAAAGAAAGAATAAGGGAAGGAAGATAAGAGAAAGAAAAAGGGAAGGAAGATAAGAGAAAGAAAAAACGGAAGGAAGATAAGAGAAAGAAAAAGGGAAGGGAAGATAAGAGAAAGAAAAAGGGAAGAAGGGTAAAGAAAGAATAAGTGAAGGAAGGGTAAAGAAAGAAAAAGGGAAGGAAGATAAGAGAAAGAAAAGGGAAGGAAGATAAGAGAAAGAAAAAGGGAAGAAGGGTAAAGAAAGAATAAGTGAAGGAAGGGTAAAGAAAGAATAAGGGAAGGAAGATAAGAGAAAGAAAAAGGGAAGAAGGGTAAAGAAAGAAAAGGGAAGAAGGGTAAAGAAAGAATAAGGGAAGGAAGGGTAAAGAAAGAATAAGGGAAGGAAGATAAGAGAAAGAAAAAGGGAAGGAAGATAAGAGAAAGAAAAAGGGAAGGAAGATAAGAGAAAGAAAAGGAAAGAAGGGTAAAGAAAGAATAAGTGAAGGAAGGGTAAAGAAAGAATAAGGGAAGGAAGATAAGAGAAAGAAAAAGGGAAGAAGGGTAAAGAAAGAATAAGTGAAGGAAGGGTAAAGAAAGAATAAGGGAAGGAAGATAAGAGAAAGAAAAAGGGAAGAAGGGTAAAGAAAGAATAAGTGAAGGAAGGGTAAAGAAAGAATAAGGGAAGGAAGATAAGAGAAAGAAAAAGGGAAGAAGGGTAAAGAAAGAAAAAGGGAAGGAAGGGTAAAGAAAGAATAAGTGAAGGAAGGGTAAAGAAAGAATAAGGGAAGGAAGATAAGAGAAAGAAAAGGGAAGGAAGATAAGAGAAAGAAAAGGGAAGGAAGATAAGAGAAAGAAAAAGGAAAGAAGGGTAAAGAAAGAATAAGGGAAGGAAGATAAGAGAAAGAAAAGGGAAGAAGGGTAAAGAAAGAATAAGTGAAGGAAGGGTAAAGAAAGAATAAGGGAAGGAAGATAAGAGAAAGAAAAAGGGAAGAAGGGTAAAGAAAGAATAAGTGAAGGAAGGGTAAAGAAAGAATAAGGGAAGGAAGATAAGAGAAAGAAAAAAGGAAGGAAGATAAGAGAAAGAAAAACGGAAGGAAGATAAGAGAAAGAAAAAAGGAAGGAAGATAAGAGAAAGAAAAAGGGAAGGAATGGTAAAGAAGGAAAAAAGGAAGAAGTTATGTCTTGGAAGTTGTAAAAAAAGAAAAGAATATGATTTACCAAAACACAAAGCCAAATCACAAACACATATTTAATTTACTAAAACACAAAATAAAATATATGCACATATACAAGTGTGTCATTCCGAATAGAAAACATAGTTTTTCTGGCAAAGTCTTACGAGGGAGAAGAAGAAAGGGTGAATATTGTATGTGCTATTACTGGAAATTCTTAAATATGTGTATCTATAGATTAATTTTTAGTTTGGTCAATGAAAATATTCCAAAATCCTATTTACCAGTCGAGTTCCAAAAGGTCTTCTTTTGGGATTTTTGTTGGTCGGTAAATTTCATAGAGATACTTTTGGCTGAATATAATAATCCTCGAATCAAAAGCCGGAGTTGATAATACCAGAAATCCATTTTTTTTTTTTTTTACAACTGACAACTCTTTTCAAAAAACCTATTCATAAAATCACCTAATTAGCATATTTCTCGAATCATCTAGATTTTTTTCGAATATACTGGAACGATCTAGAATCTTCCAAACGTTCTATTTCTAATTTCTCTGTTTTACAACTACTTCACAAGTAGGACTCAGTAGAATCCCTTACTATAAATTTTAACCTTTTTTTTCTTTCTCTTATCTTCCTTCCCTTTTTCTTTGTCTCATCTTCCTTCCCTTTTCTTTCTCTTATCTTCCGCCTATATTTCTTTCTTTATTCCTCTTTCCTTTTTGCTTTCTCTTATCATCCTTCATTTTTTCTTTCTCTTATCTTCCTTCCTTTTTTCTTTCTCTTATCTTCTCTACCCTTTATTTCTTTACCCTTCCTTCCTTTTTCTTTCTCTTATATTCCTTCCCTTTTTCTTTCTCTTATCTTCCTTCACTTTTCTTTCTCTTATCTTCCTTCCCTTATTCTTTCTTTACCCTTCCTTCCCTTATTCTTTCTTTACCCTTCTTTCCTTTTTTCTTTACCCTTCTTTCCTTTTTTTCTTTACCCTTCCCTCCCTTATTCTTCCTTTACCCTTCCTTTCCGTTTTTTTCCTTTCCCCTCATTGCCTTTTTCCTTCTTTACCCTTCCTTCCCTTTTTCTTTCTCTTATTCCTTCCTTCCCTTTTCTTTCTCTTATCTTCCTTCCCTTATTCTTTCTTTACCCTTCTTCTTTCCTTTTTTCTTTACCCTTCCCTCCCTTATTCTTCCTTTACCCTTCCTTTCCGTTTTTTTTTCTTTACCCTCATTGCCTTTTCCTTCTTTACCCTTCCTTCCCTTTTTCTTTCTCTTATCTTCCTTCCCTTTTTCTTTCTCTTATCTTCCTTCCCTTTTTCTTTCTCTTATCTTCCTTCCCTTATTCTTTCTTTACCCTTCCTTCCCTTATTCTTTCTTTACCCTTCTTTCCTTTTTTCTTTACCCTTCTTTCCTTTTTTTTTCTTTACCCTTCCCTCCCTTATTCTTCCTTTACCCTTTCTTTTCGTTTTTTTCCTTTCCCCTTCATTCCCTTTTTCTTTCTTTACACTTCCTTCCCTTTTTCTTGCCTTACTCTTCTCTCCCTTTTTCTTTCTTTCTTTACCCTTCTTTCTCTTTTTTCTTTTCTTACCCTTCATTCCTTTTCCCCTTTTTCTTTCTTTACCATTCTTTCCCTTTTCTTTCTTTACCCTTCTTTGCCTTTTTCTTTCTTTACTCGTCTTTCCTTTTTTCTTTCTTTACCCTTCCCTCCCTTTTTCTTTCTTTACCCTTCCCTCCCTCATTCTTTCTTTACCCTTCATTCCCTTTCCCTCTTTTTCTTTCTTTACTCTTCTTTCCCGTTTTCTTTCTTTACCCTTCTCTCCCTCATTCTTTCTTTACCCTTCATTCCCTTTCCCTTTTTCTTTCTTTACTCTTCTTTCCCTTTTTCTTTCTTTACCCTTCCCTCCCTCATTCTTTCTTTACCCTTCTTTCCCATTTTCTTCCTTTAGCCTTCATTCCCGTATTCTTTCTTTACCCTTCCTTTCCATTTTCTTTCTTTACCCTTCCCCCCTTATTCTTTATTTCATTTTTTCCCTTTTTCTTTCTTTACTCTTCTTTCCCTTTTTCTTTCTGTATTTTTCCTTCCCTTTTTCTTTCTCTTATTGTTATGTCGTGAGTAAGAATAAATAACTCAACAACAGGAATAGGTTAATTGTTGTATTCCGTGAAAATAGTATTTACAAAGGTTATTAGTATCCAATACAAGAATAAAGGTTAATCGTCTCAACCGTCGTAAGACGTAGTATGAGCAATGGGTACTTCCGGGTCGTCACCGGAAGTCTACGACTGACTTGTCGATCGGTTGCTCGGCACACCTCGTCCTTGTCGCCAAAGGTTAATCGTCTCAACCGTTGTAAGACGTAGTATGAGCAATGGGTACTTCCGGATCGTCACCGGAAGTCTACGACTGACTTGTCGATCGGCTGCTCGGCACCCTCCCGTCGTAGATGCCACCATTACTTTACATAGTAATGGAATAGTCCATTATAGCCGAATAGGCGCGGGCGTCCCAACACTTATCTTCCTTGAATTTATCAATATTTTATATAGAAATGCGCCCTCGTAACATTTTCTACTACATTTACTCCAATAGTGTTCACGGATGTAAGAGAATAGGTCCATCTTATTCTTCTATACAGTTAGGTATACAACAATATTGCATGATATCTCTCTACATTCATATCGTTCTCTTGCATCCTACTTCTGTTCATTTCCTTTTTCAGTATTTACATTATTCGGACTGTATATAAATATAACTTTCGTTGCCATTTGTACGACGTTTCAACCGTTGTACGCTCCGGCCTTCTTCAGGTGCTAGGAATTTCGAACCGAACCCTTTATCACAATCACTGGGGTATATAAACTCCATTTGCTTAGTTATGAGTTATCTCTATTTAACCATGCAAGTTACATGTTCACCACTACTGTAGCCTGGTATGGAACGCACAACACTTCTGGGTCAAGTCAAAGGCGCTAACTAACGTCTATATCCATTAGACCATATGTCCTTAAGGACAAGAACAACTTATTTTTTGGGACTTATAAACTTAATGTTCAGAAACCCTTTTTTACCAGAGTTCATATTGAAATTTTTTATGTTAATGATTTTCTCTAGTATTTTTTATGTTAATGGTTTTCCCTAGTATTTTTTATGTTAATGGTTTTCTCTAGTATTGTTACAAGAGCTTATATTGCAATGTTGACACTAATGATTTTCTCTGGCATTCTGTATTACTGGTTCTCATATTATGTTAACCTATGTGCCTGGTCGACTTAGGAAATTTTTGTAGCCCAGCATATGTGCTGATTCCATAAGTTTACGTAGTTTCCAGTGGCGTTCTCTATGATTTCAATTTCATCCCATATGAGAACAATAATCCGAATAATGTAAATACTGTAAATACTACCTCATCTCAGAAATATAAACAAACAGAATGATCTATTATTAAACGTCCTACAAATGGCAACATAGATTAGGACAATAATCCGAATAATATAAATACTGTAAATACTACCTCATCTCAGAAATATAGACAAATAGAATGATCTATTATAAAACGTCCTAAAAATGGCAACACAGATCAGAACAATAGTCCGAGTCATGTAAATACTGTAAATACTACCTCATCTCAGAAATATAAACAAATAGAATGATCTATTATAAAACGTCCTACAAATGGCAACAAAGATGAGGATAATAATCTGAATAATATAAATACTGTAAATACTACTTCATTTCAGAAATATAAACAAATATCTTAATTTTTTTTTAATTTTTTTGTTTTTGGTTTCATTTTATTTTATTTTTTCTCTTTCTAATTATCATTTGCATTATATGGTATTTTTTCTTGTTTCTTTTCCTTTTTCTTTTTTATTTTTATCTGTTACTTCACCTTTTCATTATGCCTCACTTAAAAACAAATTCTTTGTTTAAATTTGATCAAGTTTTTCTTGCTCTATCTTCTTTCGCTCAACTTTGTTTACAAAGGACACACATAGAGATTTACTGTTTAAATCTCAGTTTGAATTACGGTTTGATTTCCAAGACACCTAGTAAGAACGAAAGATATTATACATAAAATAACTAGCAGTATAGCCCGGCGTTGCTCGGGTGTAATGAAAGCTTTAAAACTAATCCTTAGTCTTGGAGCTCAGACTCAGTGTAAAGAATATTTGTGTGAAGTTTGGTGAGAATCGGATAAAAATTGTGGATTTGTATAAAGGACATACAGACAGATAAACAGACATACACACAAACATCTTGCCTTTTATATATATATTATCGATTTTCTGCACTATTGTAAGAACTGCAACGTTGAAACTTCTGAATATCGTTTCTTATGTATTTGTCTATGAGGGTATCAAATTTGATTAAATCTAGCTAAGAACACTCGCAGACGCATATAGTACAACTGTGTAAATTTTCAAGAAAATTGGTTCAGCCGTTTCGGAGTCTTTACGTAGTGGACACACACACAGACACACACACACACACATACACACACACACAGAAAAAGTTCCATTTAGAAATAAGTTCAGATCTTAAAACCTTACCTGTCCAGCTGATGTTCATTTACAAGATCACAATATTGAAAAATCGAACACAGACTAGTAATATATATTACTATATATTGTTTTACATTTGCCACACAAAATGGCTTGTTACGGTTGATACGAGGCTGGTTGCTAAAAGGCTTCATTTAAGGAGCAACCAAACTGAATTTACTTATTAATGAAGAATCATTGTTTCGTTATTTCAATGCTTCGAATATTTAGATATTTTTTCTTTTGTATCATCCACTTGAAATGTTTTATAAATGACAGTGGAAAATGCTTTTTTCTCGGTCTCATAGATGTATACATGCAGACACACACACATACACATACACACACCTACACATACACACACATACACACAAACTCACATATGCACACAAGTATACGCATGAATACATGCAGGCAGGCACACAAGAATACACCCTTTACATATATGTAGATCTAAACTTATTTATAAATGGAACTTTGTGTGTGTGTGTGTGTGTGTGTGTGTGTGTGTACCCGTTACCTATAGACTCCGAAACGGTTGAACCGGTTTTCTTGGAAATTTACACAGTTATACTATAAGCGTCTGCTAGTGTTCTTAGCTAGGTTTTGTGTCGAGGTACCCCCGATAAATATCGAAAATCAATAATCGAAAAAATCGGGTCATAGAAGGAGTGGTCCGATTTTAATCAAATTTGATACACTCATAGACAAAGACATAAGAAACGATATTCAGAAGTTTCAAGGTTGCAATTCTTACAATAGTGCAGAAAATCGATAATATATATATATATATATATATATAAAAGGCAAGATGTTTGTGTGTGTGTGTGTGTGTCTGTTTATCTGCCTGTATGTCTGTATTTTTTCAGCCCTTTTATTTTAGTTTTTGCTTCGGGTTTGGCTCTAAGTAGGTATAATTGTAGTTTTTACTTTCAGCCATGATACCATTTACTCAGAGGACTTATTTAGCCTTCAAAATTCAGTTTACGACGAAAAAAATTTATTTGATATCGATACCAGGAAATCAAAATTTGATTTACATCCATTCATTTTTTTTTAATCTTCGGTTTTGCTTTAACTGGAAACAACAATTGCTTTTTAGTCTTTCGTGCCAACGTCCAAAGAGTCAAGAGTCTCCAGGACCATGGATTAGTTTTAAAGCTTTCATTCCACCCGAGCAACGCCGGGCTATACTGCTAGTATATATATATATATATATATATATATAATATTATTTTTAGTATTTATTGCAATGTGGATAATTGTAAATGAAAATAAAATGCTTCTTTTTTACTACTGCACAATAACATGTGCATCAAATGAACTGTTCTGGTGTCCAGTTTTTGTGCTCTCTTCCCCATGATAGTCTCTTCTTATTATTGGCTGGCCAAAGCAAAGACTTCCTGGCTGCCCTGAAAAAATTTTGCAAAGTAATAATAACAAAATAACCATTCTATTTTCATTTATAATTATCTACTTGACAATAAATACTAAAAATAGTTTGAAATACATAATTTGTTTTGTAAAATTTGGTTGGCCTCATAATTATTGCTGGTAGTGTAAATATATAGTAAATCTAAAGGGTACGATGGGTAAGTTGTCGCTATTTGCCTTGTAAAATTTTGTAAAGCAATAATAAAAAAAGAACCATTCTATTTTCATTTAGAATTATCCACTTGGCAATAAATGCTAAAAGTAGTATGAAATACATCATTTTTTTAAAACTGGGATTGCCTAAAAATTATGGCCGGCAGTGTATATGTAAGTGCTCTTCTAAAATGTCTTCGCTTGCATTTCTCTCGAGTGGGGCTCTATGTCAGCTTCTTTCAATGCAGTCAACTTTGATCTTCAAAACTTTAATCACAATTAAATTCATTATCTTCTGTCTTCTTAATCCCTGTTCTTTTATTGTTCTCTTTCCTTAAAACTGTTTTTCATTTTATCATAAACTTTCCAGTTAGTACTTTCCCTTGTGTCTTAGTGGCTTTATTGCCTTTCTTGAAGCGAAATAGGATGAATCTTGGAAGGTTATTTTCTGTATCCATGTTTGCTTTTAGTTGGTGTAATTTGAAATAGGATAACATATTTTCAGGGTCTGATCAGGTGGATGACGGAACGGGGGTTGCCAGGAGCAACAGGAGCAAACATACTAAGAGCCACAAGGGATAGGGAGACGTGGAGATCCATGATCGCCTACGTCCTGAAGGGACAGGGCACATAGAAGAAGAAGAATTTGAAATAGTACTTGTTGGGTCAATTCTTATATTCTTCAGAAATCCCACCCCGTTTTTTTTTTTCCTTTTTTACTTGACCCACTATTCTTGGCGGTCTGCATTATTGGAAAGTATACTTTTGAGGATCCTAGATGTTATGCTATGATTTGTCACCGGAAGCCACAATCTGAACAACATAAGATACGCAGACGACACAATGTTGATTGCAGACACGGAAAGGGAACTGCAGAACCTCCTGCAGAAGATAGCTGAAGAATGATAAGAAGGGACAACAAATAAACTGCAAGAAAACCGAATGCATGGTCATTAGCAAAAAGAGCAGCCCAAAGTGTCTAATACACGTGGGGGATGTTAAAATCAAGCAGGTATGAAAATTTACATATCTGGGAAGTGTTCTAACTGAAGACGGAAAGTGCGACACAGAGATCCAAAGGCGAATTGGCATGGCGAAAGATGCGTTCCGGAAGCTGAGTAAAGTATTAAGACACAGGAAACTTTCACTAGAAACAAAAAAAAAAAAGAATGCTGGATTGCTATGTGATGTCAATTCTTCAATATGGCAGTGAATGTTGGACCACATCAACAAAGACGAAAGGAAAAATTGAAGCAGCTGAAATGTGGTTCTACAGAAGGATGCTGCGGATATCCTGGACCGAACATGTGAGCAATGACGAGGTGTAGGAAAGAATGGAAACAAAAAGGAAATTAATATTAAGCATCAGGAAGAGACAACTAAAGTTCCTGGGACATGCAATGTGAAAGGAGGGCTTGGAGAATCTGATACTAACAGGCCAGATAGAAGGAAAACGAGATAGAGGAAAGCAACGGTTAACATATTTGAAGAGCCTGAGCAGGAAGATGACAAAACGGAGGCTGCGAGACGTTACAGGGGAAAGTGTGCTAAGAGCGATCAGGGATAGGGAGACGTGACAGGCCATGATCTCCTACGTCCTGAAAGAACAGAGCACATAGAAGAAGAATATATATGCCAACTGTTTATAAGAAATTATAACGTGGGCATATAAAATGCGGGATCAATTCTATATTATAATCAGTACATAAACTGATCCCTCATTTTGTGGCCATGCTAGTTTCTATACATTTTTATTCTAGATTTATGGGCTTGAGCTAGTGGATGGCAGAGCGGGGTTTGGGTGGTATAAAGAGAGAAAGCGTGCTAAGAGCCACCAAGGATAGGGAGACGTGGAAAGCCATGATCGCCTACGTCCTGAAGGGACAGGGCACATAGAAGAAGAATATATATGCCAACTGTTTATAAGAAATTATAATGTGGATATAAAATGGGGTATCAAATCTATACTATAATCAAAATATAAACTGATTCCTCATTTTGTGGCCATGATCGTTTCTATACATTTATATTCTAGATTTATGAGCTTGAGCAGGTGGATGATGGAACGAGGGTTGCATGGTTTAACAGGAGAAAGCGTGCTAATAGCCACCAGGGATAGGGAAACGTGGAAAGCCATGATCGCCTACGTCCTGAAAGGACAGGGCACATAGAAGAAGATATCCTACCATTGCTATGAGAATCTGATTTAACAATGGAATATTTATGAAGTATTAAAGTTCAAAATTGTGCATGAATTACAGTAATAAAAGTATTCCGTTTTTTTCTTTTTACTAAACATTTTGGATATTAAAGAAAACAGGCAAATTTATGAACATTTTCTGTACCTAAGAACATTGAGCAGTAAATGAATATAAATAAATACTATAGTTCTTAGCGAACATTTTGCAGTTAATAAGTATTTTCTGGTTTTGACAACTCTTCAGAGTTCATAATCATTTTCGGTCATTGAGTACAGACATGATGTTAATACGCATTTTTATCCAGGAGCTTTTCAAAGCAGTAAACATTTTCATGCATAGAAGACACAGGGTAGTTTATAACATTTTCCAGAAATGGGCATAGAGGGCAATTAATAATTTCTTTCTGGCACGAATGACAGAAGGCAGTTAATAATCATTTTCTCGTATGGAGAATGCATAACATATAACAAGCAATCTCGTTCCTTTGGGAATGTTCAGAAACTAATTTTCAGTTTTAATTAATGATATGTTAAATATTGGCTTTAAAAAGTTTCCCACGTTTGTGCCTTAGCTGCAATGCAAGTTTGTCGTCATATTTCTTTTGTCTTGATGCAATTCGTTTTCATATGCAGAGAAAAATATGAATTGATTTTGTTTAATATATAACTAAGTAGTAATTAGTGAGGGATCAGTTTATTACTTCCTGACAATAGAAAATTAATCCCCCACTTTATGCTCTGTAGAAGTTTTAATTGTTTTCAATTCTTATATTCGGTCAGTCAGTTAAGTGCCGTACGTGATACACGATTTGGGCGATCATGTCTCTTTCGAGACATGACTGACTGGGCAGAATATTATCCCGCAGTAGGTTGCCATTACTTTCTGCGGTAGAATTGTTGCCAGCCAAGGTCATAGAACCCAATCTATCCTGCCATTTATCCCATAGCTGAAGTGAGAAGAGATGAATTATAATGTACCATTCTATTAATAAGTAGAAAATGTGGTGGATCAGTTTATTACTTCATAACAATAGAAAATCGATCCCTCATTTTATGCCCATTAGACGTTTTAATTGTTTTCAACTATTATATTCAGTCAGTTTAGTGTCATACGTGATACACGCTTTGGGCGATCATGTCTCGAAAGAGACATGACTGACTGGGCAGAAGATTATCCAGCAGTAGATTGCCATTGCTTTCTGCGGTTGACTGGTTGCCAATCAAGGCTATAGAACCCAATCTGTTATTTAACCCATAACTGGGGGGAAGAGACACATTAATACCTTTCCCAAGGGTATTTGTGCGTAAGTGAATGCAAGGAATTCAACTAGAATTCGAACTCGTCTCCCGGAGTTGTCGTTCTGAATCAATATCCACTATACCACAACGCACATCCTATAGATTAGTAATGGTCGATAAAATCCAAATGATCTATGAAGAAAAACACATTTTTAAGAAACGGTCTAAATCAAATTGAATATATTATTGTCAGAAAATCATGTTTACAAACAAAAGACATGTTTCTTTTTTCCTTTTTTTATGGCTATTAACACAGTAAAAATGTATACATGTTTAATTGACTCGACAGATTTTGGCCTCGACTATATTCTTAAAAATAATAGAAGTTTTATTGCACTGAAATTGGGAACTGAAATGAGAGTCAATATCTCCTCTGTGTCACGAATGTCAGCGTTTTCCCGCAAAGAACGCGGGGACCCCGCAAATGAGGTGGAACTGGTTATGTGAAAAGTAAAAACTAAAATTACGTGAATAATTGCTGTTGTGAGCGGAGAAGTGAAGTGTGTGACGCTGTAGCAGTGGTCGCAGGTGACCATCAATCAACGTAATGGCCTCAATGGGTGCAGGCTCAGAAAAAAAGGGGCCTGATCTCCCCAGCTCCAACCCCGGCAAATGACACTGCATGTCCCTCAAACTAACATCTGTCTTAAATAAATCCGAAGTTATGATCTAACTTCCATCCTACCAACCCCTCGCTTCCTTATTTTGGAAAAGGTTAAAATAACAGGAAGTACACATATCATTTGATTTGGGCGTATATATATATATATATATGAATGATGTTTATTTATCTTGTATGAATGCATATATATGTAATATAAATATTCATGCTTATATATATATATATATATGTGTGTGTGTGTGTGTGTGTGTGTGTGTGTGTGTTTTTTCAGCAGATAGATAAATATGTAGAGATAGAACTATATAGTCTATATATAATTATTGAAATGAGTAATTTATATATTAGGATAGATATATGGATATGCACGGAAGCATACACGTTCATCATCATCATTTTATCCATCACATCCAGATGGTGCATAGGGCAGCTACTTTTTGTTGCTGTAACAAACTTTTTTTTACGGGGCAGGGATGTTAGCCCTGCACCAAACCCCCAAATCTGGAAGACCGGTGGACCATTTTTGGTCCTTACATTTACAGCATCTGGTATTCTCAAATGGTCACCCATTTAAGTACTGACCGGGCTCGATATTGCTTAACTTCGGTGATCGGTGTATCCAACACGATATAGCCGTAGACATTATCATAAACGTGAACATGAATATATTCTGATATTCTGTGTCGCTATTTATATATGTAAATAAAGAGACAGCACTCGAGTGAGATAGATAGATAGATAGATAGATAGATAGATAGATAGATAGATAGATAGATGTAGTTGGTTTGTGATAATATATTTTATTATGATATACTTGTATACATACATGTATATATTTCATTGTTTCTGCTCAAAATGCCATGAGCAAATATCAGGAAATACAAACATGCATATATATATATATATATATATATATATATATATATATATATATATATAATATATATATATATATATATATATATAACTTACATATATATATATCAATAATGTTTATTTATCTTGTATGAAGGGATATATATGTATATATATGGAAAATAAATATTCATGCTTATACATATATATATTTGAATTTAAAATATTAAAATGTCCCTTTCTGTTTCCATGCGCGTGAGGCTTTGTGGGTAGAGACTCCAACTGAGACCAAGCCGGCGAGTTTTGATCTCGGCCAGAAGCAAGTGGGTGTGTCTAGCCACACTGATGAGCTGTGATACAGCGAAACAGGCTAGTATGTGAATGACTAATATATATATATATAAGCACAGACAAAGAGAACCAAAATGTTTAGAATCCAGAGTTCTCTGGCTTTTATTTTTTAAAAAGTTCTCCATACAACATAAGTCGTGTGGCGTAATATAAATATTTTTCACCAAAGCTATTGAAAACTGCCTGATGATGAGATCAAAACATTAAGTCTCGAAACATTTGATACCGACTTGGCTGACCGCCTGCAGACCATGGACAGAGCACGTGTGTAACGATGAGGTGTTGGAAAGGACGCAAACGAGAAGAAAACAGATACTAAATATCAGGAAAAGACAAATGAGGGTCCTGGGACATATAATGAGGAAGGAGGGCCTGGAGAACTTGATACTCACAGGTCAGATAAATGGAAGGAGAGTCAAAGGGAAGCAACACAAGTCGTACTAGTTATTTCCGAGCAAAAGGTCGACGGAGCGGGGATTAGAAGAGATACCAAAAGAAAAATTATTAAAAGCCAGGAGAGACAAAGCAAAGTGGAAGTCCATGATCGCCTACGTCCGAAAGGAACACGGTACAAGAAGAAGAAGAAGAAGAAGATGATGATGATGAAGAAGAAGATGATGATGAAGAAGAAGAAGAAGAAGATGATGACGAAGAAGAAGAAGAAGATGATGAAGAAGTAGAAGAAGAAGAAGATGAAGAAGAAGAAGAAGAAGATGATGATGATGAAGAAGAAGATGATGATGAAGAAGAAGAAGAAGATGATGACGAAGAAGAAGATGATGAAGAAGAAGTAGAAGAAGAAGAAGATGAAGAAGAAGAAGAAGAAGATGATGAAGAAGAAGAAGATGATGAAGAAGAAGAAGATGAAGAAGAAGAAGAAGAAGATGAAGAAGAAGAAGAAGATGATGAAGAAGAAGAAGAAAGAAGAAGAAGATGATGATGAAGAAGAAGAAGATGATGATGAAGAAGAAGAAGAAGATGATGACGAAGAAGAAGAAGAAGAAGATGATGATGAAGAAGAAGAAGAAGATGATGAAGAAGAAGAAGAAGATGATGACGAAGAAGAAGAAGAAGAAGAAGTATATATATACAATTATTTTTTTTAATTTGAAATTAAGTTAATTTACATTGCGATACTGGAAATTTCAATTTTTTTGTTTTTTGTTTTTTAATCGTGTCACCCCAAGCAAGGCATTCCACTGCCACTATAGCGCAGGGGGTTACATAGAGGGATTGGGTATGGGAAATGTCAGAAGGAGGGTGATAGACGACTTAGGATGTACATAGGGAGAGAGTTGGAGAGAGTGGGTGTGAGTTAGTGTGTTAGGAGGTGTCTATTGACCTTACATTTAAACTCCTGGAGGTTGTAGCCGTCGGGGAAGCAAGCATGCGATAGGGAATTCCACAGGCGGGAAGTGCGAGGAAAGAAGCTGTTGGAGTAGAAATTGCGGTTGCATTTCATCGGTTTCATTGTAAAAGGGTGGGACCTAGTTGCCAATTTAGTATCTCGCGCAAATTCATATCTAGTGGGCAGCAGTGATTTAAGTTAATCAGAGCAGAAGCCATGATAGTATTTATAGAAGAGGCACAGGGAAGCTACGTCACGCCGGTGAGAGAGATACTGCAAGCGGTCAGTTAAGTCGGTATCAATCACATCACAGATTCTTCGCTGTATTTTGTCAAGAAGCCCGAGGAGAATAGTAGGGGCACCCGACCAGATGTGGCAGCAGCATTCCAAACACGGGCGGATGGTAGATTTGTATAAGTTATCTATTCTTCAGAGAACTGTAGATTGTTACACATGCAAGCCTTTATCTGGATATGTAATCTTTCAGTTAGCTTCTATTCTGAATTGAACTGTTAACCTCTTAATTTCAACGCGTGAATCCTTATCTATACATAGTGTTTTTTCTTTGCAACTGTCATCACACCTGTATTCCCATCCTTATTTTGCTCCTTTCTCTGACACCCCTTGTAACTGGTTCTTCTTTCTCTTTACTCTCCTCCAATCTTTTACTCTTATGTAGCCCCATGCCTATAAATGGCGTTACCGCTTTGCTTGGGGTGAAACGATTAATATATATATATATACCCATCTCTTAAACACTTGACTCCAGTTCTTGATTCCATCACCCTGTACATCTTTTCCTTTCTCTCTACCTTTGCAACTGTCATCCCACCTGTATTCCAATCATTCTCTTGCCCTCTTCTCTGACACCCACTGTAACTGAATAGTATTTCTCTTTCCTCTCCTCCTCTCTAATCTTTTTTCTTTTATGTTGCCCCCCTGTGCACCAGTGGCGTTACCGCCTTCCGTGGGGTGAAACGATTAAAAAAATTCCTGGTGTTCTACAAATATTTTTTGGTAGTTGTACTGATTAATTTTCATCTTTGCTGTTTCGGTTTTACGTAATCTTTCAGTTAGCTTCTTTTCTGAATTGAACTGTTAACATCTCTAAATTTCAACCCGTAAATCCTTATATACACATAGTTTCTACTTGTTATGAAGACCAAATAAGAAAAAGAGAATATGAGGAAAAGAAAGAAAGAGAAATTGAAAACGAAAAAATCTATGTACGAGGTGAGGAACAAGAACGAAAGAATATAAAAGACGAAGAGCGGAGAAGTAAAAGAATGAGTAGTAGGAGAAGAAGAATGAAAAAAAATAATCGTGGATAAAGAAGGAGAATGAAAGAATATAAAAGACGATGAGTGTGGGAGGGAGAGAATGAGGAGGAGAAGAAGAGAAATGAAAAAAGAAAAGACGGATGAAGAGAAAGAGGGGGAATGAAAGAATATAAAAGACGATGAGTGTGGGAGGGAGAGAATGAGGAGGAGAAGAAGAGAAATGAAAAAAGAAAAGACGGATGAAGAGAAAGAGGGGGAATGAAAGAATATAAAAGACGATGAGTGTGGGAGGGAGAGAATGAGGAGGAGAAGAAGAGAAATGAAAAAAGAAAAGACGGATGAAGAGAAAGAGGGGGAATGAAAGAATATAAAAGACGATGAGTGTGGGAGGGAGAGAATGAGGAGGAGAAGAAGAGAAATGAAAAAAGAAAAGACGGATGAAGAGAAAGAGGGGGAATGAAAGAATATAAAAGACGATTACTGTGGGAGGGAGAGAATGAGGAGGAGAAGCAGAGAAACGAGAAAAGAAAAGACGGATTAAAAAAAAGGAGGAGAATTAAAGGATATAAAAGACGATGAGTGTGGGAGGGAGAGAATGAGAAGGAGGAAGAGAAAGATTCAAGAAGACGGAAAAGTGGTTTTACTGATAAAATATATTTTGGCAAACAGGTCCTTTATCGTAAAGTGCTCGATATTGGGGTAAAGATAGAGCGTTGAGAAGTACAAAGAGTTTGTTTCTTTAACCGAGCAGATTCATGCCGACTTCGAAGTTTCGTGAGGATACCGTTATGATGTTCTCACTCACTCAACGGTTATTTGCCGTTAGGTCCCGGTTTTTTCTTGTTTATGGGCGTTGCGGTTTTTTTTTAATCATTTCACCCCAAGCAAGGCATTCCACTACCACTATTGCGCGTGGGGCTACATAGAGGAAGGTAAAGAGAAAGAGTGGTTAGATAAAGGAAATGTCAGAAGGAGGGTGATGGATGGGTAAGGATACCGAGGCTGAGGGTAGGGTAAATGAGAAGAGTGTTTGAAAGAATGGATGCGAATTAGTGTGTTAGGAGGTGTCTATTGACCTTACATTTAAACTCCTGGAGATTGTAGCCGTCGGGGAAGCAATCATGTGGAAGGGAATTCCACAGTCGGGAAGTGCGAGAAAAGAAACTGTTGGAGTAGAAATTGCGGTTGCATTTTATCGGTTTCACTGTAAAAGGGTGGGATCTAGTTGCCAATCTAGTATCTCGTGCAACTTGTACACTTTCACTTAGGTATCTCCACTCATTCGCTGAGAAAACAGCATAGTTTGAAGTTAAAAGGTCCCAAACAATAAAACAAAATTGTATCGTTAAAATGTTTATTAAGAGGAAAAATCGATGTAATTTTAAGTATTTTTTAAAACTTTTTTAATGCTTTCTAACACGTTCAAAATTTTTGTTAAAAATTTTGTTTTTTTTACGTCAGTGATTAACCCGATTTTAACTAGCATTTACTACAACGAACGTAATATTACAAAATAAAATTGACTAAGTATTATTTTTTAAACCAGTTATTCGAAAATATATATTTGATGTTTACTACGTGAATTAGGATAAAAATAAAAATGGAAGAAATATGGTGTATAATTTTGTTTTTGCGAAGGAGTTCCTTGAGACATGTAATTTTTGTTAGGATTATGCAAGGTTAAAAATGACAGTAAGGTAAGCAAAGTTGAGCCTGGTCAGTACTTAGGTGGGTGACCGCTTCGGAATACCAGGTGCTGTAAGCATTTAGTGACGGATGTGCGTGCTTACGGCCATATCACGTTGAATACACCGGTTCTCGCTCGATCACCGAAGTTAAGCAACGTTGATCCTGGTCAGTACTTAGATGGGTGACCGCTTGGGAATACCAGGTGCTGTAAGCGTTTATGTAACGGATGTGCGTTGTGGTGCAGTGGATATCGGCTCGGAAAGAGAAATCGGCTCACCGATTTCGAATTCCAGTTGAATACGCTGCATTCACTTAATGCACTGGTACCCTTGGGAAAGGTATTAATCCGTCCCTTCCCTCCAGTTATGGGTTAAATAACAGGGTATGACATGGGGACCCTGCCCTTAAAAACAAATCCCAATGAATCTTGATACTCGAAAAGAAAAAAGTATTACTAAACACAAAACTTATATAAACAACGATAAATTGTTGAAAGAAGAAGGTATTACCAGCAATAAATAAATAAAAATTTAGTTGGCATTAAATGACCCATCAAGGTTGATTTGCCATAAAAACCAACCAACCATATACATACACATACCTATACTGTGCTTAAAGACATATGGCCCAGTGTAAATAGACGTTGGTTAGTTTTAGTGACTTGACCCAAAGAGATGTGAGTTCAATACCAGGCTACAGCAGTACTGATGAAGTAAATCGGGTTAGAAGGAGATAACTCATGACTACCAAAAGAGGCTTCCCACAAGCAATGAGAATAATATACCCTAGTGATCGTAGAAAAGTGTTCGAAATTTCTAGCACCTGAAAAAGGCTGGAGTGTACAAGCATGGGCAATCAAAATGAGGACAATGGTCCGAATAATGTAAATAGTATACATACATATATGTGTATATGTCAGATTAAATAAATTGCAATTTACAGTAATTTCTAGCAACACTATTTTGAGGTTATTTTTGTTACCACAACTTACACCCCTGAAGATGATCTCGGAAGGAGATTGAAAGTACTTAGGAAAATTGGAAATGGATAATAAAGTCAAGCGTCAAAGTTACAACACGTTTCTTACATCTTTCAATTATAATACACGAAACATTATCCGTGAGTACGACGCATTTTATTAAAAATAAGCAGCCATAATGTTTGCAGTTTATTTAATTTGACATGTCCAAAAGAGAATTTGCTACCTAAAGACATAAATTATAAATATATATACAAATATATATATATATATATACCAAATAAAATCATATATATATATATATATATATATATATATATATGTGTGTGTGTGTGTGTGTGTGTGTGTGTGTGTGTGTGTCCTATCACGATCATGGACAAGCAGAAAATAGTGAGGCAGCGTCGGCTCAGTCCATTCTCTTTACTACTAGTTATTAAACTTTACTACCTGTTATGAAACCTTTTTACCGAGCGTTTGATCTTTAACAGTGCCTTATTACTTTTTTGCAATAAATATGTCGTCGAATAGTGAAGAATGCAGATATATATCTATCCTTACTATTATAATAAATACCGCTGTTTATATATATATATATATATATATATATATATATATATATATATATATTATTATAACAGTAAGGATATTATGTATTATAATAGTAAGGGGGTATATATATATATATATATATATATATATATATATATATATATATATAAAATATTACGCCCCCGTGTCACGCTCAGCTGTTTGGATTATTTTGTTGCTTCTTTTTCTTTGTTTTAATACAAGATACTCAATAGTACGTGCATCAATATATATATATATATATATATATATATATAAGCACGCAGTTTAGATATAGAAGAATCCAAAGGAATATCCTGTATATACAGTGGTAGGATAGCTCTCTAAGCATATCGATATGCCGTCTAAAGTGACAGTAGCATATGTATGTGTGTGTATATATATATATATATGTGTGTGTGTGTGTGTGTGTGTGTGTGTGTGTGTGTGTGTGTGTGTGTGTGTGTGTGTGTGTGTTGCTGTCACTTTAGACGGCATATTGATATAAATATTTTACAGTTCATCTTTGACTGTACGGGTCCACTCGTATATAGTAAACATTGTTTTTAGTGGATACTCTTATTTTAGTAGACGTCCCATTTATTTATTAAACAATACATATACTGAATTTGGCTAATAGTATTAATAATCAAGAAATCTTATTAGAGAATATTTTGATCGCGAAATATTAATGAATAATAAATAGGTAATACCCAACACCTTCTTTACCTTCCTTTATTTTACTAAACGCATTGTGATAGCTTTCAAAACCTAACCCCACACACGCACGCACACGGACACACACACACACACGTATATATATATATATATATTCCCTGACGATCCGCTTAGGTGAAACGTTGGTAGGTTTATTGGCTAACTAGGTATACTTTATTTATTCTGCTCTACTTAATTATTGAGCGCTTTTTCGTTAGTTGATGACTCGTCTCGGGTTTTTTTCTTTGGGCTACGTGCTGACTCGGTCCGAACCGTTTTGAATGATGTTCATGTGCTTAGCTCTTTCTTTTTTTTATAACCATTTTTCTTTCCACGTAGATCCGCGGAGGATCTGTAGGTGATGTTGAGGGTGGGGGGGAATTTAGTATGTCTAAGATGACCGTCGGCAGTTTCTAACCACAGAGATACAGCTTTTGGTGAGGAGATGGGGGCGAAGTAGTTTAGTTTTGGAGAATTACCTAGTCAATCAGTTAAGTGCCATACGTGATGCACGCTTGGGTGATCATGTGTCGAAAGAGACATGACTGACTGGGCAGAAGATTATCCCGCAGTAGGTTGCCATTGCTTTCTGCGGTAGACTGGTTGCTGATCAAGGCTATAGAACCCAATCTGTCCTGTTATTTAACCCATAACTGGAAGAAAGAGACGGATTAATACCTTTCCCAAGGGTATTTGCGCGTAAGTGAAGGCAATGAATTCAGCTGGAATTCGAACTCGGCTCCCCGATTTCTCGTTCCGGGTCGCTACCCAATGCACCACAACACACATCCTAGACAATTAACTGTCCAAAACTAAACTACCCTGCCCCCTCTACTAACCCAAATCTGTATCTCTGTGGTTACAAACTGACGACGAACCAACTTAGACATACTAAATACCCATCCTCCACATCACCTACATATCACATTCCCCAAAATAAATCGTTTCCCTCATTTATTTTCAGTTCCACAAATCACCCGAAGAGGAGCAGTTGTGCTCGGAAACACGAAAATTTTTGTGTAGTGGTACGATGCATTTATAAACCATTGTAACAACTATTACAATATAAAGATCTACTCTGTATCGAGCAATGGGTTTAAAACCTACGTGTTCTGTCACTTTCTTACATTATATATATATATATATATATATATATATATATATATATATATATGGTACTCTACATGAATCCAAATTACGCAAAAATGAAAATAGTCCTGACATCTAATTTTAACAGATATCTTTACCAAAACTGCACAAAAATATCTTGAAATACGAATGAGTTAATTCCATAAAATCGCCATTGGCTTCAACCATGGCTTACAGACGACTTCGGAATCTCATTCATCCCTTCTGAACGAGCACCTTGTTTCTTCTTCTTTTATGTGCCATGTTCTTTCAGGAGGTAGGCGATCATGGCCTTCCACGTCTCCCTATCCCTGGTGGCTCTTAGCAGGCTTTCTCATGTTGCTTCATGCAACCCTCGTTCCGTCATCTACCTGATCAGGTCCTTCAACTATGTTATCCACTGTTTTATTCTGTCTCTTTTCCCCTCTATCTGGCCTGTTAGTATCAGATTCTCCACTCCGTCATTCCTCATTGCTTGTCCCAGGAACTTCAGCTGTCTCTTTCTGTTGCTCAGTATTAATTTCCTTTTTGTTTCCATCATTTCCAACACCTCATCATTGCTCACATGATCGATCCATGATATCCGCAGCATCCTTTTTTAGAACCACATTTCAGCTGCTTCAAGTCTTTCCTTCATATTCGAAAATATTGTCCAACATTCACTGACATATTGAAGAACCGACATCACATAGCAATCCAGCACTCTATTCCTTGTTTCTAGCGAAATTGTCCTGTCTCTTAATACTCTAATCAGCTCCTGGAATGGATCCTTGTCCTTTTGGATCTCAGGAATATAAATATATAGAAACTGCTGTGGCCACAAAGTGAGGGGTCAATTTATATATTGGTTGTAATATGGAATTGATCCCCCACTTTATGTCTAGTATGCTTGTATAGAACCCCATTTCAGTTGCTTCAAGTTTTTTCTTCATCTTCGAAGATATTGTCCAACATTCACTGCCATACTGAAGAACCGACATCACATAGCAATCCAGTACCCTCTCTTTGTTTCTAGCGAAATTGTTGTTTCTTAATACTTTACTCAGCTTCTGGAAGCCGTCATTCACCATCCAAATTCGCCTTCGGATCTCTGTGCCGCACTTTCTGTCTTCTGTTAGAACACTTCCCATGTATTTAAAATTTTGTACCTGCTTGATTTTAGTATCTCTAATTGTATTTGGCATTTTGGGCTGCACTTTTTGCTAATGACCATGCATTCGGTTTTCTTGCAGTTTATTTATAGTCCTTTTTTGTCACTCTCTTCAGTTACCTTGTTTAGGAGGTCTTGTAGTTTTCTAAGTTGATGAATACTGCCATAATCATTGCCTTCAGTTCATCATTGGTGTTACACAGAGTTTTCTAGGTCTGTCGTTCACCTACACCTACACCCGCAGGTTATAATTCAGGTGGTTGCAGTCTGGTGAGTGAGGTGGTCAGGTGTTAAGGGGTGATGCGATCGCAGAAATTGTCTGAGAGTCACGACTGCGTTGTCCTACATGTGTGACATGGTGCAGAGTATTGTTGCCAGACATAAGGTCTTCCAGAATCCATTTTCTTGATCCAGAGTAGCACTACCTACTCAAGTCACCTGATGTTGATCTCTGCGCTGAATTTGATGTCCTTTGGGAAGATAAACTTCTACCATGATTAGGGATCACTTCAAACACCTTCATAAACACCATCAGACTCACTCAATTCTTTCCAGACCCTCTGTACTGTACTCAGATTGACACCCAAACACTCTAAAGTGTTCGTAATGGAGCTTTATGCGTAAATGACAACCAGTACAGTCTGACTTTTCCAGATTTCTGGCAGAGTGAATTGCCTTTTATATATATATCTTATCGACTTCCTGCACTATTGTAAGAACTGCAACCTTGAAACTTCTGAATATCGTTTCTTATGTCTTTGTCTATGAGTGTATCAAATTTGATTAAAATCGGACCACTCCTTCTATAACTCGATTTTTTTGATTATCGATTTTCGATATTTATCGGGCGTACCTCGACACAAAACCTAGCTAAGAACACTCGCAGACGCTTATAGTACAACTGTGTAAATTTTCAAATTTGATCTCTGCGTTGAGTTTGATATCCTGTGTGAAGATGAATGTAGGTATAACACTACCATGATTAGGAATCACTCCAAACACCTTCATAATCACCACTAGACTCATTTAACTCTTTCCAAATCCTCTATACTGTACTCATAATGAAAGGGTTTCAGTACTAATAATTAAGGGGCCTTCAGTCTGGTGAGTTAGGCGGCCAATGTAAGAGGTTATGTGGTCGCAGAAATTGTATTGCCGCTATAAATGGGTCCTCCTGCTCGTGTGGTATGGGGCAGAGTCATGTTGCCATATTCATTGCTGGTTTGGACACTTCGAGATGGTATAATTGTTAACAAGCATGTCTCACTAGAATCATTACAACTGAGTAATGAGTTCAACCCTCACCGGGTGTCCCATTCTTTTGGCCTTGTGCCGCATCTAAGCTGCGCTTAGTAACTCACCAAATGGTTTTCAGCAGTCACCCTTTTGATCCAGGGCAACGCTATCTCCTTGAGCCACTTGATGTAAGCCCCGTGCTGAGTGTGAGACCCTCTCCAACAAACTCGTGAGTTCTTTTATTATCAAAACGACTGGAGTGAATTTTCCGAGCTGCCGTATGTTTTTAATCACCATTAAATACATCTAAATATTTCCGAATTATCTTAACTATTAGCAGTATAGCCCGGCGTTGCTCGGGTGTAATGGAAGCTTTCAAACTAATCCATGGTCCTGGAGCTCAGACTCTTTGGACGTTGGCACGAATGACCAAAAAGCAATAGTTGTTTCCATTTAAAGCGAAACCGTAGACTGAAAGAAAAATGAACGGATGTAAGTCAAATTTTGATTTCCTGGTATCGATATCAAATAATTTTTTTCGTCGTAAACTGAATTTTGAAGGCTAAATAAGTCCTGTGAGTAAATGGTATCATGGCTGAGACTAAGAACTACAATTATAGCTACTTAGAGCCAAACCCGAAGCAAAAACTAAAATAAAAAGGGCTGAAAAAATACAGACATACAGGCAGATAAACAAACACACACACAAACAACTCGTCTTTTATATAAAATATTATCGATTTTCTGCACTATTGTAAGAACTGCAACCTTGAAACTTCTGAATATCGTTTCTTATGTCTTTGTCTATGAGTGTACCAAATTTGATTAACATCGGACCACTCCTTCTATAACACGATTTTTTCGATTATCGATTTTCGATATTTATAGGGGGTACCTCGACACAAAACCTAGCTAAGAACACTCGCAGACGCTTATAGTACAACTGTGTAAATGTTCAAGAAAATCGGTTCAGCCGTTTTGGAGTCTATAGGTAACGGACACACACACACAGAGACAAATACCATTTTTAAATAAGTTTAGATCCTCAGATTGATACATAAAAACTATGAAATGTTCGTATTAAGGCTTCTGGCGCATGTGCGAAGCAAAAGAAACTACCGATTCCAAATTTCTGGCGGGTTGAATTGAGTCATAGAGCTCTTTTTTCACAGCCGTTGCCCAACTGACCCTACTGTACTGTCAGTAGAATCCAAAATCAACTTTCCCTGAAGATCCAATTTGGTGAAACCTTGGTAGGTTCGTTAGCTCTCTAGGTTAGCTACTTACTTGCTTGCTCTACTAGTGTATTGAGCGCTTTACGTGTTAGGTAACTCGTCTCGGGTTTTTTTCTTTCGACTAGTACTTTGACTAATATTCAAGTTCGTTTCTTTTTTGTTTCCATTTTTCCCCTCTGCGTTTATACTCGGTGGGTTTTTCGAGATGTGTTCAAAGACAAATTTACAGTTATTTATATATATATATATATATATATATATATAGGGTATCGCAATTTTATATTGGAGACCGTCTACATTCAATCCAAACAACCCACACTTAATAAAATCACGTTTAAACCTGGTCATGGCACATTACATTGCATTTAAATATACGGTTCTGTTATCATTTCAAGCTCTCACGCGGTGTGACGTCAGAGAACCGCATTATAAATTTACGAACTGCGTTTGTGTATTAGGTAACTCTTATCGTTCCTTAGCATAGTTTTATGTCAACACAACATAAAATCGTCGCTGATGGTGGGTGTTTTTATGTTAACGTCCTTGTAACCTCTCTGAAGATGGCTCATGTGAGCCGAAAGTTTAAAAACAACTTAATAAAAAAGTATCCAAATGTTGGAGAATTTTTGTCTTTATTTTCACCGGAAATTAAAACCAAACTACGATGTTTAGAACGGCTCATGATTAAACATAACAGACATTCATTGTCTCTTATATTTATCAGTATATGTTTAGAAAAAAAATATATATATACTCTAGAGAATATTTTAGATATTCTACAATTTCATGGGTAATACGCATTTTGCAGCAAAAAGCCTGCTGCTCGTCAGACCCAAATGATACAACAGTTAATATTCAAAATCATCCAGAAAAGAATTACATACAGACACTCACGTGCCCATGTCGAGAATAGACATTTGTAACGGTAATCCACGAAAAACAAAACGAAAGAAAGAAAAAGAAATATATTAAAAAAAAATCATAGACGGAAAGAAGATAAAGAAAAAAAAAAGAAAAAGAGAGGAGAACGAACAGTAAAAGAGAAAGGAAGTTAAAGTTAAATATAGGATGTGCGTTGTGGTGCATTGGATTTAGGCTCGGAACGAGAAATCGGGGAGTCAAGTTCGAATTCCAGCTGAATTCATTGCATTCACTTACGCACAAATAGCCTTGGGAAAGGTATTAATCCGTCTATTCCTTCCAGTTATGGATTAAATAACAGGACAGATTGGGTTCTATAGCTTTGGTCGGCAACCAGTCTACCGCAGAAAGCAATGACAATCTACTGCGGGATAATATTCTGCCCAGTCAGTCATGTCTCTCTCGAGACATGATCGCCCAAGCGTGTTTCACGTATGCCACTTAACTAACAAACGATTTGGCTTTTCACCCTGTATTTGAATTGTACCTAGACGAATGAATGTCTGTATGTGTTAAAGGACGTGAATGTTTATACATACACACAGGCATACAGTCGATGGAACTTCTCTTTAATTAATACCAAGCAGTAATAACTGTAATAAGTTATTGCAACTATTGTCATCCTTGACTACGACTAGCATGCAGTAACATGTGGACATTTGCGTGCGCATGTTTTGTTGGACGTATAAGGCGATCAGGATAGAAAAAAAAACGTGGTATATTTTTCGGGGGTTGGATGTGGAGGACATGGGAACTAGAGGTACAAGTAATAGAGTTAAAGACAATCAAGTGGAAAAAGATGATAATTACAGAAGAAAGAAAGAAAGAAAGAAAGAAAGAAAGAAAAAGAAAAAGAAAAAAGACGCCAATGAAATAAAAGAATACAAGAATTAAAAAGGAATAAAGAAAAGAAGGAAAGAAAAATGAAAGGAGATAAAAAAGAGTTAAAGACAATCAAGTGGAAAAAAGAAGATAATTACCAAAGAAAGAAAGAAAGAAAGAAAGAAAGAAAGAAATGAGACGCCAATGAATAAAAAGAATACAAGAATTAAAAAGGAAGAAAGAAAAGAAGGAAAGAAAAATAATAGATGGCGACAAAAGAAAGGGAAAAACAAAAAGCGAAATCAGAAAAAAAGAAAGAAAAGATGAAGTAAAAAAGAAAGAACTAAAAATTAGAGAAAGAAAAATTGAAAAAAGAAAGAAACGGTAATCTCAATGAAAAATGAAATTAATTTGAAAACATAAAAGTATGCTAAAACGGGGTGTGTAACGGATATAAGGGTGGATATTAGTGTTGACGTGTCTGTGGGTACGGGAGAGGTCTCTGTCATTATCCTTTTCTAAGTTTTCTCTGAACCTCTTCACCGCGCCTGATTCCCCAAGACAAGTCCAGCTTGATTTCATTATTGGAAGAAATGTATCTTCTGCGCAGTTAACATGACCAAATTCTTCACCAGACGAGACGGCAGTCAATTTCAGAACGAGAGTAGGTTTTGTATCCACCCTTTCGTTTTGCTCATAATCCCCGTGTAATGACATCATCCTCGCCATTACAGTTGTTCCTGTCACCCTCATAAATTGTTATTACTTCACAGATTATGGCAAAGACTTAACGTTTAATCGTTTCTGTTTTCATCTACACTTCAGATATTAGGATCCTTAAACAATTATTACTCTTGTGAAATGTTTAAATTTCCACTGACCTCGGCCGTTTCTGCTGATTTTTTTCACAAATATTTAAACGAGGAACGCCTGCAAAATCAGCAGACCCCTAAGTGGAGTAGTTTTCGCACTGAAGGTTATAATCGGGCGATGTCGGTTGTTAAACGAATTAACGCACCCAAATTGTTAGGAACTTGGTAATCTTCCACTGAAAGCTGACTCCTTAGTATTCGACTAACTGCCGACTAATATCAACTGCCTAGTAGTTCGACTGAACTCCAATAAAACACGAAAAAACTCCTATGAACTTCCCTAGAACTTCTCACGTTAACTTCCTGTTCACTCTTATTAATATAGGAAGGAAAGTCCATTACCAAAGTAATTAAAAAACAAATATTATTATTTTAAATTTTAAGTTCCGCAAATATGAACATTTTAACCGACAGTAGCCATGTTTATGTCTTTGACAAGATGATGATACATTTATTAGTACTCTACGGAGACGTTATCTATAAAACACTAGCAGTATAGCCCGGCGTTGCTCGGGTGTAATGAAAGCTTTAAAACTAATCCACGGTCCTGGACCTCAGACTCAGCCTAAAGAATATTTGAAATAATAGAATAAATGCGACAATTTACCAATCTCATTTAGTATATATATATATATATATATATATATATATATATATTAATCATATCACCCCGAGCAAGGCGATAACGCCACTGATGCGAAGGGGGCTACGTAAGAGTAAAAAGATTGGAAAAGAGAAAGCCGGAAACCACATCCTAAACAGGGAACAAGGGATGGTTAGTTTGTATATGTGCAAGATGGAATCAGGCATAAAAAAAACTTCCTGGCTCGACCCAGTGACCCAACCTTCCTAGAATTGAATTTAGCTATTGACTCGATAATGATTCCACTTGAGGTCGGAAGATAGGGTAAGGCCGGGGAGGCGCAGTATATTGCTTTCAGGGAGACTCGCTTGGTCCATGCTTATGTGTGGGTGGGGGGGTGAAGAGGTTGCTTGTGATTGTTGACAGTTTCGCTTTAGAAGAATTGAAATTTACGATCCACTTCTTACCCCAGTCCACCACTGGGTGGAGGTTCTTCTCGAGATCAACAGCAAGGTTATGTTTGTCCGCCTCGCCAGATTTCTTACAATTTAAAAATTTTTCTCGTAAGAACTATTAGTTTTTGCAAGAGTTCCATGTAAGGCTATAATTTCTTTTATTATTAATGGTTTAAGGGTGTGACGACGAAACGGAACGGATCGTCATATGCCTAGGAGTGTTTGTGTGCGCACACATTAACTCGAGCTTTTAGTTGGTAATGTCTGTTCACTCTAATCAGACTTTTCAAGTTTGTGACGATTCAAAATGTATTATTAGAGCTTTTCGCCGAAGCTTTACGGAAACTACCGAAAATTTGTTTTTGTGTGTGGTGGGTAGCGGCGGCGGTAATTCGTCTTATCTGTCTTAGCTCAGCGCAGCAACTGGTCTTTGGTTCGTTGTTTGATTTTACTCTTTTCGGTCGGTCGGTGGAAGGTTTCTCTCTGTTTCTTTACATCTTCAGCCAGGACTCTATCGGAGGCGACCGTCTCTGTCTCTACGGTCGTGGCTCCCTAGCTGGAAACCGTCTCTCCCTTGTCGTTACATTTCGACTGGTTTCATCTTGACTCGAACTAAACTGCAACTCAACTGAAATTCCAAATCGAACTCTACAATAATTGAGTAATTCGAAAAAGAAATCACCCGAAACAATTCTGAAACCCAAATATATTTCTTGATTTCCTCATCCTTCTTTTACCCACATCTTGACACCCCGTATAACCTGTCACTCTTTCTCATAACTTTTCTCCTACTGCCAAAACAGTGGCAGTAAAATGCCATTCTTGGGGCGATATGATTATAAAAAAAAAATTCTGTGCATTAATATTCCAGAGAATGTAAATAAATCTAAAATACATGCATGTGTAGCTAATCAGTATTTCATTGATTCATTCGTTTTCTATGGCTTATCAACAGACAAGAAATTATTATATAAATATAAAGTGGGGGATCAATTTTATATTACAAATAATATATGAATTGATCCCTCACTTTATAGCCACAATCATCCTTCTCCTGCCCACTTCCTGACATACACTATAACCTGTCACTCTTTCTCATATCTTATCTTCAATGTAGCCCCCTGCTCAACAGTGGCAGTAAAATGCCTTGCTTGGGGCGACACGATTATAAAAAAAGGTAAATATTTTATATTTTATTAAGCTATGGACTTACTGATGTACTTACGCACATAGATAGATAGATAGATAGATAGATAGATAGATAGATAGATAGATAGATAGATGTCAAAAAGTACGCAGGAGTAGAGAAATTAATGTCATTATATCTGATTTGAATGACTGAAAACAACAAATTGATATAAATATTAATAAGATATCAAATATATTGATATTTTTTATAACCGTATCGTCTCAAGCAAGGCAATATACTGCCACTGTTGTGCAAGGTGTTACATAGGAAGAAAGTCGGAGAGAAGGATGAAAATACTGATGAGAGGAGAGCATGAGAGAGAGAGGATGCAAGTCAGTGAGATAGGAGATGACTATTGACTTTACATTTGAATTCTTGGCGAGTGTAGCTGTCAGGGAAGCAAGTAAACGGAAGGGAATTCCACAGGCGGGAAGTGCGAGAACAGAAGTTGATGGAGTAGAATTTGCGTTTACATCATATTGGTTCCACAGTAAAAGGATGGGACCTAGTTGCTAAGCTTGTGGCTCGAGTAAACTCGTATATAGGGGTACCAGTGAGCTAAGTTCATCGGAGCAGAAACCGTGAAAATATTTGTAGAAGAGACACAGGGAAACCACACTGCGCCGGTGAGAAAGTATCCGAGCTGCCAAGCCGTTGGATTTTGTCAAGGACCCCTAGGTGGATAGCAGGAGCACCCGACCAGATATGGCAGCAGTATTCAGAGCACGGGCTGATGGTAGATGGTAGATCCTTCAGTGAAAGTAAAAGCTAAGTTGACAATATTTTTTTATATTCTCTGTTCATTTCAAACACATAGGTGCAGTTTAATAAGTCAACAGCGAAATCAATGACTGCGTTTCTTTTCACTAATAATATTTTGCTGCTGTTTTTTAATTTGTCAATTGCATGTGAAGTTTGGCGTCCTCAACCGAATCTCAACGTGGCACCAAAATGCCACAGGATTCCGACACATTTTCTCGGTGTAGCTCACCCTGTCGTTATTAGATTCGTCATTTGGGCTATTTTTTTTTCTCAGTCGTGCTGTCAAAATGACCTACATATAATGACTGCATCAATTAAAGTGATATTTGAGAATCTCTCTGTTTCACTAGCAACATTTTGCCACTATTATTTTCTCTATATTCATTGAGTTTTCACACCAATATCAGTTTGTGTCTTCTCTTGAAAATCAAGTGACAATGTTTTACCCTCTCTAAACAGCATTCTTTCCCCTTATTAGATTTAGATAGATAGATAGATAGATAGATAGATAGATAGATAGATAGATAGAACTGGAACATACTGACTAAGATAGATAGATAGATAGATAGATAGATAGATAGATAGATAGATAGATAGATAGATAGATAGATAGACTGAAATAGATAGATAGATAGATAGATAGATAGATAGATAGATAGATAGATAGATAGATAGATAGATAATCAACAAACTGAGATAGATAGATAGATAGATAGATAGATAGATAGATAGATAGATAGATAGATAGATAGATAGATTAGCAGTATAGACCGGCGTTGCTCGGGTGTAATGAAATCTTTAAAACTAATCCATGGTCCAGGAGCTCAGACTCTTTGGGCGTTGACACGAAAGACTAAAAAGCAATAGTTGTTTCCAGTTAAAGCGAAACCGTAGACTGAAAAAAAAAAATGAATGGATGTAAGTCAAATTTTGATTTCATGGTATCGATATCAAATAAGTTTTTTCGTCGTAAACTGAATTTTGAAGGCTAAATCAGTCCTCTGATTAAATGGTATCATGGCTGAGACTAAGAACTACAATTATACCTACTTAGAGCCAAACACGAAGCAAAAACTAAAATAAAAGGGCTGAAAAGAAATACAGATCTACAGGCAGATAAACAGACACACACACAAACATCTTGCCATATATATATATATATATATATATATATTCGATTTTCTGCACTATTGTAAAAATTGAAAACTTGAAACTTCTGAATATCGTCTCTTATGTCTTTGCCTGTGAGTGTATCAAATTTGATTAAAATCGGGCCACTCCTTCTCTAACCCGATTTTTTCGTTTATCGATTTTCGATATTTATCGAGGGTACCTCGAGACAAAACCTAGCTAAGAACACTCGCAGACGCTTTTAGTACAACTGTGTAAATTTTCAAGAAAATCGGTTCAGCCGTTTCGGAGTCTATAGGTAACGGACACACACACACACACGCACAGACACACACACACATACACACCCACTCACACAGACAAAGTTCCATTTATAAATAAGTTTAGATAGATAGATAGATAGATAGATAGAAGGTCAAGTGATTGTCAGTTAAGTGCCATCGCTTGGGCGATCATGTCACGAAAGAGACATGACTGACTGGCCAGAAGATTATCTCGCAGTAGTTTGCCATTGCTTTCTGCGGTAGTCTGGTTGCCAGCCAAGGCTATAGAACCCAATCTGTCCTGTTATTTAACCCATAACTGGAAGGAAGAAACGGATTAATACCTTTCCTAAGGGTATTTGCGCGTAAGTGAATGCGACGAATTCAAATGGAATTCGAACTCGGCTCGTGATGGTATGTCTCCTAAATTGTCCTAAATCTCCAAGTGACAGTAAGTCTTTTAAATTGTCCATGCCTTTTTGTTTTAACATTCTCACTGATGTTAGTAATTTTCTCGTCTATATGGCTTCGATTTAAAAAAAAATAATAATACTTCTAATCTTTTTGCAACTGTCGAGACTGTTTTAATCATGCTGATATTTTTAAGAACAGCTTTCAATTTCCTTATTGCATTCACTAGATCAAAGTTTGCGGTCTGGATTGAGGGAACTTTTGATTTTCAGGGTTTCACTGAAATTTATTTTATTGACGTAGGCGATCATGGTTCTCCACGTCTCCCTATCCCTTGTGGCTCTTAGTATGTTTGAGCCTGTTGCTCCTGGCAACCCCCGTTCCGTCATCCACCTGATCAGACCCTGCAAATATGTTATCCGCTGCCTTCCTCTGTCTCTACTTCCTTCCATCTGACCAGTCAGTTTCAGGTTCTCCAGGCTCTCTTTCCTCATTGCATATCCCAGGAACTTCAGTTGTCTCTTCCTGATGCTCAGCATCAATTTCCTTTTTGTTGCCATTCTTTCCAACACCCCCTCGTTGCTTGCATGATCAGTCCACGATATCCGTAGCATCCTTCTGTAGAACCACATTTCGGCCGCCTCCAGTTTTGTCCTCATTTTCGATGATATTGTCCAGCATTCACTGCCGTATTGAAGAATTAACATCACGTAGCAGTCTAGCACTCTTTTCTTCGTTTCTATTGAGATTTTCCTGTGTGTTAGTATTTTGCTCATATTCTGGAACGCGTCCTTTGCCATGCCAATTCACCTTCGGATCTCCGTGTCGCACTTTCCATCTTCTGTTTGAACACTTTCTAGGTACTTAAATTTTTTTACTTGCTTGATTCTGTTATCCCCCACCTGTATCTGGCATTTTGGGTTGTATCTTTTGCTGATGACTATGCACTCAGTTTTCTTAAATTTTATTTGTAGTCCTTTCTTATCACTCTCCACTGCTACTTTCTCTATGAGGTCTTGTAGTTTCCTTTCCGTGTCCGCAATCAGTACTGTATCGCCCGCATACCTTATGTTGTTCATGTTGTGGCCTCCAATAACAAATCCTGGCGTATCATCTTGGGTCCTCAAAATATTCTCGCTGTATAGGTTGAACAAATCCGGTGAAAAGACACATCCTTGTCTTACGCCTTTTTCTATCTTTGTGTATCTACTGAGATCGTTACCTGTCCGTATGCAGGCCGTTTGCTGCCAGTAGAGATTCTTGATTATTCTTATGTCTTTCCCGAAAATGTCGAGGCTGCCTAGCATCTCCATCAATTCTTTGTGTCGCATTTTGTCGAATGTTTCGCGTAGTCAATGAATCATAGGTACAAGTCTTTCTTCATTTGTAATGCCCTTTCAGAGAGCATCCTAATCATGAATATGGCATTTCTTGTTCCAGTGTCTTTGACGAACCCGCACTGTTCCTGCACTATCTCTGGCCTGATTCTGCTTCTCGCTCTATTCATCAAGATTCTGACAATCAGTTTTGTAATGTGACTCATTAAGCTGATAGTTCTGTGTAGTTCGCACTCGATTGCACCAGGTTTCTTCGACAGCGCTATAAATATCGACTTGCATAGGTCGTCTGGTATTATTCCGCTGCTATATATTTCGTTTATTATGTTGGTAATCTTTTCTATGCCATATTCTTCTAAGGCTGTCAGCAGCTCTAACTACAAGTTCTGATTTTGTGCCATAATAGCAGTTGTCATCGTTAAATTCAACTCATTTGCACAATTGACAGTTTGTTCCCTTCCTATCTAATCCTATCTAATCGTGTTTAATTTTGCAGTTAACTTACGGCAGTTAGAAGCGACATTTACACGTCGAGTGTCTTGTATTTCTTACATTTAATGTCCGTTAAGTGCCATACGTGATACACCCCTTGGGCTATCATGTCTTGAAAGAGTCATGACTGACTAGGCAGATGATTATCCCGCAGTAGGTTGCCATTGCTTTCTGCGGCAGACTGGTTGCCAACCAAGGCTATAGAACCTAATCTGTCCTGTTATTAGAACCTAATCTGTCCTGTCATAGCTAGAGGGGGAAAAGATTTATTATAATATTAAGTAGTAATTAGTGGGGGGGGGGTCAGTTTATTACTTCACAAAAATATAAAGCTGATCCCCCACTTTATGACAAGAAGAAGGCTTAATCATATTTTCAATTATTATATTCAGTCAGTCAGTTAAGCGCCATACGTGATACACTCGAAAAAGTGACTTGGCAGAAGATTATCCTGCAGTAGACTGGTTGACAGCCAAGGCTATAGAACCCAATCTGTCCTATCATTTAACCCATAACTAGAGGGAAAAGACTTATTAATACCTTTCCCAAGGGTATTTGTGCGTAAGTGTATGGAAGGAATTCAACTGGAATTCGATCTCGGCTCCCCGACTTGTCGTTCCGAGCCGATATCCACCGCACCGCAACGCACATCCAACGCACATTTAATGTAGCAACCTTTATCTTCTTCTTCTTCATGTGCCGTGTCCCTTCAGGACATAGGCGATCATGGACTTCCACTCGGCTCTGTCTCTTGCCGCTCTCAGTAATTTTTCTCTTGTTATCTCTTCTAAGCCCCGCTCGGTCAGCCATTTGCCCAGACCTAACAAGTACGTCTTGCACTGCTTTCCCCTGTCTCTTCTTCCATTTTTCCGATCTGTGAGTATCAAGTTCTCCAGGCCTTCATTCCCCATTACGTGTCCCAGGAACCTCATTTGTCTCTTCTTGATATATAGTATAAGTTTTCTTCTTGTTTGCATCCTTTCTGATACCGCAGCGTTGCACACGTGCTCCGTCCATGGTATCCTCAGCATCCTTCTGTAAAACCACATTTCTGCTACCTCAAGCTTATCTTTCATCTTTGATGAGATCGTCCAACATTCACTTCCATACAGAGGGACAGGTATCACATAGCAATCCAGCACTCTTTTCTTTGATTCCAATGAGATTTTCTTGTCTTTCAGTACTCTGGTTTGCTTCTGAAATGCGTCTTTAGTCATGCCAATGCGTCTTTTGATCTCAGTGTCGCATTTTCTATCCTCTGTCAAAATGTAAACTCGTAATTTCCCTGCTTAAGATACTTGTAAAACGTAACTGCCTTGTTTAAGATTGCCTTGTAAAATTGCATGAAAAGAAAGAAACGTAATCATAAGTTTAATACGACGGAGCGAAAGTTTGCAGTTTATTGTTAATCGCAGTATGAGTTGAGCTAAAGGGAAGAGAAGATTTGTTGCACAAACTTAAAAAATAGCGATAGTCAAAACAAGATTGTCAAAAACTTTTGATGAGGTTAAAAATGTTAAAGTTTTAACTATGGGAATAAAAACGAATTATGAATCTCACTGGAATTGAAATTTCCAAGCTAAAAAGCTAGATTTGTTGGCGTAATCAGTGGAATCAAGAAGATGAAGAGAGATTACGTTAGAGGAGATATTGTTACCTCATTGGTTGAACCAAACCCCCACCTCGAAATGTGGAGGTGGAAGTAACCTCATTGGTCAAAGATTTAATTTGCATAGATACCCCGGGTCGACTGCACCTCCCAAGAGAATCTGGGACAAGCATAAAAATCGATCCCGTTTTGGAGTTTCAGTTCAATTTAGCTGGACTTATGACCAGTGGAGATGTAACGACTGAGGAAAAGGAGAATTGCAAGCTCTGATTATTCTGAACGAAAACTTTCGCTCTGTCGTGAAAATTGAATTCGACGAACGTATATTCTGCTTCTGTTGTTAATTTTTCTTCTTTTTTTTTTTTTGTTTGTATATATAAAAACTTTTCCGCAACTTATCCAGGTGTCTTCGAAATTATTTTTTTTTTTTTTATTTATTTATTTATTTATTTATTTTTTTTTTTTTTTTTGGTGCCGTGTTTTATTTTATCAACATAAGTGTACATGTGTGTCCGGTCTGGTTTGAGGTGGTAGAGAAACGGATACCGGGTTTTCAATGTGTCTTAACTGAGATAAAAATACACAGCGTGGGCAGGAGTTGTAATAGACGTCTTGAAGACCAGCAACTGTGACAAAACCATCTACCCGAGAGCGTCGTCATAATTGGTACTGTGTTCGACAGCATCAACTTTGACTCTGGTTCCGGTCATCATCACAACAGGTTCCCGGGTTAGGGTTAGTCCCAAGGCGGACGACGGGTGTCACAAAAACGCTTCCCAAGTAATTGAATTTTTTTACTTGTTTGATTTTATATTCTCCAACGTGCAGTTGGCATATTGGTCTCCTCTTTTTGCTGATGACCATGCATTCAGTTTTCTTGAGGTTTACGCTCAACCCTTTCTTTTCACTTTCTTTTGCTAACTTCTGTAGAAGATCCTGCATTTTCCTTTCTGTTGGGGCGCTCTCCACTTTTACACGGAAATGGACTATTCGAATCACTATATAAAATAGTAGTGATTATACCTCGAGGAAGGAAGTCGAGTGAGCGAGTCCGTCGGGTATTTACGGTATTGCACCGGAAGTGTTCTACTAGTCAATCTATCACGTCTCTACGACGATACTGTATACTAATTACCTTGTTCTGCATTCTACTAATCCTCACCTCTTGTAAATACTTTTCTTTCCTGTCAATACACCCACTTTTATACTATTACGTTGTTTTTATTATTTCACATAATTCTGTTACCCGACGTAACACTTTCCATATCTGCTATCAGCACTGTGTCATCCGCGTATCGGATATTGTTTAGATTATGGCCGCCAATGACGAATCCTGGCAAGGCTTTTTATTTCTCTATCTTTTTTTTAATATAAATGTCAACTCTGGTGAGTAAAGCTTGTTAATCAATTTTCGCGTTTTCAGATCCTTGAATCATTTCTTCTTCAGGTTTCCCTGCTTCTCAGAATTCATCATAGTTTGAGTTTGAGTTTTGTTTAGCAGCATATCAACACCCCTGTGGGTTATTTAATGCCAAAAAGGTGGGGGTTTAAGATATTTTTTAATGTTCGATGATAGCGAGAATTTGTTTTTGAGTTTTGTTTAACGGAATATCAACATTTCTGTGTTATTTAATGCTAAAAAGGTAGGGTTTTAAAATATTTTTTAATGCTCGGTTATAGTGAGAAGGTTGATTTAGTCAGAATTTAACAAAAAGGTTTTGTTTTATTCTTTTTTTATTTTAGAAAACTTAAAATGTCTTCTAGTTTCGTATTCAAAAATGTTTTGCTGAGAATATTCTTTTTTTTTCTTTCAAAAATGTGTTATGGTCATAATTTTTCTTCAAAAATGTATTGTTAGTAATATTTTTCCTTCGAAAATGTATCTATTTCTATAAAAGTGTATTTTTATACTTTCATAGTGTTTAACCTCAATTTGGGGTATAAATAGCTTGGACCCTAACAGGTGCTACCACTCCGGGTCAGGGTGAACCTGGGAACAACAGCAATTAAGAGGTGGTTCCATGCTCCTCACGACCTCCCAATCTTGCTGCCAGATGCAGTTTACCGTCATGCCCAGGACCAAGAATTCATCAGAAATCTTTATCAAGGACACAGTCACGATTTTCATCATTAAATACAAACAAATAACAATTGAATTAATTTAACTAATTTTAATATCAGAGTTATTTTCTGATATTTTAAAGGTGCAAATTGATTGAAACAAGCGGACGTCGTTCATGGCTCGCCACAATTTCCTGCCTTTATCAGCTGTAAATTTTGTCTCTTGCTTATCTCTCCCAAACCCATTTCTGTCCTTCATTTACTCAAGCTCATCAAGTAAGTTATGCGTTCTTTTCCTCAGTCCCTCTTGCTTTCACTCATTCCTATGAGTATCAAATTTCCACTTTCATTGTTATGAACCCTAGAAATATCAGTTCTATCATTCTCATATTATGTGATGTAATGAATAGATAATGAATATGTATACACCTTGGTTTCCCCCTCACTGGAATGTGATTAGCTGGTGTTAGACATAAATATAGACTAAGGCGTGGACGTCCAGTGATTGACCATTACAGGTCTATTGGTCTACCAGTAGAGATCTACCACTAGAAGTCTACAGGTCTTTGACTAGAGATCTACGACTATTGACTACGCCTACATCTCAGAATACTGCATACGACGAGTACCGTCTATTACGTCTACGTACTAGATTGTCCAACCCCGTTACATTTGCCTGAACCACTTCACTACCTTGTGTTGATATATATATATATATGTGTGTGTGTGTGTGTGTGTGTGTGTGTGTGTGTGTGTGTGTGTGTGTGTGTGTGTGTGTGCTTTCTAAAGGAAAACTCAACACGTCATATTAGTTATAAACTATAGTTCATTTCAATGAGCTTAACTAGCTCATATCATCAGACTCTTTTCCAATATTTCCTACATCTGGCATAAAATTTCTGCCGGAAATTATGATATGAGCTAATTAGCTTAGAGAAAGAGCTTATGTAAATGTAAAATTGAACATTCAATTCAATATTCAACGGCGACAATGTGTTTCATGCTTAAACACCGTCTTCAGGCCATGTGTTTCATGCTTAAACACAGTCTTCAGGCCATGTGTTTCATGCTTAAACACTGTCTTCAGGCCATGTGTTTTGCGTTTTAGCTCGATTTTTTTAAGTGTTCTAGCAGAAGACCGAAAGTGCGACACAGAGATCCGAAGGCGAAGTGTCATGGCGAAAGAAGCATTCCAGAAGCTGAGTAAAGTATTAAGACACAGGAAACTTTTCACTAGAAACAGAGAAGAGAGTGCTAGATTACTATGTGATGTCAGTTCTTCAATATGGCAGTGAATGTGGGACAATATCAACAAAAAAAAACTTGAAGCATCTGAAATGTGGTTCTACAGAAGGATGCTGCCCACGTCTATTTAACAGGTGAAGAGGCTCATCCCTTGTTCCCTGTTTAGGATGTGGTTTCCGGCTTTCTCTTTCCCAACCTTTTTACTCTTTTCTTTTTTCTTTTTTCAATTGGAGTAGATAGACTAAACTATCGCCCGGTTTACACTCCACCCACGTCCATTGAACAGGTGAAGAGGCTCATCCCTTGTTCCCTGTTTTCTCTTTTTTTCCCTGTTTTTCTCTTTTCCAATCTTTTCACTCTTACGTAGCCCCCATGCGCATCAGTGGCGTTACCGCCTTGCTCGGGGTGACACGATTAAAAAATAAAAAGCATGTGAGCAATGATATGTTGGAAAGAATGAAAACTAAAAGGAAAATAATATTGAACATCAGGAAGAGACAACTGAAGTTCATGTGACACGCAATGAAGAAGGAGGGCTTGGAGAAACTGATACTAACAGGCCAGATAGAGGAATAAAGAGACATAGAAAAACATCAGATCACATATTTGAAGTGCCTGAGCAGGTGAATGACAAAACGAGGGCTGAGAGATGTTACTGGAGAAAGCGTGCTAAGTGCCACCAGGGATAGAAAAACGTGAAAGGCCATGATCGCCTACGTCCTAAAAGGACAAGGTACATAGAAGTAGATTTATATATTTTTTCTAAACATATATGGGAAATTAAGAACAAAAAACGAATGGTACCAAAATATGATGGAAAATAAGGAAAACGGCATCAGCCTACAACAATAAATCCCCAACCTATAAACTCTTTCTCGAGAAGAAAAAGATCATAATTCACTTTCGAGACCAAAAAAAATTAATTAAGTTTTTTGGTTTATTTTAAGCATTTCACCCCAAGCAAAGTGGCACTGCCACTGATGTGCAGGGGGCTACATGAGAGAGTTAAAGTTTTAGACAAGAGTGAAGACAAAGACGAACCACCTTCTGGGGGTGAAAGAAAAAAGGCAAGAGAAGGATGTGAACAGAGGAATGAACAAGATACACGGAGTGATGTGGAAAGGGCTGAAGTTAAGTGGATAAGTGATGGGAATTGACTTTGCATTTAAACTCAGATAAACGGTCAGAACTACTCTCAAAACGCTGTCACAAGAACACATTTTTGCTTAAAAAATTAAAAACGGATTACGAAATAAGTAAAATAAAGTAAATTATAATAAATATTTAAATAAAAAATAAAAACAAATTGAATAAATAAGAAACTAAAATTGCATACACAAAAACTTCTTAAAAACGAAAATTGCTTGCATAAATACAAATAAATGTAGTAATAATCAATAACAACTAATAAAATAATCGATAATAAATAATGAGTGATCAGCGTAGAGCCCAAAATGCCAATTACAGATGAGGGATTTTAAAATCAAGCAGGTACAGAAATTTAAATACCTAGGAAGTGTTTTAACAGAGGACAGAAAGTGCGACACTTAGATCCGATGGCGAATTGGCATGGCGAAAGAAGCATTCCAGAAGTTGAGTAAAGTATTAAGAAACAGGACAATTTCACTAGAAACAAAGAGGAGTGTACTGGATTGCTATGTGATGTCGGTTCTTCAATATGGCAGTGAATGTTGGACAATATCTTTGAAGATGAAGGAAAAACTTGAAGCAGCTGAAATGTGGTTCTACAGAAGGATCCTGCAAATATCATGGACCGAGCATGTGAACAATGACGAAGTTTTGGAAAGAATGGAGACGAAAAGGAAATTAATATTGAGCTTCAGGAAGAGACAACTGAAGTTTCTGGGACATGCAATTAGGAAGGAAGGCTTGGAGAACTTGATACTAACAGGCCAGATAGAGGGGAAAAGAGACAGGGGAAAGCAGCGGATAACATATTTGAAGGACCTGATCAGGTGGATGACGGAACGAGGGTTGCGTGGTGCAACAGGAGAAGGCGTGGTCAGAGCCACCAGGAATGGGTAGATGTGGAAAGCCATAACCGCCTACGTCCTGAAAGGACATGGCACATAAATGAAGAAGAAGAAGATGCGTTTTTATGTCAAAATTGTGGTCATTTTCGTTAGAGTGAGCAACTAAAGTATTATTGTGTAAAATTTTCTTTTCGAATTCATATAATCTTATATTTAGATCTCTCGTGTGTATTTGTTGTTGTTGTGGATTCCGGGTGAGGAACCGCACAAAATAATGAACAACAAAAACAGATTTGGAGATAGAAAAGTAGGTTACATTGAACGTAACATACAAACTCGAGCGCAGGTTAGTAAATTCAGGAATACTATCAGTAAGAAATAAATATATACAAGTCTTGAAGTGAAGTCGTTGGAAATAGTATATCCGTGTATACTATTCTAGCTGAGTGGAGATCAGAGCTAATCTAAGTTCTGATGCGGTAGACACTGGTTACGTTTCTCGGTAACTTACGTATCAGTTCCGGTTCTCTCCGATAACTGTAAAGGATCTCTACGAATACTCTCTCTACTCTCACCTCTATGGCAGCAACTCCTGTTCTCTCTATGGCAGGAGTATATGTATACTCAGTCGAGTCCATTATCATATACAAAAAAGGGAGTTCCCACAACAGTTGTGAAAATTATTACAGGTGATCGAGTAAATTTCTCATTGAAATTTCCGTTTATTGTTTTTTTATTGTTAAAGTATTTTTTTATTGTTTAAAATATAACAGTAGAAGTAGTATCAAATGTTATGATGAGTTTGGATTAGTTCTTTTCAGTTATAGTGGTGATAGGGTTAGCTTATTGGACAATATATTTTTTATTCGTGGGGTTCGTTATGAGGGTCTGTTTATATTTTTTTTAATCATATCACCCCAAGCAAGGCATTCCACTGCCACTATAGCGCAGGGGGTTACATCGAGCGATTGGATATAGGAAATGTCAGAAGGAGGGTGATAGACGAGTAAGGAGGTACATAGAAAGAGTGTTTGAGAGAATGGGTGCGAGTTAGTGTGTTAGAAGGTGTCTATTTACCTTACATTTAAACTCCTGGAGGTTGTAGCCGTCGGGGAAGCAAGTATGCGGAAGGGAATTCCACGGGCGGGAAGTGTGAGAAAAGAAGCTGTTGGAGTAGAAATTGCGGTTACATTTCATCGGTTTCACTGTAAAAGGGTGGGACCTAGTTGCTAATCTAGTATCTCGTGCAAATTCATACCTAGGGGGCATCAGTGATCTAAGTTCATCAGAGCAGAAGCCGTGAAAGTATTTATAGAAGAGGCACAGGGAAGCCACGTCACACCGGTGAGAGAGTGACTGCAGGCGGTCAGCCAAGTCGGTATCGATCACATTACAGACTCTCCGTTGTATTTTGTCAAGAACCCCGAGGGGAATAGCAGGGGCACCCGACCAGATGTGGCAGCAGTATTGAATATTCGGACGGATGGTAGATCTACCATCCGCCCGTGTATTGAATACTGCTGCCATATCTGGTCGGGTGCCCCTCCTACTGCTCCCCTTGGGCTTCTTGACAAAATACAAGGGAGGATATGTAACGTGGTTGATACTGACTTGCCCAGATGTGGCAGCAGTATTCAATACACGGGCGGATGGTAGATTTATATATGTGCAGGATAGATTCAGACAGAAAGAACTTCCGGGCCCTGCACAGAGAGCTGACTCTCATAGCAGCGGATTTAGCAATGGATTCGACATAGTCATTCCACTTGAGATCCGCTGAGAGTATCAGGCCAAGCAGACGTAGTGTTTTACTCTCTGGGAGGCCAGTCTGTTCCATGCTAATGGGCGGTTATTTTGGAATATTTTATGAGCCTTTTGTTTAGTATCGAATAAAGAATACTTAGGGTGTAGCGGATAAGGAAATAATTAAAGTCAACCTTCTTCTTCACTTTTACAAAAATTCACAATGACGTGTGAAATCCTGGTTTTCCCAAATAGGAAAAGGATTGATCATGTGCTTAACGAAAATGTCGAACCCAGATTTCGCAAGTAGGTGTTAAATTGATTTTTGACCAATGGGAGCGACTTGTAAGAATTCGAAGGACTTGGTGATCCAGAGTGAAATTCAAAAAGACTATATAAATAACCTCGGCGTCAGTCAAGGCAGCGAAGGAGAGACACACATAAAAAATGTAACTTCAAACATCAAGCGACCCGGACATTGTCCTCTTTCTCTTTTTCCTTATCTATTTCAACAATTACTATGAGAACATTTTGTACGAACTCTTAATACCTTTACTTTCTCAATGCACATTAAATTTTACAACTCATGTTATTCTTTCCTGTTAATAAATTTCTATTTTAACATTCAAAATGTATATTTTATTATTGCACTTATCTACACTAAGCCACACATTCCAAGTGACTACCAACCTTCTGATGATGAAAAACCTTCTGATGATTATAACTCTGCAAATCCTGTAAAGCTGTAGGGAGTTCGGTTAAGTCTGACACAAGGCCGAACCAAGAAACATTAACCAGCTCCCCTATTGCTTCAAGGGTACTAAAGAGTCTTGAAAGTGTTTTTATATATATTTCTCCTCTTCACGTAAATATTGATGTCTGAAAATCCCGAGTGCTCTTCAGTAGAATCCTATGATAAAGCTATTAATGTCCTTTTTTTTATTGAATTTTTTTCCAAAAATTCTGTGGTGCAGTGGATATTGGCTCAGAACGAGAGATCGGAGAGTTGAGTTCGAATGCCAGTTGAATTCATTGCATTCACTTACGCACAAATATCTTTGGGAAAGGTATAAATACGTTCTTTTCCCCTCCAGCTAGGAGTTAAATAGCAGAACAGATTGGCTTTTGTTGGCAACTAGTCTACCGTAGAAAGTAACGGTAAGCTAATGTTGAAAAATTTTTCTACCCAATCAGTCATGCCTTTTTCGAGACATGATCACCCATGCATGTGTCACGTATGGCACTTAACTGACTGATATATATATATATATATAATTGGAGTAGATAGATCTCAATTGGAGTAGATAGATCTATCTATCGCCCAGTTCACACTCCACCCACGTCTATTGAACAGGTTAAGATGCTCATCCCTTGTTCCCTGTTTAGGATGTAGTTTCCGGCTTTCTCTTTTCCAATCTTTTCACTATTACGTAGCCCCTGCACATCAGTGGCGTTACCGCCTTGCTCGGGGTGATACGATTTAAAAAAATAAATATATATATATATATATATATATAGTACTGTGCAAAGGTATTAGGACAAGAATTATTTCATCTTTTATGAGGCTTCAAAATAAAGTTTAAATCACCCCTGTCCTAACACTTTTGCACACTACCTATAGTGTGCAAAAGTATTCGAACAGGGGTGATTTTCCTAAAAACCTCACTGAAATTCAAATACAGGCTAAAAAGCCAAGTAAATTGCTAATAAATATTGATTATTTAAAACTAGGTGTAAAAGAAATGTATTAAAAATAAGTTATATTTAATTGTTCCTATTTTCTATTAAACAAGATATTTTGAAACTACTCATTATTCTATTATCCTTGGATATGACTGCTTTTTTCTTATTCCCTCTCTCGAATTGATAAATCTAATGTTACTTCGCAAGACACACTTTAGGAACAAATACAAGCTGCTTGGCAGGAGATACCATCAGATACATTGAAGACGCTTGTGATGTCAATGCCTGACATAATGAAGACTATTATGCTAAATATTAAATTTTTGAGTCAATCAAATAAAATTACATTAATTAAATTGTTTATTTTCTGTCAATATGCCTCATAAAAGATAAAATAGTTCTTGTGCTAATACTTTTGCACAGTACTATATATAGATATATATCAATTTTCTTTTTCTGGTGTCAATGTAGGACCATAATTTTATACGAAAAATTTGAGAAAAAATTATTTCAAAGTTCTTGGAAAAATCAAAGAATAGTTGGATTTTAAAAGACTTTCAGGACTTATTCACTAATGAATGAAATTTTTTTTAACGTCTTTTTTAGATCTTGATAACAATCTTTTTAAGATCTTTTTTAGATCTTTTATTTTTACATCTGTAACCCCACTTCTGGTGAAGTTTAGAGTAATCATTTTTCTAGGGGTTAATGTTTATACTAGTTATAGGGGCAAATATACTAGTTATAGGGGCAAATACTCAGAGAATTTAAACCATCATGCATTTTTTGGGCAAACTGAACCGGCAGTAATAGAAAATTTTCTCTGAATGGTAAAACGAAAAATGCAATAAAACTGCGAAAGTATGGCGGACTGTATGACCTTTTGCCCCACCCGTAAATTTCCTGCTCATTTTTGTTTACTTTTTTCAGTGCAATATGATCGATTAGTACATAAAGTTTATGATTATCAAAACAATTTGGAAAAAATTCAATATTTATAGATTTTTATGGGTGTTCAGTTTCTCATACAACGTTATAGTAAATCGACCCTCCATTTTGGAATCACTCGCTTTGAGTTGTTGCCCTTAAAAAAAAAACAACTTGTAGGAAATTATTGATAAACCGTTTCGGAAATGTATTTTTATTCAAGATTTTATTAGTATAGGAATTTTTAAAAAAAAACTGTCCAAATTTTTTTTTTTTAAATGTTTTAAAATGTCTTCAAATAATTTTTTAATCTGAAAGTTTAGAATGTGAAAAAAAGTAAAAAAACAATTATAAGCAACAAATTTACAGGTGGGGGCCAAGGTCGTACAGGTCCGCCGAAATTATTTCTTTAGAAAAGCTTTTAATTACTTTTATGTATAAAATATATTATAGAGGCTATTGTGCTGAGAAAATATTTTTTCAATGAATAATGAATTTTTCCAAAAAATTGTTTTCACTATGATATTGCTAAATTGAAAATCTTTAAAAAATCTCTTAATTTATAGCAATCAAGTGATATTGTTATTAAATAAGGAACTGTACTTTTTTTTTAATCATATCACCCCGAGCAAGGCGGTAACGCCACTGATGTGCAGGAGGCTACATAGGAGTGAAAAGATTGGAAAAGAGAAAACCGGAAACCACATCCTAAACAGGAAACAAGGGATGAGCCTCTTCACCTGTTCAATAGATGTGGGTGGAGTGTGAACCGGGCGATATTTTAGTCTATCTACTCCAATTGAAATATCGAACCGATAAAATATCGAAAATCGATAATCGAAAAAATCGGGTTATAGAAGGAGTGGTTCGATTTTAATTAAATTTGATACACTCATAGACAAAAACATAAGAAATGATACTCAGAAGTTTCAAGGTTGCAGTCGTTACCATAGTGCAGAAAATTTTATATCGATAGCAGGAAACCAAAATTTGACTTACATCCATTCGTTTTTCTTTCAGTCTACGGTTTCGCTTTAACTGGAAACAACTATTGCTTTTTAGTCTTCCGTGCCAACGCCCAAAGAGTCTGAGCTCCAGGACCATGGATTAGTTTTAAAGCTTTTATTACACTCGAGCAATGCCCGGCTATACTGTTAGTATATATATATAACTAAAAGTGACAAAAGGAAAACTGCATTTAGTAAAAGCAGACGCGTTTCTTAATCTGACGGAATTTATCAAAACAAAAACATTAAATTCCGGTTTTTGCCTTTTCTCTTTTTCTGTGTGTTTCTTGTAATTTCCTTTTAATCACATTGTTCTTTAGATTCATATATGAGAATATTTACACACGCACACAGAGATATTGATTAGCAACATTTTTAGTCGTCCATCATTGCGATATAGTGATCTTTTTAAAAGATTTTTGCATAAAATAAAACATAGTTTTCGGAAACTTTATTTGAGGAATATTAACTGATTTACATTATAGTTAATCTGATTTGAAGCAAATATTATTTACTTTGAAATATCGCAGAAAATAATTTTTGTTAACCCGAGAGGTGGTGGGTGAACAACGTGATGACAGTTCAAATGTTTTTCTATGGAAATTTTGCAAGACATAAAGAATATTACGTGAGCGCTTTTTTATATAATGTTATTTAAGTACTCAGAAATCTTTAAACTTTAGGGAAATCTTCGTAATCTAATGTTTTATTAAATCTTTGAAATTTTTGCTCTAACTTTAAGTATTTGGTACACTCACTGACATAATTATGGGTATTACTATAATATTCATTATTCAGATAATGTCGTTTATGTTTGGCCATGCTTACAAAAATAACAACGTTTATACTTATTTAAAAACAATGTAAATTCTTTTAAAAAAATATTGATCTTTGATTACCTGCTTTTCAATTTACGATTAGTAAATAAAGTCTTCACTTAATAATAATATCATCTAAAACGGTGTAATTAAACCAGAATTTCAAAATATTTAAAACTTCATTATTTTTTTCTAACTAAAATTTTCTCACTAAAGTTTTAAAAACATGAAAACAATTCTTGTAATTAAAAACTTTTCTAATTATATATTTATTATTATATAATATTATTATAATATAATTATTACATAGTTTTATTGCATTTTTTTTATTACGATTTAGAGTAGATTTTCGCTAAATGATGTTTTCCTTTGATAAAAGAAATTGATGATTACAATTCATGGAATTCTGCTTGTAATCAATATAAATATTAAAAGGGTGGAATTTTAATTTATCGAAATATCATAAAATTAAGTGGAGGTAACAGATATAAAAAAAGAAAATATTTTTACTAAACTTAAAAAAAAAACAGTTCAAACATAATCTCATTCAAATACGACAATTATTTAATTTTGCAAGACTTTCTAAAACAATGGATTTTTTTACTGCAAAAAATACTCTAAATTTCCCATACAAATATTTGGTACACTCACTGACACAAGAAAAACAATATTTTTAACTTGGTAGCTCCACTAAATCGCTGAAAGAACAGCATAGTATAAATAAATAAAAAAGGCCCAAGACTTAATAAAAACTTTTTCCATCAAAATGTTTATTCTATTAATAGGAGGAAAGATCAAATATTTTTAATTATTTAAAAAAAATATTAATCCCTTGTAATACGTTCAAAATTCTGGTAAAAATCTTGTTTTGATTTTAGTTAGCGGGTAACCAAATCGTTACGAGTGTTTACGATGTCAAACGTAATATTACATAACTCTGTTTTTATTTTTTTTTTTTGTTTGTTTGTTTGTTTTTTTCGGTGACAAATATATTAATCTGGAAATTCTTGAAAAATCAAATAATTGTCGGATTTTAATGAAACATTCAGGACTTATTTATAGATGAATTAAATTAATTTTGAAATTAGTATTCTTAAAAAATCTGGGTAAAAATTGTCTTCTTTTACATTTGTTACTCCCCCTCACTCTACCTAAATTCATGAAATTTTAAGAAAACTTTTGTGGAGAAAATTATTTTTATTAGTTAAACGCAGGTCTCATTGGGAGTGTAAATCATTCATTTTTTTTTAATCATTTTCTCTTTATTTCCGAAAATCTGCTCACAATAGTAAAATAAAAAATGCGATAACATTATGATATTAATAATTTGAAAACCTTTAATAAATAAAATATATAAAAGACATTATTGTCTGAAGCAAAATGTTTCGATTAATAATTAAATTTTTAAAAAATTGTTTACATATTTTAGTTAAAATACTTATAAAGTTTCAAAAATATTTTTAAAATCCTTCAAAGATTTGTTGTCGTTAATTTATTGACTTATCAAGTGAACATTATATTTATTAATCGAAAATTGAAAACCGTTGTGCCTTGGTATTTTTAAAATAGTTTTAAAAATTTTTGTGTATTTAAGTTGTTTTTTTTTTTTTTTGTTTTTTGTATAGTAATTTCCATATACATTAAAAGGTCATGCGTTTCACAGTTTCTTCCCCTTACAGGAAAAACATTTGTACAATTATGTCATTTGTGATCACCAGACTATTTCGCATCTTATTTCGCATCTGTCAATCTGTCAACACATTCCGAATACGGTGGAAAGATTAGAAAGTTCAAATTTGCGTTGAAGAAATAGTTTTATTCTAAATTTAATGCTAAAAATAGCGAATGCTTGTGTAAATTACATTAATTTAACATTAAATTTGCTAATTTTCTAAAAATAATTCATCATACATGTATATTTATTTTTGAAAGAATTTCTCAAACCGAGAATTAACTTTTGTTTACAAATGTGTTGATCATTCAAAAATGGCTGAAAAATTGAAAGATTAAAAAAAATTGAAAAATTTTAGATTTCAACCCATATAATTTCTGAAATACATCAGACTATTTTGCTTGCTGGAAATAGCAAATTTAATCTTTCAGCTTCAATTAAAAATAAAATAGAAGTTTCAAGAAAACTAAATTCATTTTTCAAAATTCATTTTAAAAGTTAGTTATCGAAAATGAGTCGAAGTACCCATTTTTAACGCAAATTTTGACGTGCCAGAAGGATTTAAAGAATTAATAAAACAAGAAAAATATATATCAAAGTCATTCCTCTTAACAATAAACAGTTTGACGATAAATTTTTTATCATAAAACTTTATTTTTAATAACTTTTTTCATCATGATATGCTTTTTAGAAAAAAAAAGATTTTGGGTATCTATTAAATATATATATTAATATAAAAGTGGGCACTGGATGTGATATTTATCTATGTTTTTAAGTATGCATCCTCTTATGTGTGTGTATATATATATATATATATATATATATATATATATATATATCAGCATGCAGTGTAGGTATAGAAGAATCTAAAGGAGTATCCTGTACATACAGTGGTAGGATAACTCTCTAAGAGAGCTCTAATTCATATATGCATATAAATACATATAGACCAAATATAACAAAAATTTAGACAGACACGTTATTTCATGGTAAATCGGAAGTTAGGCCTATTTCAGGTGAACCATCATCAGCTTCCGTCTTTATTTTAGAAAGGATTTTACGCAAAATCTGATTTTGTGTAAAATATACTTCCGATTCACCATGAAATAACGTGTCTGCCTTAATTTTTCTAATATATATATTGATATATTGATTGATTGATTGATTGATTGATTGATTAATTACTTAGTTTTTTGGTCATAATAAAATTAGACCAGTGCACATTTGTATTAAAAAGTCTTCAATACAATTATTGGAGTAGATAGACAAAACTATCGCCCGGTTCACACTCCACCCACGTCTATTGAACAGGTGTAGAGGCTCATCCCTCGTTCCCTGTTTAGGATGTGGTTTCCGGCTTTCTCTTTTCCAATCTTTTCACTCTCACATAGCCCCCTGCACATCAGTGACGTTACCGCCTTGCTCGAGGTGATATGATTAAAAAAAATATTGTAGAACTATTAAATATTTTCCATTTTTAAACGAGTTATTACGTAATAATTCGTTTACTAATGGAAAAGAAAATATATATATATATATATATATATATATATAGATTGGAGTAGATAGACTAAACTATCGCCCGGTTCACACTCCACCCACATCTATTGAACAGGTGAAGAGTCTCATCCCTTGTTTCCTGTTTAGGATGCGGTTTCCGGTTTTCTCTTTTCCAATCTTTTCATTCTTTTCCTTTATTATTTTTTTTTTTCAATTGGAGTAGATAGACTAAACTATCGCCCGGTTCACACTCCACCCACATCTATTGAACAGGTGAAGAGGCTCATCCCTTGTTTCCTGTTTAGGATGTGGTTTCCGGCTTTCTCTTTTCCATTCTTTTTACCCTTACGTAGCCCCCTGCGCATCAGTGGCGTTACCGCCTTGCTTGGGGTGATATGATTAAAAAAAAAAATATATATATATATATATATAGAGAGAGAGAGAGAGAGAGAGAGAGATGTATGAAACTAACATCGCATGGTAACTAGCAATTTCAACATTATTAAACTCTCTCAGCCCGATATTGAGAAATCTGCCCCCATAAATATTGCAATTCTAAAAACAAACTGACGCAAACGTGAAGCTGTATGTAAGCAATCATACACACATATATGCATATTTGTCTACGTAAAGAAGCAAAAGTGTACAAATTTCTTATGTTAAACGTACAGTCAGGCACACATATGGGCCTGTGCGCTGCTTTCTGCGGATATATATATATATATATATATATATATATATATATATATATATGTTTATTTTTTTCAACTTTACTTTTCTTATTTGTTTGTTCTCGCCGCCTCCCACACTCCGTCCGACCGCCCGGCCACCTTGCCGCCAAAATTTCTCTAAATACAAGAAATCACTGAGTCATAACAAAATTGACAAAACTCCGAAAAATATGTCGAATTTATCTTCCATTTTTTTGCTGGGTAGAGAGATCGGGAAGGGTATGCAAGAGCTGAAGAGAATGTATGTGTGTGTGTGTGTGTGTGCGTGTGCGCGCGCGCGTGCGCATGTGAGCGCGTGTGTGTTCGTGCATGTGTGTGTATGTGTGTGTGGCAATGAGGGTTTGGGTGGTTATTTAAACTAATCTAAGAAGAGAACGGGCGACTGAATAAGGAACGATATAAAAACCCGCCAAGCTCCAAGACCGGAGTCAAAACAAAGGCGGCCTCTTTGATGTCGTTCCCAAAAAGTTGAAATTGCTTTCGCATGAAACTCGGGAATGAGTCCGTTTAGGCCTGCTTTCAATCAAATGAAAATGGTTTGGGCCTCACTTCTGGTGATAATAAAATGAAGAAGAAGAAGAAAAATAAAAAGAAGAAGACATTTTGTTAAACAAAAGAGAAAATGTTGAAAAGATCTAAAATACAAAAATAAAAGAATGAATTAAAATACACACGGAGCAACAGAGTAAAAATGGCGTACGAAATTAAGTTGAGCGAAATTATATATGTTTATACACACACAAACACCTGGGGTCGGACGTTGGGGAAGGCGTGTCTGTGTCGCCCATATGGACAACGATAAGCATTTATCTATAAAGAAAGCGATAAACATGGTAAAATTTGCTAATTATACGTATATTTGCTTCTGAATATGAATTTTACACACACACACACACATATATATATCCGCAGACAGATCTGTTTCGCCGTATCACAGCTCATATATATATAGAGAGAGGTGAGGACAGAGATTGTGATAGAATGGGCGATGGGCAAACATACATAGAATTCATAAAATACAAGTAGCTTCCTCAAGAAAATACAGTGGAACCTGCTGTATGCGACCCTCTTCGTCAGCGACCACATATTGTTAACGACCGTTTTTCTATGCATGGGCGATTTGCTAATGTTAGTTGAGCCTTAGTGAATGCGACCAGCGACTAACATCAACGAGTGAAAATCACTGATCAATCGACCGCTTTAAAAAAAGATCCATTTTGGTCGTACACTACGAACTTCTAAATTAGGAGAAACTAAATGAATAATCTATTTAATTTTTATTTGATTTAAGCCAGGAACACTTCCTCATTGTTTTGTTATTATAGCGTTGTATCAAAAGGTCAAACATCGGCTGTTTTGCACAACACGTATTGCTTTGACATGTTCAAGGGTTTTTTTTACAGTCTCTGTACTGACTTGGATAAATTCATGGATTGGGAAAATCACAATTATGTCCGTTTCTCAAATGTCTATCTCTTTCGTTCCTTTATTTTTTTGTGTATCTATCTACTCTATTTCTATCTGGGTATATCTATCTCTATCTCTCTGTTTCTCTACCCCCACTCAATGATTGTTTTTGTATGTTTTTTTTTTTCCATGTATTATTGCAGATTCTCTTTTGCTACCATTCACTTCTAAGAAAAAAAAAACTGAAACCGTATACGTCACGGATTTTTCCAACCTCCATATTTTATAAGAAATGGCCAGTACTAGTACAGGCACGAAAAACAAAGCCCAAACTGACTTTTTTTTAAAAGTTCGCCTAATAAATATTTTTTGTGAATAAATATTTTGGTCTCTCGTTGACCGTTGTAAATGCATTTGTTTTAAATTTTCAAATGAATTATGCTGAATAAATTTCTTTAAAGTTAATACTTCTTATGTTCTTAGTTATTTATAACCAGATTATATGGTAAAATTCTAATATGTACATTTTGATGAGTGAAATATACGTTTCTAGCGTAAATAGGACATAACTATGTGCTTTTAGTGAGCGACCACCTGCCGTATGCGATTAGATTTTGATGGCAGTCGGGGTGGTCGCATACGACAGGTTCCACAGTATTTACATTCTGAGGAGTGGAATATGCGTTCTTGGCGTAAATGTCATGACTATGAGCCTTTAGTGATCGACCACCTGCCGTATGCGACCAGATTGTGATGGCAGTCGGTGTGGTCGCATACGACAGGTTCAACAGTATTTACATTCTGAGGAGTGGAATATGCGTTCCTGGCGTAAATGTCATGACGATGAGCCTTTAGTGATCGACCACCTGCCGTATGCGACCAGATTGTGATGGCAGTCGGTGTGGTCGCATACGACAGGTTCAACAGTATTTACATTCTGAGGAGTGGAATATGCGTTCCTGGCGTAAATGTCATGACTATGAGCCTTTTGTGATCGACCACCTGCCGTATGCTGTATGCTGTATTAACAGGGTTACTGCATCCAATAACGAAGACATTTAACTATTAAGCGGTATGTCTTTATGGAAATCTAAGAAAACTACGAGACCTCCTACAGAAGGTAGCTGAAGAGAGTGACAAAAACGGACTACAAATAAATTGCAAGTAAACCGAATGCATGGTCATCAGCAAAAAGAGCAGCTCAATATGCCAAATACAAGTGAGGGACTCTAAAATCAAACAGGTACAGAAATTTAAATACCGAGGAAGTGTTTTAACAGAAGACGGAAAGTGCGACACTGGGATCCGAACGCGAATTGGCATAGCATGGCGAAAGAAGCATTCCAGAAGTTGGGTAAAGTATTAAGAAACAGGACAATTTTGCTAGAAGAGTGTACTAGATTGCTATGTGATGTCAGTTCTTCAATATAACAGTGAATGTTGGACAATATCTTCGAAGATGAAAGAAAACCTTGAAGCAGCTGAAATGTGGTTCTACAGAAGGATGCTGCGGATATCATGGACCGAGCATGTGAGCAATGACGAAGTTTTGGATGGAGACGAAAAGGAAATTTATACTGAGCATCAGGAAGAGACAACTGAAGTTTCTGGGACATGCAATGAGGAAGGAGGGCTTGAAGAACCTGATATTAACAGGCCAGATAGAGGGAAAAAGAGAGAGAGGAAAGCGGCGGTTAATATATTTGAAGGACCTGATCAGGTAGATGACGGAACGAGGGCTGCATGTTGCAACAGGAGAAGGTATGCTAAGAGCCACCAGGAACAGGGAGATGTGGAAACCCATGATCGCAGGACATAAAAGAAGAAGAACAACAAAATAGACTGAACTATCGCCCGGTTCACACACCACTCACGTCTATTGAATAGGTGTAGAGGCTTATCCCTTGTTCCCTGTTTAGGATGTGGTTTCTGGCTTTCTCTTTTCCAATTTTTTCACTTTTCTTTTCTTTTTTCTTTTTCTTTTTTTCAATTGGAGTAGATAGACTGAACTATCGCCCGGTTCATACACCACCCACGTCTATTAAACAGGTGTAGAAGCTCATCCCTTGTTCCCTGTTTAGGATGTGGTTTCCGGTTTTCTCTTTTCCAATCTTTTCACTTTTCTTTTCTTTTGTATTTTTTTTTCAATTGGAGTAGATAGACTGAACTATCGCCCGGTTCACACTCCACCCACGTCTATTGAACAGGTGTAGAGGCTCATCCCTTGTTCCCTGTTTAGGATGTGGTTTCCGGCTTTCTCTTTTTCCAATCTATTCACTCTTACGTGGCCCCCTGCACACCAGTGACCTTACCGCCTTGCTTGGGGTGATGTGATTAAAAAAAAAAAGAAAAAAAGGTCTACCTTTTTTCACCACTGCCCATCTCAATACCCGTCTCATAGTTTAAAGATACTTGCTCTCTTTATATCAGTTATCTGAAATTTTATGATCCTTCTGTATTTTTAACAAATACTGTGCGTTCATTCTAGTCATGAATTTATTCATTTCTTACACTCACATAAAACTGTCAATATTGTTCTTGCTTTGTTGAAGACAACAATACATAATTGTATGTAAACATTCGTTACATCCACTTTCCAATATGTATGTAATCTTCATCTCTAAAACCTTACAACAAGTGCCTTTCGATATTTACATTATTCGGACTATTGTCCCCATCTTTGTTGCCATTTGTACGACGTTTCGGCCGTTGTATGCTCCTGATTTCTTCAGGTGCTAGGAATTTCGAACCGAACCCTTTATTACAATCACTGGGGTATATAATCTTCATTCCTTGCGTAGTAGTGCCTCTTCTGGTAATCATGAGTTATCTCCCTCTAACGCTGTAAGTTACTTGTTCACCACTGCTGTAGCCTGGTATTGACACATAAGTACACATGGCCCAGTGGATATAGACGTTAGTTAGTTCTTGTGACTTGACCCAAAGAATTGTGAGCATCTTAGATGTGGCACAAGGCCGAAAGTATGCTGCATGCTGCACCCAGTGAGGATCAAACTCACTACTCAATTGTAATGATTCTTGCGAGACAAGCTTGCTAACCATTACACCACGTTGAGGTATCCAAATAACCAAATAGTCATATTTCTGATTCTCTTCATAAAATAGAAAGACTTTTTTCAATTACCTAAACGAATATCATCATAATTCCTCGATTTAATAAAATCTATCATTCAAACCCATTGTGTCTTAGTGACTTTACTGTCTTGCATGTGATGAATTTGATTTTAAAAAAATCATATTTCATCTAGTACTTAGTAACAGAAAATAAACATTTATTTCCGTAAACTAAATCGTTAATGAGCGACTAAAATTATCTGTCTTTTTTAATCACTTCATCCCAAGCAAAGCCGTAACGCCACTGATGTGTAGGGGAGGGGGCTACATAAGAGAATTAAAGTTTTAGACAGGAGAAGAGTGAAGAGAAAGACAAACTAGCTACAGGGGGTGAAAGAGAAAGGACAAGAGAAGAATGTGAATACAGGAGTGAAGAGAGTTGCGAAGGTAGAGAGAAAAGAAAAGATACACGAGGCGATGTAGAAAGGACTGGTGTTAATTGGACAAGAGATGGGAATTGACTTTGCATTTAAATTTAAATGGGTTGAAGCCGTCAGGAAAGCAAGTATATGGAAGCGTGTTCCACAGGCAGGAAACGCGAGAAAAGAAGCTAATGGAGTAGAATTGTCGCCTGCATTTGGTTGATCTAAATGTAACATGGTGGGACTTTGCTGCCAGTCTGGTTGCCCGAGTAAATTGGCATGGCGAATGAAACATTCCAGAAGTTGAGTAAAGTATTAAGAAACAGGATAATTTCGCTAGAAACAAAGAGGAGAGTACTGGATTGCTACGTGATGTCGGTTCTTCAATATGGCAGTGAATGTTGGAAAATATCATCGAAGATGAAGGAAAAACTTGAAAAAAAAACTTGAAGCAGCAGAAATGTGGTTCTACAGAAGGATGCTGCGGATATCATGGACCGAGCATGTGAACAATGACGAGGTTTTGGAAAGTATGGACACGAAAAGGAAATTACTACTGAGCATCAGGAAGAGACAACTTAAGTTCCTGGAACATGCAATGAGGAAGGAGGGCTTGGAGAACCTGTTACTAACAGGCCAGATAAAGGGAAAAGAGATAGGGAAAAGCAGCGGATAACATATTTGAAGGACCTGATCAGTTGGATGATGGAACGAGGGTTGCATGGTGCAACAGGAGAAGGTATGCTAAGAGCCACCAGAGATAGGGAGATGTGGAAAGCAATGATATCCTACGTCCTGAAAGGATAGGGCACATTAAAGAAGAAGAAGAAGATCCTTAATACTCTCTCTCTCTCTCTCCCTCCCCCTCTCTCTCTCCCTCTCTCTCTCTCTCCCTCTCTCTCTCTCCCCCTCTCTCTCTCCTCTCTCTCTCTCTCTCGTATTTTTCGCTTGTGGCAGACTCTTCCAACCTTTTGCTTTCCAATCTATTTTAATCTTTAAAAATGACAAATATTTTTTTTCTCACTTTTTAGTTTTCTTTTCTTTTATTGTTTGTAGTCCTGAATATTTTCTAAATTTCTCTCATATTTTTTCACACTTGGTAAGCACTTGCGTCTTAGTGAATTATTTTTTTTAATTTGTTGCCTTGGATTACTGCCATTTTTAAAAATGAAAAGGTTTTCTTTAAACTTTTTATTTTAGTTTTAACTGAAAGCTAAATGATTAAATTTACTATTTCCAGTAATCAAAATACTCTCTAGTTTATTTCAAACAGAATAATATTGATTGGAATATAAAAGTTTGTGATTTTTAATCAATTTTTTAAGTTTGCTGCTATTTGTGAGTGATCGACACATTTGTAAACAAAAGCTAATTCTAGGTTTTAAAATCTTGCAAAAATAATTATTTTTTTTATTTTTTGGAAAATTAGCAAATTTTATGTTAAATTAATCTGATTTACACAAGTATTGTTTATTTATAGCGTGAAATTTAGAATAAAACTATTTCTTAATCACAGATTTGAATTTTTTTGACCTGTCTGCGCCGTAAATCAAGAATTTGTTCACAGATACTTGATTAGAGATAAAATGTATGTCATTTATAAGTAACAAAATTGTTCAAATTTTTTTTCGGATAAAGGAAGAAACTATTAATTTATATATAAAAGTTACCATACAAAAAAAGAACTTCAAATGTGCAAAAAAAAAAAAATTAATTTAAATTGTTTTTGTTTTAAAAATATGGAGGCAGAACGATTTTTATTGAACTTATCAATTTTCGATAGGCAATCTAATCATCAATTTTTAACAAAATATCTAACCGCAACAGTTCTTTGAGGATTTTAAAAATATTTTTGAAACTTTTTAAATTATTATAATAACAAAAACATGAAAACAATTCTTTTAAAATTTCATTTGGAGTCGAAAAGTTTTTTTTCCTTCATACTGTAATGTTCTTTATTTTTCTTACTTATTCAAGCAATTAAAAGTTCATCAAATTGAATAACATTAGAGTTTTGTTACATTTGTTATTTTACGCTTTGCAGCAGATTTTCGGATACAGAGGCAATTTAAAAAAAAATAGACGATTTACATTCCCCAATGAGTCCTGCGTTAACTAACAAAATTATAGACCGCAACACTTTCAAATTTATTAAAATTTCATGGACTTACGTGGAGAGGGAGTAACAGAGGTAAAAAATCTATATTTTTACCAAGACTTTTAAAAAATAATGATTTCAAAAATAATTTAATTCATTTGTAAATGAGTACTGAAAGTTTCATTAAAATCCGACAATTATTTGATTTTTGCGACAGTTTCCAAATGAATGTGTTTCACACCGGGAAAAAAGTGGGTGATGTCATCAGTACGTTTTCCATTGTAAACGGTCGTAACGTTTTGGTTACCCGGTAGCTCAAATCAAAACAAGAGTTTCTGCCAAAATTTCGAGCATGTTAGAAGGGATTCAAAAATATTTTTAAATAATTAAAAATTAATTTGATCTTTCCTATTAATAATAATACAAACATTTTTATGGAAAAAGTTTATTTTATTAAGTTTGGGGGCCTTTTATATTCATGCTATGCTCTTTTTTTAGCGATTTCATTGACGCACCTCCTTGAAAGTATTCTTATATTAAAGAAACAAACTCACATTATTAAACACAAATTTATCAATATAGAGAAATTGTGTGTTTATTTAAGCCGTGAAAAATATTTTCCTTTTTTTTCAGTTTTTAGTAACTTTTCTTTCGGATGTTTAGTTCCATTGTGTGTAATATTTGTCAATATGCCTTCGTTGGAGTACCTAAACAAATTATTAGTAATTTTCAAGAGTATGAATCATGTTATCATTTGAGAATTCACGAAAATATTCATGTTGTTTTTTACTTTTCTATCATGACATTTGATGCTTAGAAATATAATCCGTGTTTTGATAATGTTGATGATGCTGCCTGTGAGTTGCTTCTAATATATGTAAAGCTGTTTGTTTTAGGAAGATTGTATACATGTTTTTTAATTGTTGAATATATTTTATACACCATTTTTTCGGTTGAAAGATATTTTATTAAATATAAGATATTTATGAATAGGGCTTCAAGTGTTTGTAATCTGTTTTTATCGTTTATCTTGTGTAATTAATATTTTTCGGTTGTCTGCAATTATTTATCTAACATTGGTAGGAATATGATACATACAGACAATTTTTACACTCACTGGAGCTAAACATTCATTATCTTGTGTGAAAACAGGAGAAAATTGCTAAGAAAATTATTAAAACAAAATTTATCTGTGGTCTTCAATAAAACGCTTTGTATTTTCTTCTTCTATCTGCCATGCCCCTTCAGAATGTGTGTGATCATGTCTCTCCACAATTTCCTACATTAAGCTCTTAATGTTTACGTTTTACTAACCTTCCCTCGAGATCAAGGTATATCCAAAATATTTCACCCTAATCTGAAAGCATCTTTAAAAGAACAAAGCTGTCATGAAGCAGACCTCCACCACGTTTAATTTCGTTGTTTTTCTTTTATTATTATTATTATTTTTTTTGAAATTTTTACAAATTTTTTTTGTGTTTCTGAACCGCTCAACAACAGGCATCTCAAGTCACACTTTAAAAAGAAAGAAATTAAAATTTTCAAATTTAATGTATGATTTTTGTCGCCTTTGGTCGCCTTACTTAGCGTTTTTGGCAGATTCCGGTTATTATTAAATCATTCGTCACCTCCGATAAACACTGATAGAAAGGACTACTGTATTTAATAAATTCTTTTTTTATCGAATATTTCAGGCAGTAAGCAAGTACAATTGTTTGAAATCAGATAAAGGTAAATTTCAATTTAAAAAATTGATTCAATAACGTGTCAGCAAAGTATATTTTATTTTTGCCAGATTTTTAAAACAGAAATTTGGCTACTGTTTATGTAATGTGCCAATCAATCAAAAAATGGCGGTACATTTAATTTTTTTTTAATCTGAAAAATATTAGATTCCAATCAATATAATTTCGGTTTAAAATACACCAGTGTATTTTGCTTACTGGAATTACTAACTTTAATCTGTTGACTTTCAGTTAAAGCTAATCTTAAAACTTGAATATAACCTATTTATTTTAAAAATTTAAATTTAAATTTAGATATCGAAAATGTGTGGAGGTAGCTAAAGTATACACACTTCACATATAAACACAAAAGGACGGATATTCAATTACATACACAAGATAAAGTAGCTGTACATATATACAGGCATATATGTCAACTATATCGGAAGGTTGAAAGGATAGTTTACAAAAAAAAAGAAAAGAATCTTCAAGTATGATAGAGTAGGGTGCACACTCACCTATATGCACACGAATGCGTATACACATATATACATACATGCAGATATACGCATACATATACATACAAACTGACACACACACACACACATATATATATACACACACATATATGTCTGTATATACTTATTTATACACGTACATATATATACCCATATACAATTATCCATCAATATATACATACAAATATATATAATCTCGCATTCACACACCCACATACCCACCTATGAAGACTAGATACATACGCATATGCACAAAATTAATACAATCACATATATACATAAGTGTACACATATACTCACAAAAGGATCTACATTTGAATATATATTTTAATTTATGCACATATGCAGATATTAAATACATAGGAGAAATTGGCCACATTTTTTTCAATGCACAAAAATTATCAAAGGATAATTTACATAAATAGGGAAGTGTGACCACGAGTGTGATATAGTGGGCTCATTTGAATTCCAGTACCAACACAGATATACATGAGTAAACAGATCAACAACAAAAATATCGTTATACACATATACTGGCATATATATATATATATATATATATATATATATATATATAGCAGATTTCCACTTTAATTTCTTCAACACGCAAAATGAAAATGAACCCGCGAGAATGAGGGAATGAGGAAAATTTTAAATTCCATTTAGCAGGTAATTTAAAATTATTTCTATGTTGGCATTAATAATTGGCTAGTTTTTCTGAATTCCATAATCCTATCTTTTTGTCTAGGTTTAAATTTTATCTATTTCTGAAGCTACTAAGGGTTTGAGATTTGCTTATAATCTTACATTCAATCTGTGCAGAGATATTTCTGCCCTTTAATTCCCAGAAATATTTAGAAATAGTGATTTGATATTTGGTGGGGTTTAAAGAAAGATTGCTTATGATTATATAGTCGGACTTTCCAGGGTCCAGCGAAAAATCTCTAAGTATACTTTTTTTTAATTATTTTTGTATTCAGTAGGGAAAATATTTGCTTGGTATATAACCTTTTTGGATTTGCATATATCTCCAACTGGACATTTGTTTTTGACTCTACAATTACAGGATGCTTTACTATCTATTTGATGATTTTTAAAAATACTATACAATTATTATAAGAGCTAATGATTCTCTTAATGTTGTTAGTGCAAGAATAGCTAATTTTTAATGTTTTTTCTATTAAAAATCTTACTTAGTGGGTTGTTCTGGTTAAAATGTTTATCGGTCAATTTCAGAAAGTGTTAACCGATATGAACATCAGATAGCAGAAAAGGGGGTTAAACCATATTACTTTTCTTTTTTTTATTTTTACGTTCATTTGGTCCAGTATCTTGGTAGAATAATTCCTGTCTAAAACCACTTTTTGAGAGAGCGTTATTGTAAGATATTTTTATGGGGAGATAACTTACTGATCCCAGGAATTACAATGGCAGGAGTATGCTTGATTATTTGGTGGGGGTGGTTGGAGCAAAGCAGGTTTACGCTTCATAGTTTTTTTTTGTTTTTTTTTTTTGTAGAGTTTAAATGTTTTATTCGACAGATTTAAAGTAATATCTAAGAAGTTGATTACTTTAAGGTTAGACGAAATTTCTATCTTAAATTCAAGAAATTTGAAAGCTTCCGTGACTTTCTTTTGTATCTGAGAGCATAGTGGGTCATTATGAATAACCATAAGTCCATCATCCTTATATAGAACGATCTGTTTGAAGTTAACTATCCTACGAAGGGTGTTTAAAATGTAAATTTCCACTAAATCAGCAATTTGAGCGGAATCAGATATACCCTTAGCGTCATCAAAGTTACCACTGTTGCTTTCTTTCCATTTAGAATTATTGTGTTTAATAATGATATTCTAGACGATAATATAACTTTGAATTTCTCATCAGTAATTGTAACATAGTTCTTCAATTCTAAATATCCATCAACAGACTTTTAATATGGAGGAATAAAAGTCTATGATATCGAATTGGATGAAGGTCACCTAATCGTTATTTTTAATGCTTATGAGTTATTTAATGGTGTCAGAAGAATTTTTCCATAGATTGTTAAAGGAAGATGTTTGTATGGAGTTATATTTTAATTATATTTTTAGCGATTAGTCCTAGGTCGGTTTTGGAGGCGTTAATCAATCTAATTTGGAGTTTATTGTCGAAGTTAGGTTTGTATTCTTAGAAAAGTCACTATGCATTTTCTTTTTAGGTGGATTTGAAACATTCTATTTTCAATATTAAATTTAGCTGTAAATCCAGCCACATTTTGGTAAATTTTGGACACAGTCTCATGATCGTGTCAACTTTATAGGTAATGGTATTTTTTTAAATAAGTTCCTGCTAACGAAAGAAGTTATTTTATACATATTTCTGGGTTTGTCTCTAAAAATTTGTTATAATACAGGTGTCCATAAAATCCGTGTGCACTTTTTAAAATTTAAATATGAAGCCTTCTTTTCATACTATGCCGTTTTTCAGCGAATTAGTGGAGGTACCTTTTATATATTAGTGAAGGTACCTTATATATATATATATATATATATATAACACATTAGCATTAGAAAACATCGGTAAGAACAATGATATAATAATAAAGAAAGCAGACAAAGGCGGTGCTGTAGTCATTATGGATAAAACATATTACAAAACAAATATTCAAGATATGATAGGAAACGATAATAACTACAAAATAATCAACTAGAATAGAAATGAAAACATCACATCAAAAAAAATATCTGCCTTCCACACAGTAGAATAGTAAAGGAAAAAGAAAAAGATTTTCTTATAGACTTTACTTCAAAAAACAGTAATTTTTATGGATTTCCAAAGATACACAAATCAAACACAATTAAAACAGCCATCCAGGAACAAAGATAAGATGCCGAAATCGCTAACACTTTTTTGTCTTTTTTTTATCTGAACTCTGTTGAGTTAATGTGATGCTTCATAGGATGATCGAATCATTTACTTAGGAATAACAAAGATAATTAATAGAAATTCTCCATTGTTGAATGATTTTCCGTCTCAAAAGGTGACATCTTCCGTCAAATGAATTGTTTTTAAAATCTCAATTAATGCAATTTTTTTTATTTTTCCTGCTGCCCAAATTTAGTTTAATCTCATATAAAACTTCTCTTTTCGGGTATATTTCCTTCAGTTATATCATAAGCTGATATCATTGGGATTTTACACACAGCTATATCTGCAAACATCAGTATATATGTATTTAAACATGTAGGTAATATCAGACAGATTTTGGTAAAAAATACGGTGATCCTTACTCATACACACAGTAAGAGGAACCTTCAGATATTGGGGGCCATGTACATCAAATCTAAACAACCAACACTCAATAAAATCACCTTTAAATCCGGACATAGCACATTACATTGCATTTGACTACATGGTTTTGTTGTCATTTCGCGCTATCACGCGGTGTGACGTCATAAAACCGCATTGCAAATTTGAGAACTGCGTTTATTATTTTTGGTAACAATTGACGTTGCCTAGCGGAGTTTTATGTCAACACAAAATATCGTCGGTGATGGTGAATGTTTTTGTATTACAGTCTAAATAATCTCTCTGAAGATGGCCCATGTGAGCCGAAAGCTTAGAAGCAAATTAATAAAAAATTATTCAAATTTTGGAGAATTTTTGTCTTTATTTTCAACTGAAATTAAAGCCAAAATACGACGTTTAGAACGGCACATGATTAAACATAATAGACATTCATTGTCTCTTATATTTAACAGTATATGTTTAGAAAATTATTTACTGCCTCGATACACTAAATTTAAGTTTCATGAGATCGCAGCATTAAATGATCCTAACACCAAGAAATTTCAATGGAATCTCATTAAACGGCAAATACACATAGCCAAACAGGAATTAAAACTTAGAACCAAATTAAAAAAAATTTATCCAAATGTTGTGGAATTTTTATCTTTATTTTCACTTGAAAAGTAAAGCCAAAATACGATGCTTAGAACGGCTCATGATTAAACATAATAGACATTCATTGTCTCTTATATTTAACAGCATATGTTTAGAAAATTATTTGCTGCCTCGATACACTAAATATATGTATTTGTGTAGTGCAATTCCAAATCAATTCCAAATCAATTGTGCCTCTTCAAAACAGTCAAATATAAATTATATCTTAAATGTAAAATGAAATCACTGGCAGAGACGACATAACTCTTGAATTACAAACAACATAAACATTTTACACCATTTTTCATGTTTCTCTAGAATTAAATCTATCCTGAATCATCTGAATTTGATTGTACATTGATTTCTCTTTTTTTCTATCTAAATTTTTTATTTTGTTAAATTGATTTTGTAATCAAATTTTCAACATTTTTAGGTAAGTTAGGCAGCTAATTAAACATTTCTTTACTAGTAGCAGCTTTTTTTAACCTCTGCCTGATCAGACATGTTATCCTGCTCTACGAACGATACACTTCTTCTTCTATATGCCCTGTCACTTCAGGACGTAGACGACCATGGCTTTCCAAGTCTCCCTATACCTGGTGGCTCTTAGCATACCTTCTCCTGTTGCACCATGCAACACTCGTTCCATCAGACACCTTATTAGGTCCTTCAAATATGTTATCCGTTGCTTTTCCCTGTCTATTTTTTCCTCTATCTGGCCTGTTAATATCAGGTTCTCCATGCCCTCCTTCCTCATTGCATGTTCCAGGAACTTAAGTTGTCTCTTCTTGATGCTCAGTATAAATTTCCTTTTCGTTTCCATCATTTCTAAGACCTCATCATTGCTCACATGCTCGATCCATGATATTCGCAGCATCCCTCTGTAGAACCACATTTCAGTTGCGTCAAGTTTTTCTTTCATCTTTGATGATATTGTCCAGCATTCACTGCCATATTGAAGAACTGACAAAACATAGCAATCCAGTACTCTCTTCCTTATTTCTAGAAAAATTGTCCTGTTTCTTAATAACTTATTCAACTTCTGGAATGCTTCCTCCGCCATGCCAATTCGCCTTCGGATCTCTGTGTTGCACTTTCCGTCTTCTGCCAGAACAATTACCAGGTATTTAAATTTTTGTACCTGCTTCACTCTAGTATCCCCAACCTGTATTTGGCATATTGGGCTGCTTTTTTTTACTGATGACCGTGCATTCGGTTTTCTTGCAGTTTATTTATAGTCCCTTCTTATTACTCTCTTCAGCTACCTTCTGTAGGAGGTCTTGTAGTTTCCTTTCTGTGTCTGCTATCAGTACTGTATCATCTGCGTACACTATTCAATCGAATTCTTTGGAATTGTCATGAGGTTGGCGTGGTTGATTTTATATATATACTATATCTAAATAACTATATCTACCCATACACACACACACTTTCATACAGACGTATATATAAATATATATATATATAACGGAAATTAGAGAAGATTAACCAAACTTGGTTATAAACAACCGACAGTTTGAAATGATTTGTTTGAACCTTATTTTTTTTATCAATACTTGTCTTTAAGTAGATATATTTTGTTCTTTTTCTTTCTCCCTGCCTTCGCGTCGTGGATGTGCGTTGTGATCCGGATGTGCGTTGCGGTCCAGTGGATATCGACTTGAAACGAGAAATCGGAGAGTCGAGTTCGAATTCCAGTTGGATTTGTTGCAATCATATACGCGCAAACACCCTTGGGAAAGGTATTAATCCGTCTCTTCCCTCCAGCTATGGGTCAAATAACAGGACAGATTTGGTCCTATAGCCTTGGTTGGCAACCAGTCTATCACAGAAAGCAATGGCAACCTACTGCGGGATAATCTTCTGCCCAGTCAGTCATGTCTCTTTCGAGACATGATCGCCTAAGCGTGTATCACGTATGGCACTTAAGTGACCTTCGCGACTGTCATCACACTTCTGTTTCCACTCTTCTCTTGACCTTTCTCTGATACCCACTGTAACCGGTTCGTCTTTCTTTTTACTCTCCTCCTATCTAATCTTTTACTCTTATGTAGCCCGCTGCGCATCAGTGGCGGTACCGCCTTGCTTGGGGCGAAACGAAAAAAGAAAGAACGAAAGAGGTAAAAAGTGTAGCTGAATCTGAATCAATCAGTGTCTAAGAATTTAAGTATTTTTTCTATGTCAGCATGTGGTCATTAAATCGCCTTTTTTGTTAAGTAGATTAGGGTTATTTATATGGTTTAAGATGAGAAGTTTTTCTAAAAGGCATGTTACATCTGTCTCCTTTCCTATTGTAAGATTTGGATTTAGGGACGATATATTAGGCAATAATTGGGTTCTTGTTATTGTTTTTTTCATTTCCAATAATATATTGATAAAGCAGTGCCTTTGCTGTATTTACAGTGAAAGACAACATGTGGTTGTTAAAGCAAAATTTTCACATGTAAACAGTTAATCCAAAGTAGAAGTTCACATCATCACCATCCGAATGAATTCGAGCTCTATAAACAACTAGCAGTATAGTCCGGCGTTGCTCGGGTGTAATGAAAACTTTAAAACTAATTCATGGTCCTGGTGCTCAATCTCTTTGGACGTTGGCACGAAAGACTAAAAAGCAATAGTTGCTTCTATTTAAAGCGAAACCTTAGACTGAAAGAAAAATGAATGGATGTAAGTCAAATTTTGATTTCTTGGTATCGATATCAAATATGTTTTTTCGTCGTAAACTGAATTTTGAAGGCTAAATAAGTCCTCTGAGTAAATGGTATCATGGCTGAGACTAAGAACTACAATTATACCTACTTAGAGCCAAACCCGAAGCAAAAACTATAAGTGAAAGGGTTGAAAAAAATACATACAGGCAGATAAACAGACACACACGCACACACAAATATCTTGCCTTTTGTATATATATACATATATATATTATTTATTTTCTGCACTATTGTAAGAACTGCAACTTTGAAACTTCTGAATATCATTTCTCATGTCTTTGTCTATGAGTGTGTCAAATATTATTAAAATCGGACCACTCCTTTTATAACCCGATTTTTTCGATTATCGATTTTCGATATTTATCGGAGGTACCTCGACACAAAACCTAGCTAAGAACACTCGGAGGCGCTTATAGTACAACTGTGTAAATTGTCAAGAAAATCGGTTCAGCCGTTTCGGAGTCTATAGGTAACGGACACACACACAGACACATACACACACATACACATACACACACACAGACAGACATAATTCCATTTATAAATAAGTTCAGATTTTCAATCAAACTCACACACACACGCACATATACACACACATAGATAGATAGATAGATAGATAGATAGATAGATAGATAGATAGATAGATAGATAGATAGATAGATAGATAAGAGTAAAAGAAACATAGAAGGCAGTTCAAGAACAGGGTTCAAGGAAATGTAAAATAAAGATTTCATATAAATTTTGAAGATCGTAGTTTTTTCTTCTTCTTTCATATGCCTTGTCCTTTCAGGACGTAGGCGATCATGGCATTCCACGTCTCAAAGTTCCATTTATAAATAAGTTTAGATACCATCGGATATACATTAGCCACTTAATGGGCAGGTCTTTTATTTTCATCAGTTGCAATTGTTTTAGAAGGATTATTACTCATAGTAGATGGCGAACTGATATTATTCAGGTGGATTAAGGACTTATTTGATATCATATTATTCTGTTGTGAAATAGTCTCATCTCTGTTCTTAACGCAACTAAGACTGACTTTAACATTGTTTTTGTTGAAATTTGTTTTAGTGTGAGTGAATGGTAGAATTGATTGTGAATTAAATTTTGGAACAATTTTCTAATATTTGTTTGGACATTACGAATGAAGGGTTAGGGTCAAACCAAATAATGTTAAATTTGCTTGATTTATACTTATTTCTGCCTACATTGTTTTTTAACAGAGTATTCCAAACTAGTGTTGAGTTAACGTTTTTCTGAAGCATTACTGTATTTAATTTTGGAATTGTCAAAGACTTCCTTATTGGTAGAGTTGGTACTTAAACGAAATTCGATTGATTTATGTAGGTGAGTGTTGATTACATTGATGTTTATTGCTTCACTAATAATTATCCGAGTTCTGTCTAGTCGCACTGATGAGCTGTGTTACAAGTAAACAGGCCTGTATGCAGATATATATATATATATATATATATATATATATATACTAGCAGTATAGCCCGTCGTTGATCGGGTGTAATGAAAGACTTAAAACTAATCCATGGTCCTGGAGCTCAGACTCAGCCTAAACAATATTTGGTGAGAATCAGATAGAAATTGTGGATTTGTATAAAGGACATACAGACAGATAAACAGACACACACACAAACACCTTGCCTATATATATATATATATATATATATATATATATATATATATATATATATATATATATATATTATCAATTTTCTGCACTTGTTAAGAACTGCAACCTTGAAACTTCTGAATATCGTTTCTTATGTCTTTGTCCATGAGTGTATCAAATTTGATTAAAATCAGACCACTCTTTCTATAACCTTATTTTTTCGAATATCGATTTTCGATATTTATCGGGGGTACCTCGACACTAAACCTAGCTAAGAACACTCGCAGACGCTTATAGTACAACTGTGTAAATTTTCAAGAAAATCGGTTCAGCCGTTTTGGAGTCTATAGGTAACGGACATGCACACACAGACACATACACACACAGACAAAGTTCCATTTATAAATAAGTTTATATATATATATATATATATATATATATATATATATATGAAATAAAATGAAAACTTCGATATTTAAATCCGTTGAATAGAAATTTCTAGGAGGACATCCTCGCTTCTTCAGCAACAGCGAAACGAAAATTTTATTTACTCAAATCAAATAACAAAAGATTTTATACCGGTGGAAGTACAAAAGAAAACCATCCATCCACAGGAAAATAAAATAGGGTGAGATTAATAATTTTTAAATTTAGGGAAGTAAAAAGGGGAAAGCAGACAGATATATCTCTCTCATATAAGAAGACATACCCATCCTCCTTACCTGAGTTAAGTGTCTAAAAGTTAAAGTTAGTCATGTCAGAGGGATAGAAGTGGTAGATGGAACGAAAGGAAAAAAGAAAAAAATAAAGAAAAAAATGAAAAAAATTGTTTTATTGAGTAGTAGTCTAAGAAAAATTATTCCCATAGAAACAAAAGAAAACTGCTACCATCAATGTTGAAAAAAACAATGAAAAATTTACCAAAAAGATTTTAGTTCAAATAAATAATGACTGGGACAAATTTTATAGAAAAAACTGGGCATACAAATCTAAATATAAATCTTAAATTTAAAATTTAAAAATATTAAAAAATTAAAAAAAATTTTAAAAAGTTTAAAATATTAACTTCAAATGTAGATCTCAAAAGAATCCATTACTACAAGTATACACACACATACATACACACACAAACATACACACATACATACACATACACACATACACACATTCCCGAACATAATTAACTTAAAAATCTAAAGGATATTCGAAATTCACGAGTTAAATTTAATTTTAATTATTTTTAAAAATGTAAGAAACTAACATTAAGACGGCTTAGTACGAATACATATATATATATATATATATATATATATATATATATATATCCAAGGAACAAAGAAAATATTAACAACATTCAGAACATCAATTTAAAACAGTGCTTAATATAAAAATAGAGCTATTAATATTTATTATAAATTATAGTTCAGAATATGTACAAATTACAAAGAGAACATTTTGTTTCGACATTGAAAAGACAATGTTTCATCAGGTAGTAAACGCTATTTTTTTTTTAAGGAAGATGGAAAATTCACTTCCTTGTATTGTTAAATTTATGTCACCTACCTTGCTGATGTCCAAAAGCTGAACTTCTCAATCACTCAGTCTCTCAGGCAAACAGTAGACTTCCCCACGCGTTTCCCCAGTAGCCCTGAAGAACACGCTTCTCTTCTAGATCTCATCCTTCCTTTTATACCTGATTCTTACGGTCATATCACGTTGTATACACCGGTTCTCGTTGGATCACCGAAGTTAAGCAACATTGAGCCAGGCCAGTACTTAAATGGATGACCGCCTGGGAATACCAGGTGCTGCAAGTGTTTATCAACGGATGTGCGTTGTGGTGCAGCGGATGTCGGCTCGGAAAGAGAAATCGGTGAGCCGATTTCGAATTCCAGTTGAATTACCCGCATTCACTTACGCGCTAGTACCCTTGAGAAAGGTATTAATCCGTCCCTTGCCTCCAGGGTTAAATAACAGGGTATGACTTGGGACCCTGTTCTTAAACAAATCCCAATGAAACTTTCTCAGTTGGGGAGGAAATCTGGCTCAACCCACCGGCTTGGACACATGCAGTTCTGTCTGACTGGCCAACTCTAATCCTGCTGTGATGTCCGCAAATATGTTTTTCTGCTCCACCTCCGTCCAGGTACCCCCTAGCAGCAGAATATGTTATTGTTATCAACGAGCATATTGGCACTCGTTCCGTAATTCTGATAGCGATGTCCCATGAAACAAATTTTTAGTCTCCCTGTTCAAGACTGTGCCTCTAAGGTCTCCTCCTGGGGAAAAGCCGGCATCGATGCTTACATCTCAACAATGAAGTTCTAACTGAAACCACATTAATGCTCCTGGTTCTCTCCTTCTTGTGGGGCTGCAATTGCCCACAGGAATCAATTTTTCTGTCTTTACTAGACAACACGTCTCATCACAATAGTCGCCTCTTTGTCTCTGTTTCGTAAATAATGCTAAGCTTTTCTTTGCTGGTAGAATGAAACAACGTATAATATCTCGCAACAGTGTGCTGAACAAAAGCAAACCCTCGATCCCGCCTCTATTCAATTAATTTGAAGTCTTCACATCCACAGCAGACAAGATTTAATGTTTTGCTCGCAAATTCTCTTTCATCTCAACACGTGACACGTCTGAATTAACCACGCCCTACTTCTCAGCAAGAATAGAGGCTCAACTGAGGAATATATACATAACCCAGTCTCATTTCTAAACTTAACTCTTATGAGAAAACGGTGACGGAATTCCAGTTATCGTCCTAAAAAATGTCCCCTGAGCTGTCTCTTGTCCTTTCCGAACTTTTAAACTACTGTCTCACAGCTTCCGTCTTTCCTGCTTGTTGGAACTTCTCATCTGTATTTCTTGTTTTCAATCATCCTGAAGAGCTTCTTGCCCCTCTAACGATCGCCCTCTTAGCTTCTTACAGCTTTTTGGCAAAGTGCTCAATGTTCTTATCAATGCTGAAGTAGTTAAAAAAATACCTACTCTGATAAGCAACATAGCTCCTGTTTCCCAGGTCTACCACTGATGTACTAACGACTATCATTGAATATACAGTACTGTACAAAAGTATTAGGACAAGAACTATTTTATCGTTTATGAGGCATATTGACAGAAAATAAACAATTTAATTAAAGTATTTTTATTTGATTTACTCAACAAATGCTTTAACAAGAAAAATACTTGTTACAAAATAAATTTAATATTTAGTATAATAGCCTTTTGCTTTGAAATAATAATATAATGGCGACAATTTAACAATCGCACTAGTATATATATATATATATATATATATATATATATATATAGTACTGTGCAAAAGTATTAGGACAAGAACTATTTTATCGTTTATGAGGCATATTGACAGAAAATAAACAATTTAATTAAAGTAATTTTATTTGATTTACTCAACAAATGCTTTAACAAGAAAAAAATACTTGTTGCGAAATAGTTTTAGTATTTAGTATAATAGCTTTTGCTTTGATCACAGCCTTCATTCTGTCAGGCATTGACATCACAAGATCCTTCAATGTATCGAATGGTATTTCCTGCCAAGCAGCTTGTATTTGTTTCCAAAATGTGTTTTGCGAAGTAACATTAAATTTATCAATTCGAGGAGGGGGAATAAGAAAAAAGTCAGTCATATCCAAGGATAATAGAATAATGAGTTATTTCAAAATAACTTGTTTAATAGAAAATAGGAAAAATTAAATATAACTTCTTTTTGATAGATTTCTTTTACACATAATTTTAAATAATCAATATTTATTAGCAATTTACTTGGCTTTTCACCCTGTATTTGAATTTCAGTGAGGTTTTGAGGAAAATCACCCCTTGTTCTAATACTTTTGCATCCTACATCCGGGAGTTTGCAAAAATGTTAGAACGGAGGTGAATTTGAACTTTATTTTGATGCCTCATAAAAGATAAAATAGTTCTTGTCCTAATACTTTTGCACAGTGCTGTATATACCAGGCTCTTGATATGAGCAGCGAATCTCGAACTGTTGTCCTGGATATCTAGAAAGCGTTTGAAAAAAGATGGCATTCTGGGCTCAAGCTCTATGGCTACTGTATTTCTGAACGATTGTTTGAAATTGTTTGGAACAGGCAAACCTACAGATCTATTCATACAAACACGGTTGTCATACATGACTTTATCATGGGTCATACGTCTCTTCTGATCTTCATCAACGAACTTCTTGATGTCATCAGTTCCCAGATGTATTTGAAACATAATAGACATTCACTGTTTGTCATCTGCTACCTCGATACACACTATATATATATATATATATATATATATATATATATATATATATATATATATATATATAGCCTTTTCCCTGACGATATATATATATCTTTTTCCCTGACGATATATATATATATAGCCTTTTCCCTGACGATCCGTAGTGTGAAACCGCGGTAGGTTTTGGCTCACTTTAGATTTTTCGTGTATATATATATATATCAGTCAGTTAAGTTCCATCACGTGATACACGCTTGGATGATCATATCTCGAAAGACTGGGCAGAAGATTTCCTACAATAGGTTGCTATTAGTTTTTGTGGTAGACTGGTTGCCAACCAAAACTATAGAACTCAATTTCTTCTGCTATTTAAACCATAGGTGGAGGGAGAAGCGACAGCAATTTGCGGGTAAGTGAAAGTAAGAATTCAACTGGAATTTGAACTCGGCTCTCCGAATTCTCGTTCCGATCCGATATTCACAGTACTTCAATGCACATACATCAACAGAAGTGTATTCGGAAATTCCTAAAAAGATATTGTCATTTACCTAAGAGATATCTTGTAAATTCTTCTTCTTCTTCTTCTTCTTCTTCTTCTTCTTCTTCTTCTTCTTCTTCCATGTGTCTTGTTCTTTCCACGTCTCCCCATCCCTGGTGGCTCTTAGTACACTTTCTCCAGTTGCACCATTCAACGCTCGTTCCGTCATCTACCTGATCATGTCCTTCAAATATGTTATCCACTGCTTTCCCCTGTCTCTTTTTCCCTCTATCTGGCCTGTTAGTAACAGGTTCTCCAAGCCCTCCTTCCTCATTGCATGTCCCAGGAACTTTACTTGTCTCTTCCTGATGCTCAGTATTAATTTCCTTTTCGTGTCCATTCTTTCCAAAACCTCGTCATTGCTCACATGCTCGATCCATGATATCCGCAGCATCTTTCTGTAGAATCACATTTCAGTTGCTTCAAGTTTTTCCTTCCTTTTCGAACATATTGTCCAATATTCACTGCCATATTGAAGAACTGACAACACATAGCAATCCAGTACTCTGCTCTTGGTTTCTAGCGAAATTGTCCTGTTTCTTCATACTTTATTCAACTTCTGGAATGCTTCCTCCGCCATGCCAATTCGCCTTCGGATCTCTGTGCCGCACTTTCTGTCTTCTCTTATAACACTTCCCAGGTATTTAATTTTTTGTACCTGCTTGATTTTAGAGTCCCCCAGCTCTAATTGGCATTTTGGGCTGCCCTTCTTTCTGATGACCATGCATTCGGTTTTCTTGCTGTTTATTTGTAGTTCTTTCTTGTCACTCTCTTCAGCTACCTTCTGTAGGAGGTCTTGTCGTTTTCTTTCTGTGTCTGCTATCAGCATTGTATCATCTGCGTACCTTGTATTCTTTAAATTGTGGCCCCCGATGACAAATCCTAGTATAACTTCTAGGGTTCTCAGAATAGTCTCGCTGTATAAGTTAAATAAATCCGGTGAAAAGACGCATCCTTGTCTTAGGCTCCTTCCAATCTTAGTATATTGCTGAATTCGTTACCTGTCCGTATATTAAGATATCTTAAAAAATAATACCTGTCCGTATATTAAGATATCTTAAAAAAGATATTTCTGTTCTCATCATATTTCTATTCAGAATTATGATATTTTTTTAATCTAGTCTCATCAGACATGTTGTGGTTTCTTAGCCACATTCGAACAGAATCACTACAATCTTCAAGATTCAATGGAAGAAGACCTTATCAAATTTATGCAGATTTGCCACATTTTTAACTTGAAGATGATTTCTTTTGTCAAAATAAACTATTTTCATCACATAAAACCCTTTTTTAACCTCCTCAGAACTTACTTCCATCAATGGTATTATTAATTATATTTTCAGCTATTATATATCGGCTATTAATATAAAAGATTACTTTCGGATAGCCAAACAGCCGGTCTGCTAAGCTTTCATAATTTTAAGAATCATTTTGCTCGAATTCGTGCGAACCAATAGACATTACACTCCCTTTATAAAATTCGGACTTTCCTAAAATCTTACATAGTACACAACTAAAATTGCTAGCCTCAATTAGTCGTTTTTTTCTTTTTTTGTTAATTCTACTGATTAACTTTTAAATCATAAACATTTACTTTTCCTGATTATGATTATCGAGGTTCTTATCAATGTCCCATTGCTTCATTTGAAACTTACTCTCCTGCTAAAGAAATATATACCAGACTAGTATTTGTCTATATTTCTGAGATTATGTAGTATTTAGGGTTCTCAGAATAGTCTCGCTGTATAAGTTAAATAAATCCGGTGAAAAGACACATCTTTGTCTTACGCTCCTTTCAATCTTAGTATAATTGCTGAATTCGTTACCTGTCCGTATGCAGGCAGTTTGCTGCCAATAGAGAGTCTTGATTACTCTTAGGTCTTTCCCAAATATGTCGAGCCTGCCAAATATCTCCATGAATTCTTTGTGGCGTATTTTGTCAAACGTCTTTGCATAATCAATAAAACATAGGTAGAAGTCCTTGCGTATTCGAAAACAGAATTAATACCTGTCACAAAGCCTCAACGATATCTTGAGTAATGTGTGGTTTCGCAAATGAAACCAATTAACTAGATTATCAAAAACAATTTTGAAAAATTACAATATTAAAACAAATTTGTTGGATGGGGTGGTCAGTTACTCATACAACGTTAAAATAAATCGGTCCTCCATTTTCAGTCCACTATAAGGTTGCATGAGAAACTGCTCCCCCACCCAAATTGTTTAAATATTGAAATTTTTGCAATTTTTTTTTTTTTTTTTGCCATTAGTAAAGTTCAAGGTGTAAAAGATAATATTACACTGAAAAAAATTTAAACAAATTTGATAATGAATAAATTTACAGATGGCGGTAATGTCGTACCGGCGACTGATTTCAAAATGGAGGCTCGTTGTATGAGAAACTGATCCCCACTCTCCAGAAAATGTTTAAATATTGAAATTTAAAAATTTTTTTTTTTGACAATCAAAAAGCTAAGGGGGTAAACGATAGAACTGCGCTGAAAAAAGCAAAAAGAAAACAAAAAAAAAAAAAAAAAAAAAAAATTAAACGTAGTGGTAGTTTGCTTCAGGTCCGCCGAAATTTTTTGCTAATGTCAACATATCTGTAGAAAGATTCCGATAGACATGATCCAAGACATCCAGAGGTGTCACCATCTTGGTAGCAAATTTAAATATAATACTGAGAACGAGTTCTTTCAATTGTTTAAGTAAAATCTTTCAAGATAGCAACAGCTATCGTGTTGTATCTTGCAAGAGACATGTTTTATTTTGTGACAATATATTACTGTCTTTGACAAAACGTTGACATTATCACCTCGAATATCACGATGAAAGCCCAAACAATGTTGTTTATTTGTGTGTGATGACAGTTTTATACAGTAAAGACCAACGCTCGACCTAGTCAATATTACGAAGCATTTCCTTCTTCTTAAACACATAAAATGTTACATTTTGTTATAATGTTTATAAAAGACCAGTTTGTTAACTATTAACTCATAACTGGACGACAGGCTTCATCTCAGGAATTATCAACCAGAAGACAAAATGTTAGTTATGAAGCACAACAAAATAAGACGTTTATTCGTATTTTATTCGTATTTTCACTAGAAACAAAGTGGAGAGTACTGGATTACTATGTGATGTCGGTTCTTCAATATGGCAGTGAATGTTGGACAATATCTTCGAAGATGAAGAAAAAACTTGAAGCAACTGAAATGTGGTTCTATAGAAGCATACTAGACATAAAGTGGGAGATCAATTCCATATTACAGCCAATATATAAATTGACCCCTCACTTTGTGGCCACATCAGTTTCTATATATTTATATTCCTGAGATCCAAAAGGACAAGGATCCATTCCAGGAGCTGATTAGAGTATTAAGAGACAGGACAATTTCGCTAGAAACAAAGAAAGGAGTACTGGATTGCTACGTGATGTCGGTTCTTCAATATGGCAGTGAATGCTGGACAATATCATCAAATATGAAGGAAAAACTTGAAATGTGGCTCAACAGAAGTATACTGGATATAAAGTGGGGGACCTATTTCATATTACAATCAATATATAAATTGACCCCTCACTTTGTGGCCACAGCAGTTTCTATATATTTATATTCCTGAGATCCAAAAGGACAAGGATCCATTCCAGGAGCTGATTAGAGTATTAAGAGACAGGACAATTTCGCTAGAAACAAAGAAAGGAGTACTGGATTGCTACGTGATGTCGGTTCTTCAATATGGCAGTGAATGCTGGACAATATCATCAAATATGAAGGAAAAACTTGAAATGTGGCTCAACAGAAGTATACTGGATATAAAGTGGGGGACCTATTTCATATTACAATCAATATATAAATTGACCCCTCACTTTGTGGCCACAGCAGTTTCTATATATTTATATTCCTGAGATCCAAAAGGACAAGGATCCATTCCAGGAGCTGAATAGAGTATTAAGAGACAGGACAATTTCGCTAGAAACAAAGAAAGGAGTACTGGATTGCTACGTGATGTCGGTTCTTCAATATGGCAGTGAATGCTGGACAATATCATCAAAGATGAAGGATAAACTTGAAGCAACCGAAATGTGGTTCTATAGAAGCATACTAGACATAAAGTGGGGGACCTATTCCATATTACAATCAATATATAAATTGACCCCTCACTTTGTGGCCACAGCAGTTTCTATATATTTATATTCCTGAGATCCAAAAGGACAAGGATCCATTCCAGGAGCTGATTAGAGTATTAAGAGACAGGACAATTTCGCTAGAAACAAAGAAAGGAGTACTGGATTGCTATGTGATGTCAGTTCTTCAATATGGCAGTGAATGCTGGACAATATCATCAAAGATGAAGGAAAAACTTAAAGGAGTTGGAATGTGTTTCTACAGAAGGATACGGCGGATATCATCGACCGAGCATGTGAGCAATGACGAGGTTTTTGAAAGGATGGACACGAAAAGGAAATTACGAGTCTGCATCAGGAAGAGACAACTGAAGTTCCTGGGACTTGCAATGAGGAAAGAGGGCTTGTAGAACCTGATACTAACAGGCCAGATAGAGGGAAAAAGAGACAGGGGAAAGCAGCGGATAACATATTTGAAGGACCTGATCAGGTGGATGACGGAACGAGAGTTGTGTGGTGTAACAGGAGAAAGCGTGCTAAAAGCCACCAGGGATAGGGAGATGTGGAAATCCATGATCGCCTACGTCCTGAAATGACAGGGCACATAGAAGAAGAATATATATGCCAACTGTTTATAAGAAATTATAATATGGATATAAAGTGGGGGGATCAAATCTATATTATAATCAATATATAAACTGATCCCTCATTTTGTGGCCATACTAGTTTCTATACATTTATATTCTAGATTTATGAGCTTGAGCTAGTGGATGGCAGAGCGGGGTTTGTATGGTGTAACGAGAGAAAGCTTGCTAAGAGCCACCAGGGATAGGGAGACGTGGAAAGCCATGATCGCCTCCGTCCTGAAATGACAGGGCACATAGAAGAAGAATATGTATGCCAACTGTTTATAAGAAATTATAATGTGAATATAAAGTGGGGGATCAAATCTATATTATAATCAATATATAAACTGCTCCCTCATTTTGTGGCCATACTAGTTTCTATACATTTATATTCTAGATTTATGGTCTTGAGCTAGTGGATGGTATAGACGGGTTTGGGTGGTACAACAGGAGTAAGCGTGCTAAGAGCCACCAGGGATAGGGAGATGTGGAAAGCCATGATCGCCTACGTCCTGAAAGAGCATGGCACATAAAAGAAGAAGAAGAAGAAGCATTAAATGCGCATGTGCGTACTGTACCATGTTTAAAATGTGCATCATCTCTCAAGGCGATACAATTTCCCGTCATTGTATTTATGTAATATCTCCCGAAGGCCATCAAACGTTCCTCACCCGTTCGGCATTTACCGATTTCTTTTGAAAAAGACGCTCGTTTTCAGTTGTGTATTTGCGATTACCTGCGAAAAAGAAAATGTCGGTTGGACTGATTAACGCTATATTTAGCAAAACATTAATGAATAATCTCTGTTGCTTTCCAGACCCCAACCATATACCCAGATAATGGCACCTTTTCCCGACCCCTAACCTTATTTTTTCTTAAAACCGGAAACCAGGCCGACAAGGCTGACGGAATTTGTCATTTCCAAAAAATAAGATCAAATAAATTGTGAATGGCAAGGAAAGACGGCCGCGGAAGTAGATGTGCACCGAATAAGCTTAGCTATCCACCCACGCCTGTCCCTGTGTCTGACCCTGTCACTCAGACCTGACCCTTACCAGGAGCGGACTGGAGCACCTGCCTACAATTATATTCGGCTCGTTTTTCTTCCGTCTACCTTTTGAGGTATTTATAAATGTGTCATGGCTTCGTCTTTGGCGCAATCTATTTTCGTACTAAGAAGGAGAGACATGACCTTCAACAACGGGACTCGCTTGTTCATTTGTTTTTTCTCCTTGTGAAGTGCAATTAAGTGCTAGAATATCTTTCTTCTTCTTCTTCTTCTTCTTCTTCTTCTTCTTCTTCTTCTTCTTCTCCTCCTCCTCCTCCTCCTCCTCCTCCTTCTTCTTCTTCTTCTTCTTCTTCTATACATTCCGCACCCCCTTACACAATTTTTTATTATCCTCTTCCTTTTTAAAATCTCCTAAACATCTCTAACATCAAGATCTCTAATATATATATATATATATATATATATATATAGGGTGAGCTGGATTAAATGGTGTTTAAATTACACAAAAATGAAAATAATATTGACGTCTCATTTTAACAGATATATTTACCAAAATTATACAGAAATATCTTGAAATAGAAAAGAGTAAATTTATTCAATTCTAGATCTCCTGCAACTCTTCTTAAAGGTTTCCTTGTTTAAATGAGTGAATGCTGCCATAATCCTTGCCTCCAGTTCGTCTTCGGTGTTACAAGGATTTTTATAAGTTTGTCGCGAAACTGCGCCCTGTACATAACAATCAATGTGTTGCAGTCTAAGGAGTTAGGTGGCCAGATGCGAAGAGGATGTGAAATTGTCTGACCGGCATGACTGGGTTCCTGTTGTCAGAAAAGGTTTCCAGCAGCCACCATCTAGACCCAGGTAACGCTACCTCCTCAAGGCACTTGTGTTGAGTCTAACGTCCTGTGGAAAGACGAATGGAGTCATAACATTGCCATCACTAGTGATCACTCCAAACACCTTCATAATCGCCATTAGACACATCCAACTTTTTCCGGACGCTCTGCATTGTCCTCAGATTGACACCCAAACACTGAAATTTTCGTATTGAATTTTTTTTTTAATCACATCACCCCAAGCAAGGCGCTAAGGCCACTGGTGTGCAGGGGACTACGTAAGAGTGAATAGATTGGAAAAGAGAAAACCGGAAACCACGTCCTAAACAGGGAACAAGGGATGAGCCTCTACACCAGTTCAATAGACGTGGATGGAGTGTGAACCGGGCGATAGTTCAGTCTATCTACTCCAATTGAAAAAAAAAAGTAAGCAAAAAAAAGAAAGTGAAAAGATTGGAAAAGTGAAAACCGGAAACCACATCCTAAACAGGAAAGAAGGTATGAGCCTCTCCGGCACAAACACCAACTTGCTCTTACCAAATTTCTGGCTGAGTAAATTGAGTCATGATGCTCTTTATCTCGCAGATAGTGTCCAACTGACCCTACTACACCGTTCAGTAAACAAAATGAAAATCAAACAAAGCACATATGCGAAATTCATAATATAATTATTAATTGGCAGCTCAGATACACTCACTTTCTCACCTGCGCAATGTGGCTTCCTTGTGTCTCTTCCACAAATATTTTCACGGCTTCTGCTCCGATCAACTTAGCTCACTAGTGCCCCTTATATATGAATTTACTCGAGCCACAAGATTACCAACTAGGTCCTATCTTTTTACTATGAAACCAATAAATTGTAAATGCAAATTCTACTCCATCAGATTCTTTTCTCGCACTTCCCGCCTGCGGAATTCCCTTCCCTTTACTTGCTTTCCCAATAGCTACAATCTCCGAGAATTTAAATGTAAAGTCAATAGTCATCTCTTATCTCACTAACCTGCATCCTCTCTTTCATGCCCCTTTCTCCGTCCACTCCACTCTCATCAGTATTCTCATTCTTCTCTTAACCACTTCCTGACACCCCCTATAACCTGTCACTCTTTCTCATAACTTTCCTCCAATGTAACCCCCTGCAAAACAGTGACAGTAAAATGCCTTGCTTAGGACGATATGATTATAAAAAAAAAGAATTTATACTATTATAATGTGGATATAAAATGGGGGATCAGTTCTACATTACAATCAGTTTAAAACTGATCCCTCACTTTATGCCCACAATAATCCTTGCTTAACCTACTTCCTGACGCCCCATATAACCTGTCACTCTTTCTCATAACTTTCCTCCTATGTAACCCCCTGCAAAACAGTGACAGTAAAATGTCTTGCTTAGGGCGATATGATTATAAAAAAAGAAAAAAGAAAAAGAAAATGGCGAAAATTTACTCATCATTTTTTGTATATCTGGGAGTGCTGAAAAGTTCTCGTGTAGACCCACCTGAACAAATAACACAACAGACTTTTCGGGGAAGGATATTTTGCGGTGCCGAGACGTTTGCAGGATATTTGCATCTACTATAAAGTCATGGCTACGTATAATTTTTTGTCAGATTGTCTAAAGAAACAAAAAAAATGTCCTTCAAAGGCATGAATGAATACTTCAAAACCGATTATCATAAACATTGAATTTTTGTCAGTGATTTTGTTTGTCTATTAAATTGCATAAACTAATCTTTTAAATGTTCAATGCTTCCAATTCTTCTATCCAAATAGGCATCAACAAATCTCGCATTAGAAAGTTCACATCCAAAAAGGCATCAACTAATCTCAACAAAGAATCAACAAAGGCTTCAACAAATCCCGCATCAACGAAACTCACATCTACAAAGGCATGAACAAATCTCACATCAACAAAACTCACAACCAAAAAGCATCAACAATCACAACAAAGGAATCAAAAAGGCATTAACAAGTCTCGCATCACCGAAGCTGACATCCAGAAAGAAATCAAGAAGTTCGCATCGACAAAGGCCTTAACAAAGATATAAAAAAAACTCACATCAATTCAGGAATCACCAGAAGGGTTGTTTTTCTTCTACGTGATGAAAACGATTTCACAATGAGACAAACTGTTAACGGTTAACCCAAGTCTTGAACAGGTTAAGATTGTAGTGATCAAGGAAACATATCGTTTTATCATCTCTTATGCTTATCTGTCTTTCCGCTCATATTGTAATCTGCAAAATTAACAATACCACTAATAACAATTACCCTCACTTTGTTGTATTAAACCAGAAACAAATAGAACTACGTGGAAATGGGGTTACATTCTTAGGAGTCAGTGCCGCCTGAGCAGTGGTTCGTAGGAAGAAGCTGTTCGAGTGAAACTGACTTCCTATCGATGGAATTCGGAGGAAATGTTGGTTAGTTTGCTTCAATATAAGTGCTATGGTGCGTCCTATCCGCGAAGGTTTGGACACCCCGTCTTTGTGTAATGGTTAACGTGCTTGAACCTATAACAACTGAGTACTGAGTTCGACGTGTTGGATGTGCGTTTGTTGTACAGTGGATATCGGCTCGGAACGTGAAATCGGAGAGCCGAGTTCAAATTCCAGTTGAATTCATTGCATTCACTTACGCGCAAATACCCTTGGGAAATGTATTAATCCGTCTCTTCCTCCAGTTATGGGTTAAATAACAGGACAGATTGGGTTCTATAGCCTTGGTCGGCAACCAGTCTACCGCAAAAAGCAATGGCAACCTACTGCGGGAGAATCTTCTGCTAAGTCAGTCATGTTTCTGACATGATCGCCCAAAGCCTGTATCACGTATGGCTTAACTGACTGTATCACGTATGGCTTAACTGACTTAAACATGATTAAGGCTTCTACTAGGCATAAAATGGGGTATCATTTTTATATTGCTATTAAGTAATAAACTGACCCCCACTAATTACTACTTAATACATCTTTTACGCCAGTAGCAAGGAGTCAGGACAGATTGGGTTCTATAGCCTTGGCTGCCAATCAGTCTACTGCAGAAAACAATGGCAACCTACTGCGGGATAATCTTCTGCCCAGTCAGTCATGTCTCTTTCGAGACATGATCGCCCAAGCGTGTATCACGTATGGCACTTAACTGACTGACTGAGTGAAATCGGTCTTCGCTGGGTGTCTCATGCCTTTGGCCTTGTGCAACATTAAGCTCCGCTTAGATGCATGTAGGGTATTTCAAGAGCAGCTCCTGTATTCATATTTTTGGCAACGTATGCAAGGTCATTCGTCCTCTGATCACTTACCAGGGAAGAACTTTTGATGATGGATTGTTGCATAAAAATACCAATCCATTGTCTGTCACTTCAAGCTTGTTTCCTGATAAGGCAACATTTCAACAACCAATGTTTATAGGCGGATCGGAATCCCCATGGTACAATATAGGTTAGACACCAGCATTAGTTTACAATTAATGTGTTGGCTGGAGTTGTAAGTGACTATTTGGCGGGTACATATGTCCTCCCAGCACGTCTTACAGGTGTTGTTTTCAGGAACTTTATTTTGAACACACTTCCAAACCTGCTAGTGGGTGTACCGAAGACGAAAACGCATGTGATTCATGCACATTTTAGTCACATTGTTTGCGATGCACTGGCTGACTTCTACAATGAAAGATGGACAGGTAGAAGACGACTAGTACCGTGGCCTGCTCGTTCCTCCGACTTCAATCCCTGAAATTTTATGTGGGGCCACCTAAAATAATTGGTTTATGCAGTAGACATTATCCATGGGGAGACGCTTCATCAACTTGTCATGGGTGCCTACGAAACCATAGTGTGGCACTATTTGAAAAGCTCCGCTAATCAATGATCCGACCGGTGCATGCGCGTGTAGAAGCAAGCGCAGTACATTTTGAACATGCAGGGTGTATAAAAAATATTCCCTATACCCGTCCTTCTCATTTAATCGTTACATTAATTTTTAGCCTATATTTATTGATGCCGGTTAGAATTTAATTTTTATACACGTGATAACTTTTAAGTTTATTCTTACAAGCTACCCGTGACCCCTCCGGCAAGCTGCCTTCCCTTCCACTCCTACTTTAGCTAGTGCTACTTTTCTCCCTCTCTCCCTTTCTCTGCCTTTTCTTTTTCTACTTCTTCTTCTGTGTGCCCTGTCCTTTCATGGCTTTCCACGTATCCCTATCCCTGGTGGCTCTGAGCGCGCCTTCTCCTGTTACACCATACAATCCTCGTTCCATCATCCACCTGATTAGGTTCTTCAAATATGTTATCCGTTGCTTTTTCCTGTCACTTCTTCCCTCTATCTGGCCTGTTAGTATCAGGTTCTCCAAGCCCTCTTTCTACATTGCATGTCCCAGGAACTTCAGCTGTCTCTTCCTGATGCTCAGTATTAATTTTCGTTTTGTTTCCATCATATCTAAGACCTCATCATTGCTCACATGTTCGATCTCGATCCATGATATTTGCAATATCCTTCTGTAGAAACATTTCAGTTGCTTCAAGTTTTTCCTTCATCTTTGATGATATTGTCCAGCATTTTCTGCCATAATGAAGAACGGACAGCACATAGCAATTCAGTACTCGCTTCTTTGTTTCTAGCGAAATTGTCAGTGCTGTTTCTTACTGAATTTTCTTCATTTTTCGTCCGGCTGGGGTTGATAACGCGGGTTGAATAGCTATTCTACAGGTTCTAAAATCTGTAGAAATAGCTATTCGCAAAATGTAAAATGCTATATATATATATATATATATATATATATATATATATATATATATATATATTAAAACACTGTGCATATTTTAATCAATAGAACTAACATGAGATGCTTGTTGACTTTTTGTAGCTTTAATCCTGTACCGAATATTTGGCTTGGTATCGAATGGAAATTGTAATCAAACTTGCGAATACTTTTGACTGACGTTGGTCATTTTTTACAGAAACAATGTTGAAGTGAGGGATTTCTGCTGAATTTTTATATTTGACATTTTGTTCACTCTTCAGGAGAGAAATATACTTTCAGAGACTAATAAGGGACAAATAAATTGATGTAAATCATTGCAATCTTTTGCGGACCATTGTTTGTGTGTGAGTATATCGTGAAGAATTGTTAGTTGTTCTGATGTTGAAAGTTTGAATTGTTTTTAGTATAGGATGAATTTCATATTTTTGCTTATCTTTTGAATTTATACATGAAGAACACATAACTGGTTGAATGGATTCATGCCTTTCCCAAGAACATTAGCTAAAAGTAAAAGGAACAGAATCGATTGGACTTTGAAATCGGCTTGGCGAATTCCTTTTACGTGCCGATAATTACGATACCCAAACTTTCTTAGACACAAAATTACTGACACACAAATACACTGACATCCATATAGACGGGAGACGGGGAAAGCCATGATCGCCTGCGTCCCGAAGAGACAGGGTACATGGAAGAAGAAGAAGAAGAAGAAGAAGAAGAAGAAGAAGAAGAAGAAGATTCAGTCAGTCAATCAGTCAAATCCTACACGTGATACAAGTTTTGGCAACCTAGCATGTCGCATGACTGACTGGGCAGAAGATTTTTTTCCATTTAGTCAATTAAGTGTCATAGGTGATACACACTTTGGGCGATCATGTCTCGAAAGAGACATGACTGACCGGGCAGATGATTCTCCTGCAGTAGGTTGTCATTGCTTTCTGCTGCAGACTGGTTGCTAGCCAAGGCTATAAGCCAATCTGTCCCGTTATTAGCTAGAGGAAGAAGGGATGTATTATATTATTAAGTAGTAATTAGAGGGGGATCAGTTTATTACTTCATAACAATATAAAAATGATCCCCCACTTTATGCCAAGTAGAAGCCTTAATCATGTTTTCAACTATTATATTCTGTCAGTCAGTTACGTGCCATATGTGATACACGCTTTGGGAGATCATGTCTCGAAAGAGACATGACTGACTGGGCAGAAGATTATTCCGCAGTAGGTTGTCATTGCTTTCTGCGGTTCACTTTCCTTTTCTTTTTTATTTTTTTTCAATTGGAGTAGATAGACTGAACTATCGCCCGGTTCACATTCCACCCACGTCTATTGAACAGGTGTAGAGACTCATCCCTTGTTCCCTGTTTAGGATGTGGTTTCTGGCTTTCTCTTTTCCAATCTTTCCACTTTTCTCTTTTGTTAATTTTTTTTTCTTTCAATTGGAGTAGATAGACTGAACTATCGCCCGGTTCAAACCCACCCACGTCTATTGAACAGGTGTAGAGGCTCATCCCTTGTTCCCTGCTTAGGACGTGGTTTCCGACTTTCTCTTTTCCAATCTATTCACTCTTACGTAGCCCCCTGCACACCAGTGGCCTTACCGCCTTGCTTGGAGTGATGTGATTTAAAAAAAACAAACAAACAAACTGGTTGCCAGCCAAGGTTATAGAACCTAATCATTCCTATCATTTAACCCATAACTGGAGGGAAGAGACGGATTAATATCTTTCCGAAGTGTATTTGCGTGTAAGTGAATGCAAGGAATTCAACTGGAATTCGAACTCGGCTCCCCGATTTGTCATTCCGAGTCGATATCTACTGCACCACAACGCACAACCTTTCTTTCAGTAGGTTGCCATTACTTTCTGCCGTAGACTGGACGCCAACCAAAGCTTTAGAACCCAAGTGCCCTGCTGTTTAACCCGTAAGGGGATAAAGAAAAACGGATTGATAATTTTCCCATGAGTATTTGCGCGTAAGTGAATGCAACGAATTCAACTGGAATGCGAACTCGTCACCCTGATCTCTCATTCCAAGCCGCTATCCAATGCACCACAACGCACCGTACAATTACTTCTCGAAATTTACTTATGAAAAAAGTCAAATGTTGTCAAATTTCCGTTAGTATTCTAGTTTTTATCGCACACAACCTGACAGTCTTAGAGTCGGGATTCGTTGTCATAAAACCCGCTTTTTGCAGTTTCATGTCATCTGCTTCTCTTGTTACTGTAGTGATGTCTAGCTGTTGTGGTAAATTTTAACGCAAATCTTCGTCGCAAAATTGTTGTAGTGACCGGTTTGGTCGGAAGACACGGAAAACAGAAGGTAGGTTTAAAACAGTGGATTAGTATAACAAGAACAAGGTAAGTGTTAGTAATTAAGTAAATAGAAATAAGTCCGAACGATACAATTCAGTCAGTCATTTAAGTGCCATACGTGATTCATACTTGTTTATTTCTATTCATTATCTTAAAATGTTAGATATGACTGTGAAAAACTGTCGAAGTTTTGGAAAATGTTCACAGAATTACCTAATGTCGGAAATTAATGGAAACTCATCATATGCCACTTTCACTAACGGATTTTTTCACAAGTGCTCAACTTCAATTTAGAATGAGGCATTTCCTGATTTTGTTTCTTAAGGTTTTTAAAAGAAATGATGTTTTTCACACTATTTTTAGTATCTATTGTCAAGTGGATAATTCTAAATGAATATAGAATGGTTCTTTTGTTATTATTACTTTGCAAAATCTTAAAAGGCAAATAGCGACAATTTAACCATCGCACCCTGTAGATTTGTTTTATATATATATATATATATATATATATATATATATATATACACTACCGGTCATAATTATTAGGCCACCCCACGTTTTTAAAAGAAAGGGTGTATTTCATACTATTCTTAGTATTTATTGCCAACTATCACCCGGTTCACACTCCACCCACGTCTATTGAACAGGTGAAGAGACTCATCCCTTCTTTCCTGTTTAGGATGCAATTTACAGTTTTCTCTTTTCCAATCTTCTCACTTTTTTTTTTCAATTGGAGTAGATAGACTAAACTATTGCCCGGTTCACACTCCACCCTCGTCTATTGAACAGGTGAAGAGGCTCATCCCTTGTTTCCTGTTTAGTATGCGGTTTCCGATTTTCTCTTTTCCAATCTTTTCACTCCTATGTAGCCCCCTGCACATCAGTGGCGTTACCGCCTTGCTCGGGGTGATATGATTAAAAAAAAAATGGATAATTCTAAATGAAAATAGAATGGTTCTTTTGTTATTATTACTTTGCTAAATTTTACACGGCAAATAGCAACAATTTAGCCATCGCACCCTGTAGATTTGTTATATATATATATATATATATACTACCCACCATAATTATTAGGCCACCCCAGGCTTTTAAAAGAAATGATGTTTTTCATAATATTTTTAGTATTTATTATCAAGTGGATAATTCTAAATGAATATAGAATGATTTTTAGTTATTAGTTTGCAATATTTTACAAGGAAGCAAAGATGAACTCGTCCGAATAATCCTAAATTTTCTTCATTTTTTCATTGATGAAACTGCAATTTAGGTAACTATTAAATATTTATAAATTCATTTGATGCACATGTTATTGTGCAGTATTAACAAAAGAACCATTCTATTTTCATTTATAATTATTCATTTGGCAATAAATACTAAAAAATATTATGAAATACATCATTTTTTAAAAATAGAATTAACTAATGTCGGAAGCATATGGGATTAATGGAAATTCATTACATGCCACTTTGATTAACGGATTTGTTGACAAGTGCCCAACTTTTATTTGTAATTAGGAATTTCCTGATATCGTTTCTTAAGTGAAAATAGATTTATAATCGCAGATACACAATTTTCCTTCTCAGTTCACTTTTTAATTCAATTTATATTCACTATAATTTTCTGAATTTTCTTGTTATTTTTATTTTGTATTGTGACGCGTAATGGATAAGTGCCATACTTGATAAACGCTTTGGGCGATCATGTCTCGAAAGAGACATTACTGACTGGGTGGAAAATTATCCCGCAGTAGGTTGCCATTGATTTTTTCGTTAGACTGTTTGCCGACCAAACCTACAGAACACAATCCATCCTGCCATTTAGCCCATAGCTGGAGTGAGAATAGATAAAATGTAACATATCATTATATAAATAAGTAGTAATTAATGGGGGATCAGTTTATTACTTCATAACAATAGAAAATCGATCCCCCTACTTTATGCCTAGTAGAAGTTTTAATTGTTTTCAACTATTATATTCAGTCAGTTAAGTGCCATGCGTGATACACGCTTAGGCGATTATATTTCGAAAGAGACATTACTGACTGGGCAGAAGATTATCCCGCAGTAGGTTGCCATTGATTTTTTCGGTAGACTGGTTGCCGACCAAAGCTACAGAACCCGATCCATCCTGCCATTTAGCCCATAGCTGGAGTGAGAAAAGATGAATTATAATATATAATTATATTAATAATTAGTAATTGGTGAGGGATCAGTTTATTACTTCATAATAATAGTAAACCAATCCCCCACTTTATGCCTAATAGAAGTTTTAATTGTTTTTAACTATTATATTCAGTCAGTCAGTTAAGTATCATACGTGATACACGCTTAGGCGATCATGTCTTGAAAGAGACATGACTGACTGGGCAGATCCCACAGTAGGTTGCCATTACTTTCTATGATAGACTGGTTGCCAGCCAGGGCTATAGAACCCAATATGTTTAGTTATTTAACCCATCCTTTAATCAACGATTTCGAGGTCCTCACATCATCAGCAGACAAGGCTGAGTGCTTTGCTCTCAGATTCTCATCCAACTCCACATTTGACTCATCTGGAGTACACTCACTCGACTTCCCTATCAGAACTGATGCTAAACTGCCTGGTATATACATTACCCCGACAATATCAAAACTATACCCTCACAAGGCTAGCGCCGGTGATGGAATCCCAGTGATTGTCCTTAAGAAATGTGCCCCTGAACTATCCTCTGTCCTCTCTAAACTCTATAACTACTGCCTCTCTGCTTCCTGTTTTCCTGCATGCTGGAAGTCCTCTTCTGTCGTTACTGTATTTAAGAACTCTGGTGAACCCTCGGACCCATCCAACTATTGCCCTATCAGCCTTCTACCTATTTTCGGGAAGGTGTTCGAGGCCATTATTAATGCTGAAATAGTTCAGCATCTTACTTCCCATAAACTCTTCTCCGACAGGCAGTATGGCTTCCGCTTTGCCAGGTCCACGGCCGACATGCTAACGACCATTACGGAGTACATGTTTCAGGCCCTCGAGCAGTCCGGCAAGGCTCGTGCCGTTGCTCTGGACATCTCCAAGGCTTTTGACAGGGTTTGGCACTCTGGCCTTCTATGCAAGCTACGGGGTTACGGTATTACCGGACGATTGCATGATCTGATCCAATCTTTTCTAAATAACCGCATAATGAAGGTCGTCCTGAATGGGCATGCCTCCACACCTTACTGTACAAACGCTGGTCTCCCTCAGGGCTCCATCTAAGGCCCGACGCTCTTCCTTATTTTCATAAATGACCTCCCAGACGAGATCAAGAGCCAGGTAGGCATCTACGCAGATGACACCACAATTTACTCCCGCATCAGTAAGAATCCAGGCGTGACGGACAAACATAATCTTGCTGTTGATCTTGAGAGGGATCTACACTCTGTGATGAATTTGGGTAAGAAGTGGCTTGTAAATTTCAATGCGTCTAAGACCACCTGCTGTCTGTCAATCATCACAGGCAACCTCTCCTGCCTCCCATAAGCATAGACCAAGAGAGTCTCCCCGAAAACAATACTCTGTGTCTCCTCGACCTTACCCTCTCCTCTGATGTCAAGTGGAACCACTACATAGAGTCAAAAGTTAAATCCACTGCTAGGAACGTTGTGTCACCGTGTCTGGCCAGGAAGTTTTTCCCACCTGAAATAATCCTGCATATATACAAATCAACTATTCGTCCGTGCATGGAGTATTGCTGCCATATCTGGTCAGGAGCCCCGCTGTTCATCTCCGTGCTCTTGACAAGCTCCAAAGGAGAATCATTAATGTGATAGGTACCGACTTGGCGGCTCGACTACAGCCACTTTCCCACCGACGAGAAGTGGCTTCCCTTTTTTCTTTTCTATAAATACTTCCATGGCTTCTGTTCCAACGAGCTTGTGTCACTGGTGCCTCCGCAACAGGTGTTTACTCGTGCAACCAGACTGGCATCTGGGTCTCACCCATTCACAGTTAAATCAACCAAATGCAGACGACAATTCTACTCCTGCAGCTTCTTTTCCCGCACTTCCCGCCTGTGGAACTCGCTTCCATATTCTTGCTTTCCTGACGGCTACAACCTCCAGGAATTTAAATGCAAGGTCAATTCTCATCTCTTAACTACTTGACCCTAGTTCTTTCCACACCGCCCGGTAGATCCTTTCCTTTCTCTCCACCTTTTCAACTGTCATCACACTTGTATTCTCATCCTTCTCTTGCTCCTTTCTAACTGGTTCGTCCTTCTCTTCAATCTCCTCTAATCTTTTTACTCTTATGTAGCCCCCTGCACATCAGTGGCGTTACCACCTTGCTCGGGGTGATATGATTTAAAAAAATAAAAAAATAAAAAAGTAAAATTTTGGGCGATCATGTCTGGGCAGAAGATTTTCCCGCAGTAGTTTGCCATTATTTTCTGCGGTTGACTGGTTGCCAATCGGTTGTGTTATTTAACCCATAACTGGAGGGAAGAGACGGATTAATACCTTTCCCAAAGTATTTGCGCGTAAGTGAATGCAAAGAATTCAACTGGAATTTGAACTCGGCTCCTCGCTTTCTCGTTCCAAGCCAATCTACTGCACCACAACGCACATCCTATGTAAGTGTTAGTAATTAAGTAAATATAAATAATTAAGTTCAAACGGTACTAGTTACACTGCTTATTGCCTGGATAGTAACTGGCCTTAACGGCGTACTAGCTGTCGTCAACTGCTGTACTTGACTGCTCTCCCAGAAGTCACGCAGGTAATCATATATAATAAGAGGAAGAGTCATTTCCTCGTAGGAGGGCACCATAACACTTAGTTCAAAGAAAAGCTGTCAATTTAAATAGGAAATACAAAATATATTAAGAGTGCTATTCTTCCTCTGAGGCAATGATGTTGGTTTCGATGTACAAATAGTACCAACCCTTGCAGTAATTTCTTCGAGGAAAGACTTCTTCCATCGTAACAAATTCTAAAATCGAACGTTTTGTAATATGATCATCCATTTGCAATCGATTGATTAACATCTTTTCTCAAATCCTTCCATGAAAAGCGTGAATCTGCTCTGCCTCCCAATCTCATTTCTTTTTCTTCTATCCAGACTTTTACTTCGGCACAAATCAAGCAACCTTCGGCTCCATCTGTTACCCTTTCTTCTTCACGTGTCTCCTCTCCAGCCATCTTCTGTTTAATCTATTCTATTCTTTATAAAACTATCCCTAGCATTACTTAACTGTTGACCCCTATGTAATTTTCAGTTGGTTTTAAAAAAAAAGGTTTTCTTTATTTCCCCATTTCACCCACGGATATATAACTGCTGCCACCATACATTAAATTATTCATGTTACATTTTAATCTTATTGATGTGAAGAGTTCCATGAATTCTTTTTATTTAATTTCTCCAATCGGTATATGTAGTTTTATTTAATTTGCATTGTCTTTCATGTTATAACTTATTCTCTGTAGTCTTCTTTTATACATAGACTTCTTTCAGGACGGGGACAATGAGGGCTCTCCACAACTTTCTATTCTTTGTCGTTCTAAGTAATGTTTGTCCGCTTTCCATTTCTCACATGTCCTTGGTCTAGTCTCCATTTAAACAAGTCAGTCAGTTAAGTGCCATAGGTGATTCGAAAGAGACATGACTGACTGGGCAGAATATTATCCCGCACTAGGTTGCCATTGTTTTCTGCAGTAGACTGGTTGCCTGCCAAGGCTATAGAACCCAATCTGTCCTGTTATTTAACCCATAACTGGAAGGAATTGGCGGATTAATATCTTTCCCAAGGGTATTTGCGCGTAAGTGAATGCAATGAATTCAACTGGAATTCGAACTCGGCTCCCCGGTTTCTCGTTCCGAGCCGATATCCACTGCACCACAACGCACATCCATATTTTAACAAGTGCATTAGTTAAATTACTGGATGTTTTTATTTAGCACTTTTAGCATTAGTATGTCCTCTGAAAGTCAATTACTTTAAGCTCTCTTCCCTTATTATGTCTCCCAGGAAATCGTAATTATTTATTACTAATTTCTTAGAATCTAGACGTTACAATTGAAACCTATACAGTGAATTTCCATGTTCAAGTTATTTAACCCGATTATTCAAAAAAGCAAAATGCTTCTCTCTCTCTCTCTCTCTCTCTCTCTCTCTGTCTCTGTCTCTCTCTCTGTATGTCCTTTATACAAATCCACAATTTTTATCCGATTCTCACCAAACTACACAAAAATATTCTTCAGGCTTCCGGTCAGGCCATAGGTTAGTTAATTTTGTCGATTTCCTCTCGATATCGGAAATCGATACCCCAATATCCGATCAGGTCTGATCAAGATCAGGATTTCAGCCCTTTTATCGTGGTTCTTGCTGCAGAATTTGCTCTAACTTGGTAAAATTATAGTTTTTAGTCTCAAATATTAGTAGATCTTCTCAGACGACTCATTTTTCCCGATATCAGAAATCGATACCCCCGATATTCTATTGAATCTGATCAAAAACCGATATTCAGCCATCAATATGGCTCATTTTCTCCAATTTTACTCCCGATGGGTACGATAAGTTTTCATGGACTTACTTAGGTTAGCATCTCCTAAGATGACTTATTTGACTCCAATATTGGAAATCTATACTTCGATATTCTATCGGGTTTGATCAAAATCAGGTTTTCCGCGCTTTTATTTTGGTTTTTGCTTCGGGTTTTGCTTTAAGTAGGTATGATTGTAGTTTTTAGTCTCAGCTATGATACCATTTATTCAGAGGACTTATTTAGCCTTGAAAATTCAGTTTGCGAGGGAAAACTTATTTGACATCGTACCGGAAATCAAAATTTGACTTACATCCATTCATTTTTCTTTCAATCTACGGTTTCGATTTGACTGGAAACAACTATTGCTTTTTAGTCTTTCGTGCCAACATCCAAAGAGTTTGAGCTCCAGGACCATGAATTAGTTTTAAAGCTTTCATTACACCCGAGCAACGCCGGGCTACACTGCTAATTATAAATAAAATATCGACAGTAAACCGCAGATAGTTCAAATATTTTTGCTTTAGTTTTATTCCTATTTTTTTCTAGTTCATTTTCAGGGAGACACTGTGAAGCTCTGACGCAAAGAGTTTATGTGGAATAGAGTTTCATTACTTCGAATTCTTTCCAATGTCAATTTTATTTCTGTTTTTGTAAATACCCAAAAGGTTCTTCCGCTTCTTCTATGTGCCCTGTCCCTTCAGGACATAGGCGATCATGGCTATCCACGCCCAACCATGGTGGCTCTTAGCACGCCTTCTCCTGTTACACCATGCAACCCACGCTTTGTCATCCACTAGCTCAAGCCCATAAATCTAAAATATAAATGTATAGAAACTAATATGGGCACAAAATGAGTGATCATTTTATATATTGATAATAATAATGAATTCATCCCCCATTTTTTACCCACATTGTAATTTCTTTTAAACAGTTGGCATATATATTCTTCTATGTACCTGTCTCTTCAGTACGTAGGCGATCATGGCTATCCACATCTCCCTATCCCCGGTGGCTCTTAGCACGCCTTCTCCTGTTACACCATGCAACTTCCGTTCTGTCATTCACCAGGTCAAGCCCATAAATCTAGAATATAAATGTATAGAAACTAGCGTTGCCACAAAATGAGGGATCAGTTTACATACTGATTATAATATAGATTTTATCCCCCACTTTATATCCACATTATAATTTCTTATAAACAGTTGGCATATATATTGTTTTTCTATGTGTCCTGTCCTTTCAGAACGTAAGCGATCATATCCTTCCACGTCTCCCTAGTGTCTCTTAGCACGCTTTCTCCTGTTACTCCATGCAACCCTCGTTCCGTCATCCACCTGATTAGGTCCTTCAAATATGTTATCCGTTGCTTTCCCCTGTCTCTTTTTCCCTCTATCTGTCCTGTTAGTATCAGGTTCTCCAAGCCCTCCTTCCTCATTGCATGTTCCAGGAACTTCATCTGTTTCTTCGCAGTAATAATTTCTTTTTTGTTTGCATCATTTCTAAAACCTTATCATTAATGAGAAAAAAAAACGGAGGTGAAAAATGAGACTGAAAAATCAGAACAATACAATAAGAGTTTTAAATGAGAAAAATCATGACCACTGACGTTGCACTCAAAAGTTTGTAGAACCTAGATGATATGATAGAAATGAACCAGAATCGATTTCTAGAATCAATCAAAAAGTGCGTGTGAAGGAACTGTCACCATTGATTTCACCCTAAGCCACTAAGAAGCAAATAGTTACTCGACTGAAAAGAAACTAAGAAAATTTCACAACGACGAGTGGACAATAAAAGCACAGGTTTAGGATAAATGAATGATGACCATTTACGTTGCACTTAAATGTTTGAAGATTGTAGTTGACAGGAAATCCAGAACCGATTTCTAGAATCAATCGAAAAGTGCTAGAGAAAGAACTGTTACCATTGATTTCACCCTAAGCCACTAAGAAGCAAATATTTACTAGATTGAAAAGAAACTAATGGAATGTCACTACGACGAGAGAACAATAAAAGAACATGTTTAAAAGAGGCGAATGATGACCATTTACGTTACCCTCAAATGTTTGAATATTGTAGTTGACAGGAAAGCCAGAATCGATTTCTAGAATCAATCGAGATGTGCGAGAGAAGGAAATGTCACCATTGATTTTACCCTAAGCCACTAAGAAACAAGTAGTTGCTATATTGAAAGAAACTGAGAAAATTTCACTACGACGAGGGTACAATAAAAGAACAGAATTAAAAGAGGCATATGATGACCATTTACTTTGCTCTCAATTTATCTATAAGTGAGATAAATCAAAAATAATCATCTATAAGTGAGATAGGCTCTCTGGTTTTAAATCAAGAACAGTTTATCTGAAGATTTAAAGCCTGTGAACTTAAATTTTGTTATGACCCGAGTTGGCAGGTAGAATTATGTGTCTGCTTTTATTTTGGTTATTGGCATCATTGTTATTTGGGAATTCTTGTAATTTTCTTCTGTGGATTTTTTGGCATTGCGTTTGGCATTGTGCAGGAAATCATTTGTATATTGAAATAGCGTGAAAGTGTTTTTGATGTATTTCGCTTATTCCAGCAGGAAATGGTCTCTACAGTTTCTAAAGGATTTAAAAAAAAACCTATGATTATTTCAGATTTGATTTATTTATTGTTGTAAATAAAATAAATTCTGGAGTAATCATAATCACTTTCTGATATATATATATACCACTGAAAATGATTAACAAATTACTTCTGCTAATATTTTCTTGTGTGCGAAAAAAGAGATTTTGTTTGCAGGCATATTGCATGTAGGAAATTTACAAATGATTGTTAGTTCCGAGAGCTATCATGAAATCTGTCAGCCAATCTGAAGTATCATCATTTGCAAAATTTATGTGTATGTCATGTTAAATGTTGCGGATACCGGGTTAGGAACCACCCCAAAAAATGAACAACAAAACAGATATTTGAGATAGGAAAATAGGTTATATTAAACGAAAGGATACAGCTGGAATACAGGTTATGAATCCAGGAATACGATTAGGAATGAATATGTATATACAAGTCTTTGAAGTGAAGCTGTGCTGGAATTAGTATATACGTGTAACCTTATTCTGGCTGTGTGGAGCTCATAGCTACTATGACTACTGATGCGGTATTCTCTGTGTAACTTCGGTATCGTTAGGTACTCCTATGCTGTCTCTCATGGATCTCTACGATAACTGATGTATGTCACTATGACAGGGGTATATCTATACTCACGTCAAGTCCATTTTCATAGAAAAAGGGGAGATCCCACAACATTAAAAACGAAATTACTTCTTCGCAGTCAGTCAGTTGAGTGCCATACGTGATAAACGCTTGGGCGATCATATCTCGACAGAGACATGACTGACTGGGCAGAAGATTGTCCCGCAGTAGGTTGCCATTGCTTTCTGCGGTAGACTGGTTGCAAGCCAAGGCTATAGAACCCAATCTGTCCTGTTATTTAACCCATAACTGGAAGAAATAGGCGAATTAATACCTTTCCCAAGGGTATTTGCGCGTAAGTGAATGCAATGAATTCAGCGGGAATTCGAACTCGGCTCCCCGATTTCTCGTTCCGAGCCGATATCCAATGCACCACAACGCCAACTAGCAGTATAGCGAAACCGTAGACCGAAAGAAAAACGAATGGGTGTAAGCCAGATTTTGATTTCGTGTTATCGATATCAAAAAGGTTTTTTCGTCGTAAACTGAATTTTGAAGGCTAAATAAGTCCTCTGAGTAAATGGTATGATGGCTGAGACTAAGAACAACAATTATACCTACTTAGAGCCAAACCAGAAGCAAAATCTAAAATAAAAGGGCTGAAACAAATAGAGACATACAGGCAGATAAACAGACACACACACAAACATCTTGCCTTTTATATATATATATATATATATATATATATATATATATATATATATATATATTATCGATTTGATATCGATAACAGGAAATCAAAATTTAACTTATATCCATTCATTTTTCTTTCAGTCGACGGTTTTGCTTTAACTAGAAACAACTATTGCTTTTTAGTCTTTCGTGCCAACCTCCAAAGAGTTTGAGCTCCAGGACCATGGATTAGTTTTAAAGCTTTTATTGCACCTGAGCAACGCCGGTTTATACTGCTAGTAGATGATAAAAAAAATGACAAATTCAATTTTCTCTACGATTTTCTATAAAACAGTTATTTACTTGTATAATTTGTTTTTCGGTGCGTGGTTGAAAATGTATGCGTATATTTTCCTTTCTTTCAAATATTCATTTTTACTTTTCGTAAGAATCTGTGAGCGTCTTTAATCTGGGCGACAGAGACATTTTGGCTTCACTCTAGAAGCGTTAATTAAACGAATATTTAAACTGAACGGGACGATAAAAGCGAGGAGTTCAATAATGTCAATGTAAGCCATTCTAAATAACATGTGAATCTTCAATGGCATACTTTCGGGGTGTAAAAAAGAATCAGATGTCCTTTTTATTTGAAGGGACACGTTTCATTGCGATATTTTTAATCGACCGCGGGCAAATAAATCAACAAACTTTAATCGCCCAATTAAGTTTTTAGTCAACAATGAAATCCCAAATGCGTATATATATATATATATATATATATATTAATCTTATCACCCCGAGCAAGGCGGTGTCGCCACTGATGTGCAGATTGGAAAAGAGAAAGGCCAGAAACCACATCCTAAACAGGGAACAAGGGATGAGCCTCTTCACCTGTTCAATAGATGTGGGTGGAGTGTGAACCTGGCGATAGATAGATCTATCTACTCCAATTAAGAAAAAAAAAAAGGAACCAAAGTGAGAAGATTGGAAAATAGAAAAGCCGGAAAACACATCCTAAACAGGGAACAAGGGATGAGCCTCTTAACCTGTTCAATAGACGTAGGTGGGGTGTGAACCGGGCGATAGATAGATCTATCTACTCCAATTGAGAAAAAAAAAGGAACCAAAGTGAGAAGATTGGAAAAGAGAAAAGCCGGAAACCACATCCTAAACAGGGAACAAGGGATGAGCCTCTTAACCTGTTCAATAGACGTGGGTGGAGTGTAAACCGGGCGATAGATAGATCTATCTACTCCAATATATATGGTGAAGTGATTTCTAGAGATGTTCTAAATATTCGGTGGGATGCAGAAAACGCTATAAAGATGAACAGATTGTAAGAAGCCCTTTATATGGATGAGTGTTTTTGTATGAAGGATAAGGAACATGTTAAGAAACAATGCCCTCCGCTAATATTTTCTCTTTCCTCCTCCCCCAAAACTTATTCACCTTTTCAAGGGAAAAATCTCTTAACTTTTTGCTCATTTCTTTCACACCCAGGTTTCTGCAAATTGTCACCACGTTTTAACCTTTTTTAAGTTTCTCTTTTATTTTTTTTTCATCGTTCTCTCTCTTATCTTTTCATCTTTCTCCATTTTCTCACTCTCTCTCTCTTTATTTCTCACTCTCGCTCTCTTGCTCTCACTCTCTCTCTCTCCTGCTCGCACGCACGTTCTCTTTCTCTATCGTTCCCTCTCTCCCTCACTCTCTCTCTCTCATTCTTTCTCTCTCCTTCACACCCGCTCACACGCACGTTCTCTTTCCCTATCGTTCCCTCTCTCCCTCACTCTCTCTCTCTCATTCTTTCTCTCTCCTTCACACCCGCTCACACGCACGTTCTCTTTCCCTATCGTTCCCTCTCTCCCTCACTCTCTCTCTCTCATTCTTTCTCTCTCCTTCACACCCGCTCACACGCACGTTCTCTTTCCCTATAGTTTTCTCTCTCTCTCTCTTTCTTCTACTCGTAGGTTTTTCTCAGAAAAATACTCTCTCGATTTGGCATATTTTTTTTTTTTACTTTTCTTTATTTAATCTATATTTTATGAACCCTTTGTTCGTTTGTCGAAGCCATTAACAAAACTCGAAGACATTCTCCTTCACATCATCATCATCATCATCATCATTCTTCGACTTCTTCGTCGTTATCTTCTTCTTCTTCAATCTGTTTTGCATTGGTCGAACCCCTCTTCGTCCGCTAACCACTGCCATATTATGAAACCATTCTTTAAAAGGGGTAAAGGCCCCGTTGTACAAACGCGTCTTACTTCAGAGGCACATGCGTCCCTTTTGCTTTGAATTGCTTCATTCTTCTCACTTGCGAATTTTAAGTGGCACTCCTTCGACATTTCCGAATTTTTCTTTTTCTTTTCTTCAAATTTGTTGGGAATATTCGTTTTTTGTTTTCCCCATTAATTTTCCCTCTCTTTGTTCTCCTCCTCTTCACCTTCTTCTGTCTAAGAAGAACTTCTTAACTAGCGAGCTAGATAGTCGATTTTCTAAGCGCCACTTAGATGTGGCACAAAAACGAATGTATTGGACACCCAGTGAGGATCAAACTTACTACTCAGTTGTAAGTGATTCTAGTGAGATAAGTTTGCTACACATTACACCACGCCCGACTAGCTAGATAGATAGAAACATATGAACACCATGAGATAGATAGATAGAGAGAGAGAGAGAGAGAGAGAGAAAGAGAGAGAGATATAAACAGACTGAGATAGATAGATAGATAGATAGATAGATAGATATGAACAGAGATAGATAGATAGATAGATAGATATGAAAAGACTGAGATAGATAGATAGATAGATAGATAGATAGAGAGAGAGAGAAACAGATAGATAGATATGAACAGAGATAGATAGATAGATAGATAGATAGATAGATATGAAAAGACTGAGATAGATAGATAGATAAATAGAGAGAGAGAGAGAGAAAGAGATAGATAGATATGAACAGAGATAGATAGATAGATAGATAGAGAGAGAGAGAGAGAAAGAGATAGATAGATATGAACAGATAGAGATAGATAGATAGATAGATAGATAGATAGATAGATATGAACAGACTGAGATAGATAGATAGATAGATAGATAGATAGATAGATAGATATGAAAAGACTGAGATAGATAGATAGATAGATAGATAGATAGATAGATAGAGAGAGAGAGAGAGAGAGAGAGAGAGAAAGAGATAGATAGATATGAACAGAGATAGATAGATAGATAGATAGATAGATAGATAGATAGATAGATAGATAGATAGATGAAAAGACTGAGATAGATAGATAGATAGATAGATAGATAGATAGATAGATAGATAGATAGATAGATAGATAGATAGATATGAAAATTAGTTTAAACACCCATTCATTTATAAGTATAAGATTTTACATTAAATTCTCAGAAACTTTAATAACACGAACATTCTGAGTACTGTACAGGTTTTTGCGACTGCCTTTTGAGGGGTGGCTAATTTGTGAAATCTGCATTTTTTATGGTCATATTCCTCACTCTTTTAAGTTGTATTTCGTCTCCTGATATACTTTTATTATTATTATTATTATTATTATTATTATTATTTAGTCTGTTAAATGCCATACATGATACACGCTTAGGCGATCATGTCTCGACAGAGACATGACAATCTGGACAGAAAATTTTCCCGCAGTAGTTTCCTATTACTTTCTCCTGTAGACTGGTTACCAGCCAAGGCTATAGAACTCGATCTGTCTTGTTATTTGACCCATAACTGGAGGGAGGAGACGGATTAAAACCTTTCCCAAGGCTATTTACGTGTAAGTGAAAGCAACGAATTCAACCGGAATTCGAACTCGGCTCTACGATTTCTCGTTCCAGGCCGATATTCACTTCACCGCAACACGCATTATTATTATTAGTGCACCCATACAAACAATGACGGTAATTTGTTAGATAGTGAGTTGCATTGAAACAAAAGTCTTGAACCAATGTATTGAAATTCAATAAAGTGAAAATAAAGAATTCCCCGCGGACCTGAAAGAGACTGCCACTACCCTTAAATTTGTTGTTTATTTATTTATTTATTTATTTATTTTACTCTTTTCAGTGCAGTCTTATCGGTTACTTTCTAAACTTTCCGATTGACAAAAAAAAAATTTGGAAAAATTTCAATATTTAAACAGGTTTTGGGGGGGGGGGGTCAGTTTCTCTTACAACGTTATAGTCAATTGATAGTCAATTGATCCTCCATTTTGGAACCACTCGCCGGTACGACATTACCACCACCTGCAAATTGGTTGATTATCTTTTTTTTTTTTTTACTTTTTTTAGTGCAAACTTTCCGATTGACAAAAAACTTGGAAAGATTTCAATATCTAAACAATAAATAATAACCTGAGTAACCTCCGGGGACGCAGCTCTGAAGCAGTTAAGTGACAGTCGTGAGACAGTCGAGACGCAGCTGAAACGCAGTCGAGACGCAGCGAAACTATACTGTTCGGACTTACACTTTTCTTTGATGACTACTAACATTCTTAATTGGATATATGTTCTGTTATTTTAATACACTTGTTGAAACTGCCTTCTTGTTTCCGTGTCTTTCTTCCTGGCACAAACAGGCCAAAGAAACTTGACGACGAATATTTCGCCATAAAAAAAATACGCAAAAACATATATATGTGTGCACATGTGTGTGTATGTGCGAAATTTTGTTTTATTTAAATCCAATTAATTGGTTTGCGATCATCGAATCATATTTTTACTTACTCCGAATCCTGATGAATAGAGCGTGAAGCAGAATCAGGCCAGAGACGGGACAAGAACAGTAAGGGTTCGTCAAAGACACTGGAACAAGGAACGCCATATTTACGATTGGGATGCTATCCAAAAGGGCAATACAATTGTGGAAGGACTTGTACCTATGTTTTATTGATAATGCAAAGATCTTCGACAAAATACATCACAAAGAATTGATAGAGATGCTCAGCAGCCTCGACATATTTGGGAAAAGCATCAGAGTAATCAAGAATGAGAAACTGAGCTCCCCACCTTAACCATATTTGTGATGAGGATGCTCTCCGAAAGGGTAATACAAATGAAGAAGGACGTGTACCTATGTTTTATCGATTAGGCGAAGGCATTCGACAAATTACGCCACAAATGACTGATTGAGATGCTCAGTAGACTCGACATATTTCGGAAAAGCATCAGAGTAAACAAGGATCTCTACTAGCCGCAAACCGCCTGCATACGGACAGGAAACAAATTCAGTAGATATACAAAGATAGAAAGGGGCGTAAGACAAGGATGTGTCTTTTCACCGGATCTATTAAACTTGTACAGCAAGGCTATTCTGAGAACTCTAGATGTTATGCCAGGATTCGGAGGCACAATTTGAACAACATAAGGTACGCAGACGATACAAAGATAAAAAGAATGTGTCTTTTCACCGGATTTATTCAACTTCCTTCCAGTTATGGGTTAAATAGCATGACAGATTGGGTTCTATAGCCTTGGTCGGCAACCAATCTACCGCAGAAAGCAATGGCAATCTACTGCGGGATAATCTTCTGCCTAGTCAGTCATGTCTCTTTCGAGACATGATCGCCCAAGCGTATATCACGTATGGCACTTAACTGGCTGACAGCGAGACTATCCTGAGAACAATAGAAGTTATGCCAAGATTCGTCATCGGAGAGCACAATTTCAACAATATAAGGTACGCAGATGAAACAGTGCTGATTGCAGACACGGAAGGGAAACTAAAAAACCTCCAACAGAAGGTAGCAAAGGACTACAAATAAACTGTAAGAAAACCGAATGCATGGTCATCAGCAAAAATAGCAGCCCAAAATGCCAAATACAGGTGGGGGTTACTAAAATAAAGCAAATCCAAAAATTTAAATATCTGGGAAGTGTTCCAACAGAAGATGGAAAGTGCGACACAGAGATCCGAAGGCGAATTGGCATGGCGAAAAACGCGTTCCAGAAGCTGAGTAAAGTATTAAGAGACGGGAAAATTTCACTAGAAACAAAGAAGAGAGTACTGGATTGCTATGTGATGTCAGTTCTTCAATATGGCAGTGAATGCAGGAAAATATCATCAAAGATGAAGGAAAAACTTTATGGTTCTACAGAAGGATGCTGCGGATATCGTTGACTGAGCATGTAACCAATGATGAGGTTTTGGAAAGGATGGAAACGAAAAGGAAATAAATAGTAAGCATCAGGATGAGACAGCTAAAGTTCCTGGGACATATAATGAGGAAAGAGAGCTTGGAGAATCTGATACTAACAGGCCAAATAGAGGGAAAAAGAGACAGGGGAAAGCAACGGATAACATATTTGAAAGACCTAATCAGTTGGATGATGGAACGAGGGTTGCATGGTGTAACAGGAGAAAGCATGCTAAGAGCCACCAGGAATAGGGAGACGTGGAAAGCCATGATCGCCTACGTCCTGAAGGAACAGGGCACATAGAAAAAGATGTTATTTGGAGAGAATTTTTGTTAAAAAAAAAATTAATTCTAAACTATCAACCATTCGGAAAGGTGAAGAAAAATGTTTTCAAAGAACACTGTTCACCTGTACATGCAGGTGCATAGGCACTTTAGCACACTATTACCCAATAGTCCTTTATTACAAACATAATTAGTTCCCCTGCTAGAGGTGGTGATTGAAAGTGCGACACAGAGATCTGAAGGTGAATTGGCATGGTGAAGAACGTGTTCCAGAAGCTGAGTAAAGTATTAAGAGACAGGAAAATTTCGTTAGAAACAAAGAAGAAAGTACTAGAATGCTATGTGATGTCAGTTCTTCAATATGGCAGTGAATCTTGGAAAATATCAACAAAGATGAAAAAAAGACTTGAAGCAGCGGAAATGTCGTTTACAGAAGGATGCTGTGGATATCATGGACCAAGCATTGGACAATATTATCAAAGGAAAATCTTTAAGCAACGGAAATGTGGTTCTACAGAAAGATGCTGCGATGGACCGAGCATGTGAGCAATAATGAAGTTTTGGAAAGAATGGAAACGAAAAGGAAATTAATAGTGAGCATCAGGAAGAGTCAGCTAAAGTTCCTGGGACATGCAATGAGGAAGGAGGGCTTGGAGAACCTGTTACTAACAAGGAGGTAGCGGGAAAAAGAGTCAGTGGAAAGCAGCGGATAACATATTTGAAGGGCCTGAGCAGGTGGATGACAGAACGAGGGTTGCGTGATGTAACAGGAGAAAGCCACCAGAGATAGTGAGACGTGGAAGGCCATGATCGACAACGTCCTGAAAGAACTGGGCACATTTCGCGTTTAGAAGCCTAACCTGGAACGCCAAAGTCGAAGTTTGGCACTGTTTAAAAAGCTGCAACTACCTCTGCTACGTGACATGAGAACAAAAAAGGAAGGAAGGTAAATATCTATCCATGTGTTAATATATGTACTCGTTTTCTTTTGTGCATAAATGCACTTTGAAAAACATGCATATATATGTGGATATATATATTTGCGTGTTTATATATATGTAGATATAAATAAAAATATATATGTGAAAAAACAACACAGCTAAAGACAGAAGGAATTTTTTTCTTTACCAACGCATTTCGTCTCCTGATATACTTTGTAAAGCTAAATGTAAAAAATTTCGTTGTAGCGCATTCGATATCGGCTCGGAACGAGAAATCGGGGCGCCGAATTCGAATTCTAGTTGAATTCGTTGCATTTCACTTACGCGCAAATACCTTTGGGAAAGGTATTAATCCATCTATTCCTTCCACTTATGGGTTAATTAACAGATTGGGTTCTATAGCCTTGGTTGGCAACCAGTCTACCACATAAAGCAATAGCAATTTACTGCGGGATAATCTTCTGCTTAGTCATTCATGTCTCTTTCGCATTTACCTTGATTAAGTCCATTAGAAAACGAAACGTATTAGTAAAGAATAGTTTTCATTTTGCCTTTATTCCCCCACACACACACATACAGGTGCTCACACACACACACACACACACACACACACACACACACATATATATATATATATATATAACGAGTGTCATGATGTCAGACAAAATGATTTTATTATAGTCTTTAAAGCTTAGAAAAAACGGCACTTGGTATATAGTTAACTGAGTACCGTCCTCTACCCTTCCCCTTTTCGACTTTGTACCATAATTTTCTATTTATTAGAAACTTATCCCTTGTTTTCTGTTTAGGGTGTGGTTTCCGGTTTTTCTCTTTTCAAATCTTTTCACTCTTATTTTTATTTTAGTTTTTTTTTTCAATTGGAGTAGATAGCCTAAACTATAGCCCGGTTCACACTCCACCCACGTCTATTGAACAGGTGTAGAGGCTCATCCCTTGTTTCCTGTTTAGGATGTGGTTTCCGGTTTTCTCTTTTCCAATTTTTCACTCTTTTCTTCTTTTTTTTTAGTTTGAGTAGATAGACAAAACTATTGCCCGGTTCACACTCCACCCACGTCTATTGAACAGATGAAGAGGCTCATCCGTTGTTCCCTGTTTAGGATGTGGTTTCCGGCTTTCTCTTTTTCCAATCTTTTTACTTTTCTTTTTTTTTTCAATTGGAGTAGATAGACTGATCTATCGCCCGGTTCACACTCCACCCACGTCTATTGAACAGGTGTAGAAGCTCATCCCTTGTTCCCTGTTTAGGATGTGGTTTCCGGCTTTCTCTTTTCCAAGCTTTTCACTTTTCTTTTCTTATTTTTTTTTCAATTGGAGTAGATAGACTAAACTATCGCCCGGTTCACACTCCACCCATGTCTATTGAACAGGTGAAGAGGCTCATCCCTTGTTTCCTGTTTAGGATTTGGTTTCCGGTTTTTCTCTTTTCTAATCTTTTCACTCTTACGTAGCCCCCTGCACATCAGTGACGTGCTTGGGGTGATATGATTAAAATATATATATATATATATATATATATATATATATATATATATATATATATAATACCTTGAGGCTTTTTTACTTGGTCGCATTGTACGAAACTACTTTTTTGTATAACATGAAATCATAATTACCATTTACGCATATATAGAATGGTGTAGGTGCATGCGAACAGATCTCAATGTGCGCGACGAAGACATGAAAAATACCAAGTGTGCTCCGTAGCCAACATTTAAAGTGTGTAATTACAGGTTAGAATTTCTGTGCATCTGACGAAACTAAGAAAGAGTTTTAACGATCAAATAAAGCCACAGTTTTTGCAACGCGCACTTTCAAAGCAAAACGACAGTGACAAATTTTTTTTTTTCGAAATCATCGATACTAGGATAAAGAAAAAATATAAATGACTAGCAGTATAGCCCGGCGTTGCTCGGGTGTAATGAGAGCTTTAAAACTAATCCATGATCCTGGAGCTCAGACTCAGCCTAAGGAATATTTGCGTGAAGTTTGGTGAGAATCAGATAAAAATTGTGGATTTATATAAAGGACATACAGACAGATAAACAGACACACACCCAAACATCTTGCCTTTTATATATATATATATATATTATCGATTTTCTGCACTATTGTAAGAACTGTAACCTTGAAACTCCTGAATATCGTTTTTATGTTTTTGTCTATGAGTGTATCAAATTTGATTAAAATCGGACCACCCCGTCTATAACACGATTTTTTCGATTATCGATTTTCAATATTTATCGGGGGTACCTTGAAACAAAACTTAGCTAAGAACACTCGGTGATGCATATAGTACAACTGTATAAATTTTCAAGAAAATCGGTTCAGCCGTTTCGGAGTCTGTAGGTAACGGACACGCACACACACAGACACAGACACACACACACACACACAAAGTTCCATTTATAAATAAGTTTAAATAAAAGAGCGAGTATTTCAGGTGATCATTACAGTCGAAAAGATGCTGAAATTATTGCACATCTGTCTTATTAATTCCAGTTTATTTATTTTTCTTTCTCCTCAATAGTGATTTTTTTTTTCATATGTTCTCTCAAAATCAGTAGCTTCTTGCATCTTTGGTGACTTTACTTGGATAAAATGACTAAAAAAGAAAAAAAAATCTACTTTCGATCGGTTAAGTCTTATTTCTTTCATACCTTTCAAATTGGTTATTTTTTTTGCAGCCCGACGATTTTTTGTTGCCCAGATAAAGGACATAATTTCTATAATGTTTCCTTACATTTCGCAATTTTCCGTTGATGAACCTTTTCACAATCCATGTTATCACACATTCAGTTTCCATTGGCTTATCTCTGAACAAATGAAGCACAGTGAGGGTCGACAAAACACACACACACACACACACACACACTTATAGGAGAATACTCACACGCAAAAACACATGCATGTATCTGGATGTTTTTGAGCAGGTATTTTCCATTTAATGACTAGCAGTATAGCCCGGCGTTGCTCGGGTGTAATGAAAGCTTTAAAACTAATCCATGGTCCTGGAGCTCAGACTCTTTTAAGGTTGGCACGAAAGACTAAAAAGCAATAGTTGTTTCCAGTTAAAGCGAAACCGTAGACTGAAAGAAAAATGAATGGATGTAAGTCAAATTTTGGTTTCCTGGTATCAATATCAAATAAGTTTTTTTCGTCGTAAACTGAATTTTGAAGGCTAAATAAGTCCTCTGAGTAAATGGTATCATGGCTGAGACTAAGAACTACAATTATACCTCCTTAGAGCCAAACCCAAAGCAAAAACTAAAATAAGAGCTGAAGAAATACAGACATACAGGCAGATAAACAGACACACACGCAAACATCTTGCCTTTTACATATACATATATATATTATCGATTTTCTGCACTATTGTAAGAAGTGCAACCTTGAAACTTCTGAATATCGTTTCTTATGTCTTTATCTATGAGTGTATCAAATTTGATTAAAATCGGACCATTCCTTCTATAACCTAATTTTTTCGATTATCGATATTTATCTGTGGTACCTCGACACAAAACCTAGATAAGAACACTCGCAGACGCTGATAGTACAACTGTGTAAATTTTCAAGAAAATCGGTTCAGGCGTTTCGGAGACTATAGGTTACGGACACACACACACACACACACACATACATACACACAGAGACAAAGTTAAATTTATAAATAAGTTTAGATAAGAAATCTAATCTACTTGCTCAAAATTAAAGCTTGAAGAAGGATATTTCATTTTTTGAAATTCCTTTTGAACCTTAGATATTTTTTTTTGTTTAACGTACACATACACACACTCACACATACGTGCGCACACGCACATACACACACACACATATAAGATTAATGTAGAAAAAGTTGTCACTTAATTGAACAGAGTCATGCCGATTTCGAAGTTTCGTGAGAGTACCGTTAGGATGTCCCCACACCACAGGGTTATATATATACAGAAAGAAAGTGAGAGATAGACAGACACAGACAGACAGAGAGATTATATCTATATATATTTACTTTTTTAGTTAACTTATCCATCCTCTATAATTTCTTCTATAAAAATCGTCCAATATTGTTAATGATCTTTTTTGCTAGATAGATAGATAGATAGATAGATAGATAGATAGATAGATATGAACAGGTTTACACAGATAGATAGATAGATAGATAGATAGATAGATAGATAGATATGAACAGCTTTACACTGATAGGTAGGTAGATAGATAGATAGATAGATAGATAGATAGATAGATAGATAGATAGATAGATAGATAGATATTTCTGGTTAGCTAGCATTGAAATGTCTGACTTCTTGTTTCATTAAATGACGAATCAAATCAAATCAGACTTCCCTTACGGCAAAATCGAAATTTATCAAAGTTTCTATTAACATATAAAAAGTTTTATTTATTTTAATGAAAGCATAGAATTGGAATTAAAAATCAGTGAATTTCTTTCAAGTCGTTTCGTACAAAATAGAGAATTTTGTAAAGTTCAGAAATTCCAACAAGCATTAATCGAAACATTTTTGTGTTTTGGAAATTGATCGAAATATATTTTAAATATAATCATGAAATATCATCATTAAAATATGGAGATATAGGGAGCTCAATAATCTTTACTAAATTATACCTTGTGCCAAACATAACCGAACTCTCTACAAGTTATCATCATCGTTAGAGGGTTGGAAAGAGTAAAAGTGTTTCGTTTTCATATTTAAATGGAATTTTATTTACAGAGCAGAGTAACATCAGTTTGTATGCAGTGAAATTATTAACTGTATAAATGTTCAAAGATAAATTGTAGTATGGAGTTAAATGAATACAGAGTTCATAATTGCAGCGAAATGTGTTTATGCAGGAAAGCTTAACAGGGTAGTAATAAAGTCTGTGTTTCTTTCTTTCTTTTAGCGAACGGCGAGAAAGTAAAAAGGAAGGAAAAGCAATAAAGGAAATTGTACTTATCGACGTTGATTTTTAGGAGTCATTTGAAGTGTGTTATTGTTGTTGTATTCTTCTTTGTTGACGGCGAGAATTTTAATGACAAAGAAAAGAGATAAAAGAAAATTGCACGCAAGAAGGAAAGGGAGAACCAATGTATGTCGACGAGACGTTATGTCCGAATCCGCGGATTTAAATTTCTTTTGTCACATCGTGGTGGTATCTTACTTACAAGAGCTATTTTATCTTTTATGAGGAATATTGACAAGTATTTTTTCTTGTTAAAGCATTTTTTGAGTAAATCAAATAAAATTACTTTAATTAAATTGATTATTTTCTGTCAATATGCCTCATGAAAGAAAAAATAATTCTTGTCCTAATACTTTTGCACAGTACTATATATATATATATATATACTAGGTGCGACTGGTAAATTGTCGCAATTATTTTATTATTTCAAAGCAAAACGCTATTATACTAAATATTAAATTAATTTTGTAACAAGTATTTGTTTCTTGTTAAAGCATTTGTTGAGTAAATCAAATAAAATTACTTTAATTAAAGTGTTTATTTTCTGTCAATATGCCTCATAACAGATAAAATAGTTCTTGTCCTAATACTTTTGCACAGTACTATATATATATATATATACTAGGTGCGACTGGTAAATTGTTGTAATTATTTTATTATTTCAAAGCAAAACGTTATTATACTAAATATTAAATTTATTTTGTAACAAGTATTTTTTTTTTTGATAAAGCATTTGTTGAGTAAATCAAATAAAATTACTTTAATTAAAGTGTTTATTTTCTGTCAATATGCCTCATAAAAGATAAAATAGTTCTTGTTCTAGTACTTTTGCACAGTACTGTATATAGCAAAAAAATTTTCACACCGGCTTAACTTCATTCAGTTTTGAAAATCGCTCCCTTTCATTGGTTAGAAAATAATTAACATCGTATCTCAAATTTGGCTTCGTCTTTTCATTCATTAGGGATCAATCCTTTTTTATACTGGTCAAAATTAGACTTCAGATTGGATTGTAAAATTTGTAAACAAAAGAGCAGCTCAAAGTGCCAAATACAGGTGGGTATGTTAAAATCAAGCTGATACGAAAATGTAAAAATCTGGGAAGTGTTCTAACTGAAGACGGAAAGTGCGACACAGAGATCCGAAGGCGAATTGGCATGGCGAAAGACGCGTTCCAGAAGCTGAGTAAAGTATTAAGACGCAGAAAACTTTCACTAGAAACAAAGAAGAGTGTACTAGATTGCGATGTGATGTCGGTTCTTCAATATGGCAGTGAATGTTGGACAATATCTTCGAAGATGAAGGAAAGACTTGAAGCAGCAGAAATGTTGTTCTACAAAAGCTTACTGGATACAAAGTGGGGGATCAGTTCCATATTACAATCAATATATAAACTGACCCCTCATTTTGTGACCACAGCAGTTTCTATACATTTATATTTATAAGATCCAAAAGCACAAGGATGCATTCCAGGAGCTGAGGAGAGTATTAAGAAACAGGACAATTTCGCTAAAAACAAAGAAGAGAGTACTAGATTGCTATGTGATGTCAGTTCTTCACTATAACAGTGAATGTTTGACAATATCAAGAAAGATGAAGAGAAAACTTGAAGCAGCTGAAATATGGTTCTACAGAAGAATGCTGCAGATATCGTTGACTGAGCATGTGACCAATGATGAGGTTTTGGAAAGGATAGAAACGAAAAGGAAATTAATATTGAGCATCAGGAAGGAACAACTGAAGTTCCTGGGTCATGCAATGAGGAAGGAGGGCTTGGAGAACCTGATACTAACAGGTCCGATAGATGGAAAGAGAGACAGGGGAAAACAGCGGATAACATATTTGAAGAGCCTCACCAGGTGGATGACAGAACGTGGTTTGCGTGATGTTACAGGAGAAAGCATGCTAAGAGCCACCAGGGATAGGGAGACTTAGAAGGCCATGATCGCCTACGTCCTGAAGAAGAAGAAGAAGAAGAAGAGGAGGAGGAATACTCTTAATTCCGTATTCACCACAAAGATCAAAGTTTTGTAAATGTTGATAAACGATTTTTTGTTTGCTACTTGATTCCTCTTATTGTGATCAAGTTTCTGCTAAAAATTCAGATTTATTCAGATATTATAATTATGGTATAATTTATTTTTGTAAACCATATTACTACTGTATAAATGGCAAGGAAGAAACAGATTAGCATTAAAAAAAGAGCTCAGGTTGAAATTATTTCGAAAGAAGAATATTCTGAACGTGTTATCGATAAAAAATTAAGCCTATCAAAAATGGCATTCATTATTGCCTTCAACGACTTCGTGAAACTGAGTTAAATATTGACAGAAAAAGATAAGGTAGGCCCAGAGTAACATCTATTGTAGAGAATAGGCACTTGATCATATCTAGCAAGAGGAATAGAAGAAAAACCGCTTCGGAATTAACAATTGAAATGAATTCTACTCGGCAACATCCAGTATCTGTTACTACTGTTAAGCGACGACTTCATTCTGCTGGGCTTAAAGGCTGTGTAGCATTTAAGAAACCACTATTAAAGAAGGAGAATAAGGGGTGAAATTGATCGTACAATTCGAAATTAACTTCCTAAAAATGAACAAATGTTGTTTAAATGCTTGCAGGATGCTTAGAAATCACTTTCGCTAACTTATTTTGTAAGTTATTAGAAAGAATGCCAAGGATTTGCTCTGCAGTAATAAAGCCTCGTGGTGGTTTCTTTGATGAAAAGAAAATATGAATTAACTTTAATTAAATTTCAGATTACACTATATTGTGAGCAAAACTGAAATATATCTATATTTATTCTTCTAATACATAAAATTTGTTATTTCTTTCTCTTAGAGAATAAATCTAAGTGGTCCCAAACTTATGGTCCCTAGTGTATATATATATATATATATATATATATATATATATATATATGGGCCTGAATATCTTTGAGGAATGTTCTTAGGAAAATATGTATGATTCGGCAGAGATGGATATTACATGAAATCGAAAATTTGTGTTTATAAGGCTTGATTCGGCTTTGTTTAGATTGTGAAATCATTCGTGGTCGACGATTTAAGACGCACCAGACCAATTGATATATTACCCTATATTGTTAGGGTTTGTAGGTTCGAATCCTGATGAATGAAATATATTTTCGTAACAAAATTTCTCAAAAATATCCAGGTATATATATATATATATATTAAAACATAATATCTGCTAAAATACAAGTATCTATTTAAGAAAATTTTCAAACAAATAAATTAAAATATGTCGGTTGTTAATCCATTTCATAAATCTCCGGAACTTCCGTAATATATATGTGTTTGTGATTAAATGTTATTGTAATGGGTACTCATGTTTGATGAGATGTTCTGTTTTTATTACTGAACAGTATATATATTTAATTACATCTTCCGGCTTGAATATTCGAGAAATCTTGTTAGAAATATGCGTCCTCCAGGAGGATTCGAACCTGCATCTCCTAGGAAAACCGGTGTTAAACCTCGTAGGACCGCTTAACCAAATAAAGACTGAATACTGCTTTTGAACACACAATCCTCCAGAATGTACATATCGTCTCGGTTTTGTATCATAATTTAAATAAACCATTTTTTTAGGAAATGGATTAAATCTGCGATATTTTTAATTTATTTGTTCAAACGTTATTTTTAATGGACACTCATATTTGAACAGATGCTCTGTTTGTATTATTAAACAGTAAATTTATTCATTTACCTCTACCTGCCTGAATATAATGGCAAAAACAGAGCGTCTATTTAAATATGAGTATCCATTAAAGACAAAAATTAAAGAATTAAATTAAAAATATGTCGTATTTAATCCATTTCCTAACAGAAAATTATACATATGAGTTCATATTCTACGGTGTTGGCTAAATTTGGCAAAGTGGATCAGGCGGGGATTTGTGTTGTGCTGCAGTGGATATCGATTTGGAAAGACAAATCGGGGATCCGAGTTCGAATACTAGTTGAATTCCTTGCATTCACTTGCGCACAAATACCCCGAAGGAAAGTATTAATCCGTCTTTTTCCTTTACTTATGGATTAAATAACAGGACAGATTCGGTTCTGTAGCCTTGACTAGCAACCTGTCTACCACAGAAAGCAATGGCAATCTACTGCGGGATAATCTTCCGCCCAGTCAGTCATGTCTCTTTCGAGACATGATCACCCAAAGCGTGTATCACATATGGCATTTAACTGACAGGATCAACCGACGAGATTTCACTCCCGCTTCTATATATAAACCTGTATATCTGTCCGTGCGTTATCGCGTGTATCCGATCATTAAGGAATGCGCCCATGCATTAACAAACAAGCATGTTCCTTCAATTTAACCTTCATCCGGCAGCAAGGCCTCTGATTGAGAGGTTGTGGGGAGCAGGGAACCACCTCTTAATTGCAGTTGTTCTCAGGCCCACCTTGACCCGGAGTGGTAGCACCTGTTAGGGTCCCAACTATGAGCAAATATTTAACCCCCCCTCCAAAAAAAAAACTGAGGTCAAAACACTATGAAAGTATAAAAACAGACTTTTATAAAAATAAACATTTATAGATATACATATACATTTTTAAGGGAAAATATTACCAACAATACATTTTTAAGAAAACATTATTACCATAACACATTTATGAAGGAAAAAAAGATTTTATCAGCAAAACATTTTTTAATAAAAAAGAAGACATTTTCAATTTTCTAAAACAAAAAGAAATAAAAACCAAAAAATTTCATTAAAATCTGATTAAAATATGACTAAATTAATCTTATATCCGAACATGAAGAAAAATACCTTAAAACCCCACATATTTTGGCATTAAATAACGCACAGCGGTTGATATGCCGTTAAACAAAACTCAAACTCATATTCTCACTATAACCGAACATTAAGAAAAATGCCTTAAAACCCTACCCTTTTTGCATTAAATAACCTACAGAGGTTGATATGCCGTTAATCAAAACTCAAATTAAAATTTTCACTGCAACCGAACATTAAAAAAAATACCTTAAAACCCCACCCCTTATACATTAAATAACCCACAAAGTTTGGTTACCGTTAAACAAAACTCGAACTCAAAACTCAATTTCCATGTATCTACAATTAAAAAGTCTAAAAAACGTCTACAACATGAAACTTGATTTGCAGAAACAACATAATAAATAGAATTATAAATCCTACCGAATAATTTCCTAATTTATTTAAAAATGAATGTGTGTTTACGGATTTGCGTTGTGTTGCAATGGATATAGGCTCGAAAAGAGAAATCGGAAATATGGGTCAAATTCCAGGACAGATTGGGTTCTATAGCCTTGGTTGGCAACCAGTCTATCACAGAAAGCAATGGCAAACAACTGCGGGAAAATCTTTTGCGCAATCAGTCATGCCTCTTTCGAGATCTGATCGCCAAAGCGTGTATCACTTATGGCATTTAAATAACTAACTGAATATAATAGTTGAAAACAATTAAAACTTCTACTGAACATAAAGTGGGGGACCGACTTTCTATTGCTATGAAGTGATAAACTGACCCCCCCTAATTACTAATTATTAATATAACGATATATTATAATTCATCCCTTCTCACTCCAGCTATAAGCTAAATGGCAAGACTAATTGGGTTCTATAGCCCTGGTTGGCAACCCGTCGACGCAGCAATAATGGCAACATACTGCGGGAAAATCTTTCGCCCAGTCAGTCATGACTCTTTCAAGGTATTATCGCCAAAGTGTGCATCACTTATGGCATTTAAATGACTAACTGATTATAATAGTTGTAAACAATTAAAACTTCTACTGAGCATAAAGTGGGGCATCGATTTTCTATTGTTATGAAGTAATAAACTGATCTCCCACTAATTACTACCTATTAATGTAATAATATATTATAATTCATCTCTTCTCACTCCAGCTATGAGCTAAATGGCAGGATTAATAGTGTTCTATAGCCTTGGTTGGCAACCAGTCTACCGCAAAAAGCAATGGTTACCTACTGCGGGGAAATCTTCTGCCCGCCATGCCTCATTCAAGACATGATCACCCAACTGTGCATCACGTATGGCACTTAACTGACCGATTTACAAAATATAAAGTTATCTTTTTTCTAGTAATTTTTTTAATGTAAAATACTTCGTGACTGTCTGTTTCGGTATGCTATAATAAACATCGTTTCAGCTTCAGCCCTTATCTTCAAGATTATTTGGTATATTCATTCACGGGTGGGTGTTGTTTGCCTTCGAGGAATTTGTAGTGTGTTGTCGGAAGTTTTTTTAAATATCGAGTTTCGAGTGTGAAGCCTGTTAAAAAAAAAAGAAAATATTGTTGAATGAGTCGAACAATCAGTAGTATAAAAGATAATCCTATAAGCTGAGTTGCTTAATCACCTTAATGGAAGCTGAGGTAACAAAAAGAGTCCAATTACAAGCGAACATCCATGCGGACTCCCTCCCGGTTATCAAAACATTCAAAGCGCACCTGTGCGCAACGAGATACTCGGCAATGTCACCACATGCTTCACTTCGGCCCGAGGGAAGGGCTTCTTTTTGTTTCTTGCTGAATACTTTTCCAGACAGAAGTGTGTGTATGGACAATTTTACAATTTATTTTTTTTATTTTTATCTCTATTTTTTTTTTTTTTTACTCCCTTTCACATTTTTCGATCGTTTCATTTTCCTTTCATCAGCAGGTGACAGAGCAAATGTGACTTTATCTCTATGCCTTCATTATCATGTATTTATTATTATTATTATTATTATTATTAGAGGAGCTGTCGTACAGGAATAAATATGGAGCTGATCTCTAAACCAATGGCCGTATCTGACTACCGGGCACACCAGGCACGGGTCCGGGCCGATCCGTGCAATCATAGTGAAAATCCGGGCAAGGAAAAATGTCTTCGTCAGAAATCAAATTAAACAATTCACGAAAAAAGAAAGAAAGAAAGAAGAATGAAGAAAACATCCGAATGAACGCAGTAAAAATCTGTTTGTTTATTTATTAATTTTGGGAGAAAATTATGGTTATACTATCGCCCGGTTTACATTCCACCCGCGTCTATTGTACAGGTGAAGGAGCTCATCCCTTGCTTCCTGTTTAGGATGTGGTTTCCGGCTTTCTCTTTTCAAATCTTTTCACTCCTTTTTCTTTATTTCTTTTCAATTGGAGTAGATAGACTAAACTATCGCCCGGTTCACACTCCACCCACGTCTATTGAACAGGTGAAGAAGCTTATCCCTTGTTCTCTGTTTAGGATGTGGTTTCCAGCTTTCTCTTTTTCAATTTTTTCATTCTTGCGAAGTCCCCTGCGCATCAGTGGCGTTACCGCCTTGCTCGGGGTGATATGATTAAAAAAAAACAAAAAAACTCAGAAAGTCCGAACCCGATTTTCTGCTTTCGTTCGCGTTCCATTGGAATAGCCGAAAAAATTCGCAAAATCATAGTTTCTGGAAACGGATGACACTGATGACGTCATCACATTGTCCACTAATAAATCCGGGCAATTTTCGCTGTGCCCGGTGTTTTTTAGTATCAGCTACGGCCCTGATCGATAATAAGTCTTTTCTTTTATGTACATTTTCGAGCCATATCTGATAGATTCTGACAATATTTCTACCTATTTTCTTTTGCTTAACATAAATAACAACGATAAAGATATTCGATACACATCTTCGTTGTTCAAACGTCAAAAGGTTGAAGTGTAGCGCGTATTTAAACTACCGTTCGCATCTGTCTCTTTATATCGCCAACTCCCAACTCCAATCGATCTGATATTTTAGTACTGAATCTATTCGTGCAGGTGTAATGGTTAACGTTCAAATTTTCGCTCTAACATCATCAACTTTCTTTACAGGCTTTTTGGATATATATATTTATTAAAATCTATCTGACACAAGATTACAATGATGGAGCACTTTGCGTAGAGGTCGATTGACTCAATATAGTCTACTTTCATAAACACGGCTCTATGGATCAATTAGAACCAGCATAATAAAAAAATATCCAAATGTTGGACAATTTTTGTCTTTATTTTTACCTGAAATTAAAGCCAAAATTCGATGTTTAGAACGGCTCATGATTAAATTTAATAGACATTCATTGTCTGTTATATTTAACGATATATGTTTAGAATATTATCTGCTGCCTCAATACACTAAACACACACACACACGATTATTTATATATATATATATGCACAAGCCAATTTTTTTATATATTTGGACTCATAGACACAGAAGTAAAAACACTCACATATTCTCTCACTCTCTCTCTCTCACACACACACAAACACACACACACACACACACATAGATAGATAGATAGATAGATAGATAGATAGATAGATTTGAACAGACTGAGATAGATAGATAGATAGATAGATAGATAGATAGATAGATATGAACAGACTGAGATAGATAGATAGATAGATAGATAGATAGATAGATAGATAGATAGATAGATAGATAGATAGATAAGAAAGAGAACCATGGCGAGAAATTAAAAACTATAAAAACAAATAGTTTAATGATATTGCTTAAAAACAGAAAAAAACATTTTTTTTTTAAATGTCAGAATGTCTGCTTAAAAAAAATCGAAAGAGAAACACACATCTAAAATGTAACTTCAAACTTCAAGCGACCCGGACATTATCCTCTTTCTCCTTATCTCTTTCAACAATTACTACGAGAACATTTTGTACGAACTGTACCCTTTACCTCTTAATGTTTTTTAATTGAACATTAATTTCTACAGCTTATGTTATTCCTCCTTTTAATATTGAATAGTGCTGCCACATCTGGTCGGGTGCCGCTGCTATTCTCCTCGGGGTTCTTCACAAAATACAACGGAGAATCTGTAATGTGATCGATACCGACTTGGCAGACCGGCTGCAGTCACTCTTTCACCGGCGTGACGTGGCTTCCCTGTGCCTCTTCTATAACTACTTTCACGGCTTCTGCTCCGATGAAGTTAGATCACTGGTGCCCTCTAGGTACGAATTTACACGAGATACTAGATTAGCAACTACAGCCCACCCTTTTACAGTGAAACCGATAAAATGTAACCGCAATTACTACTCCAACAGCTTCTTTTCCCGCACTTCCTGCCTGTAGAATTCCCTTCCACATACTTGCTTCCCCGACAGCTACAATCTCCAGGAGTTTAAATGTAAGTTCAATAGACACCTCCTATCACACTAACTGGCATCCATTCTCTCAAACATTCTTCCCATGTACGTCCTTACCCGTCTATCACCCTCCTGACATTTCCTATATCTAACCACTCTCTCATCACCTTCTCCTATGTAACTCCCTAAATAGTGGCAGTAGAATGCCTTGCTTGGGGTGAAATGATTTTTAAAAAATAAATAAATAAATAATAAATAAATAAATATCTATTTTAACATTCGAAATGTATATTTTATTATTCCACTCTTCTACAATAATCCACACATTCCAACCGACAACCAATCTCCTGATGAAAACCTTCTGATGATAATTCTGCATGAAACTTGTAAGCTGTAGGGAGTTTGGTAAGACACAGAACCGAATCAAGAAACATTAACCGGCTCCCTACACTACATAATAACAAAGGTGAGAACATTACTCTGAATGAAAATAAATGACGTGTTTTGTTAGAACAAATTGATGGACGTTACCATTTTGCATATTTTTGTTAATCTATACATATAAAAGGCAATCTGTGAGTTCGTGTGTGACTGTTCCCTATGCACGCCTACATTTTTTAAAGTACGCCATTCAAACTTTCTAGGGACACATATCTACAGGGAAGCCAGGTCGACACATACTTTTTGAGTTCAGCAATTTTCCCTTTCGCACTTTTTGGCCAATGGAGCCGATTGTTTACGGTTGCTCCGTAAAACATCTGAGATCTAAGGTGGTTACTAAAATACGTCACAGAAATCAAATCACACGTGCCAAACGCGACTAAAAATGCAAAAAACAATGAGCCTTTATATTTAATATTTATTCCGACGTTTTAAAAATTCATTTGGTCAACAAAAAAATGTGAAAATTTTTCCGCAATTTTGAAAAACAAAATAATACAAAAAGTGTTTTTTCAAACAAAAACAAAAACAAAATATGTAAAAAACGTGCCAATTTAATTATTTAAGTCTTTTTTTTTTCAGATTTAATATTTGACACTTCAGAAAATAAAATTATAAAAACAAATAAAGCTTTTTTTTTCTCTAAATATTTCATGCGGGAAATCAACTGTCTGTAATTCGTATGGCATGAATGTAACATTTCCTCTAAAATTAAATGTTTACATTTTTAAATATTCTTCGAAAATTTTTGAACTGAGAGCGTAATAGTTTTTATATTTCTAATTTCAGTAAAACAAAATAAATAATTTTTATTTTTATGTTAAATTCATTTAGTCAAAAAAATTGTAAATATTTCCCCCCTTAATTTTGAAACAAAAACAAACGCAATGTTGTTTACAATGTCACACAAAACATCAACTCACGTTTACGCAAAACAAAAGAAAATAGGTTTTTTTAATGAAATTTTTCAACAATTTTGAAACAACAATTTTTTATATAATTATTTTTTTTATATAACCGAGTTTTAAAGGAATCTATCCATTTAATATTATAAACATTTTTGCATCAGAAGATTTTTTCACATGCCTTTTAAAAAAAGAGCTCGGTTAGGGCGTATGACCGCTAAAGCTGCCGCAGTCAGGGCAACAAAGGCAATTGCTGCATCTAGCAACCATGTTGAGTCGGCGACTAAAATCGCTCGGAAATCGCAACACGCTGCATTAATCATCTAATCAAAAAATGTTCTGAGTTGCACGGGCAACGCCGGGCTATGATGCTATTTCAAAATAAAAGCAAAACTATGGGATTTCTAAGGTGATAAACAAGTATTTCTTCCTGTACAAGACTTTTTCGTATGCGGCAAAACAAACTTTATTAAGCGATTCAGTGTTTCACAGTCCAAATGGTAATAAGTAACCGATGTTGATTCAATTTTGAGGAAAAGCTTATATTTATAGGGTAAATAAATATTTAAGGATACTTTTACAGGATAACATGTCGTATTTTTAGAACTATTGTCAGAAAAATATCCTGGAGAACGCTTGTTTTCCTAAAAAGTTTTCTCGAAAATTCACACCGGTAGATGTAAATAAATATACAGTTTAACAGTAAAAACAGAACATCTCCGCAAAAATAGGTATCCATTAAATATAACCTTTAAAACACACACACACACACACACACACACACACACACACACACACACACACACACACACACACCACACACATATATATAATAGATTATATTTTAGAACATATACATATTTTATATATATATATCCACTACAAAGGTACATTTGTTTCGACATTGAAACTTCAATGTCTCATCAGGCGGTATGTAAAGGAATGGAAAGCCTCTTTTTTTTATATTTGGTCAGTTGTGTTTGGGGTGTTGGTGGGGGTTAGTGATAGGAGAACAAGTCACGTGTATTGACCGTTGGAATTTTGAAGAAAGTGGTGTGGGTAGTTAAAATGGTTGATTAATGAGAGTCTTTGATTTCTAGACAGATTTAACTGATAGATAGATAGATAGATAGATAGATAGATAGATAGATAGATAGATAATGAACAGACTGGGATAGATAGATAGATAGATAGATAGATAGATAGATAGATAGATAGATAGATAGATAGATAATTCCCCAGCCCAGTCCGATTATTGGCCTTTGCTAAAAGTAAAATGTTTATTCCCACCCCCACCCCTAAATAATCGTCACTTTTTCTCAAACGGAGATTCTGTAATGTGATCGATCCCGACTTGGCAGCTAGGATACAGTCGCTTTCTCACCGACGCAGTGTGGCTTCCCTGTGTTTCTTTTGCAACTACTTTCACGGCTTCTGCTCCGATGAACTTAGCTCACTGGTACCGCCTATATATAAATTTCCTCGAGCCACAAAATTAGCAACTAGGTCCCACCCTTTTACTGTGAAACCAATAAATTGTAAACGCAAATTTACTAGCTTCCAGTAGCTTCTTTTCTCGCACTTACTCCCGGTGGAATTCCCTTCCGCAAACTTGCTTTCCCGACAGCTATAATCTCCAAGAATTTAAATGTAAAGTCAATAGTCATCTACTGTCTCACTAACTTACATCCTCTCTCTCATGCTTTTTTCTCCGTCCACCCCACTCTCATCAGTATTCTCTTCTTTCTCCGACTCTCATCCTGACACCCCCTGCAACCTCTCACTCCTTTTCATAACATTCCTCCTATGTAAACCCCTGCACAAGTCACTGGTGCCTCCTCAACAGGTGTTTATTCGTGCAACCAGACTGGCAAGTGGGTCCCACCCATTCACAGTCAAGTTAGCCAAATGCAGACGACAATTCTACTCCTTCAGCTTCTTCTCTCGCATTTCCCGCCTGTGGAACTCGCTCCCGTATTCTTGCTTTCCTGACGGCTATAACCTCCAGAAAGTTAAATGCAAAGTCAATATTCATCTACTAACCACTGGACTCTAGCTCTCTCCCCTCCCCTGTATAACCTTCCCCTTCTCTCCACCTATGTATTTTTTTTTTTTTATATATAAGCATTTCACCCCGAGCAAGGCATGTCACTGCCACTACTGTGCAGGGGGCTACGTAGAGTGGAGAAAGGCTGATTAAATATAGGAAATGACAGAGGGTGGGTGATAGGCGGGTAAGGATACCGAAAATGAGGGTTGGGTAGATGAGAGTGTTGTGAGAATAGTTGGGAGTTAGTGTGATAGGAGGTGTCTATTGACCCTACATTTAAACACCTGGAGATTGTAACTGTCTGGAAAGCAGACTTGTGGAAGGGAGTTCCACAGGCGGGAAGCGCGAGAAAAGAAGCTGTTGGAGTAGAATTTACGGTTACATCTTATTTGTTTAACTGTAAAAGGGTGGGACCTAGTTGCTAATCTAGTATCTCGTGTAAATTCGTGCTTAGGCGGCACCAGTGATCTAAGCTCATCGGAGCAGAATCCATGAAAGTACTTGTAGAAGAGGCACAGGGAAGCCACATCACGCCGGTGTGAGAGCGGCTGCAGCCGGTCTGCCAAGTCAGTGTCAACCACGTTACAGATCCTCCTTTGTATTTTGTCAAGAAGCCCAAGGAGAGCAGCAGGGGCACCCGACCAGATATGGCAGCAATATTCCATACACGGGCGGATGGTAGATTTGTATATGTGCAGAATAGATTCAGGTGGGAAAAATTTCCAGGCCCTGCACAGAGAGCCCACTTTCATAGCAGCAGATTTGGCAATGGATTCAATATAGTCATTCAATTTGAGGTCCGCCGAGAGTGTAAGGCCAAGGAGGCGTAGTATTTTACTCTCTGGGAGGCTAGCCTGTCCCATGCTAATGGGAGGTAGATGCGATTGTCTATGGTGATTAGTTGATAACAGCTTTGTTTTAGAGGCATTGAAATTTACCAACCATTTCCTACCCCAGGTCACTACGGATTGGAGGTCCCTTTCAAGTACGGCAGCGAGGTTCACTTTGTCGTCCAGACCTGGTTTCTGATCGATGCGGGAGTAGATTGTTTGTTTCGTCGGCATACATGCCAACTTGGGATCTAATGGTGTCGGGTAGATCATTAATGTAGATCAGAAAGAGCGTGGGACCTAGGATAGAACCTTGAGGGACGCCCGCGTTCGTATGGTAGTTTTGGGAGGCATGCCAATTTAATACCACCTTCAATGTGCGGTTAGAGAGGAAAGACTGGATGAGGTCAAACAGATGTCCAGTTATCCCATAGCTCCGCAGTTTGCACAAGAGGCCAGCATGCCAGACCCTGTCGAATGCTTTGGAGATATCCAAGGCAACGGTTCGGGCTTCACCATTCTTGTCAAGTGCCTGGTATATGTACTCGGTAATGGTCGTTAGCATATCAGCAGTAGACCTGGTGAAGCGAAACCCATACTGTTTGTCAGAGAGAAGCCCGTTGGCCATAAGATGCTGAATCACCTCGGCGTTGATAATGGCTTCGAAAACTTTGCCAAAGATTGGAAGGAGACTAATAGGACGGTAAGTGGCGGGGTCTGAGGATTCGCCAGAATTCTTAAATATAGGTACTACGCAGGAGGACTTCCAACAGGCAGGAAAGCAGGAAGCAGATAGGCAGAGGTTATAGAGTTTAGAGAGGACAGAGGAGAGTTCTGGGGCACATTTCTTCAGTACTATGACTGGGATTCCGTCACCGCCGCTCGCTTTGTGTGGGTCAAGTTGCGCAATTATCTTGGCGACCAGCGAGGGTGTAATGTGGACGTTATTTAGTTGAGCCTTAGTTCTGGGTGGGAAGTCTGGTGTAGGTATTCCTAACGAGTCCAGTGTCGAATTGGTTGAGAATCTACGGGCAAAGCATTCAGCCTTGTTGGCTGGGGAGGCGAGAACTTCAAATTCATTGATTAGTGGGGGTATTGAAGTCTTGTTCCTGCTGAGCACGCTTTTGCAGAGACGCCAGTAATCTTTGGAGCCAAACTTAGAGGATGCTATGCGTTGCCTAATTCTGGTAGCAAACGCCCTCTTGGCTTCGTTCAGTACTTTTTTACACTTGTTCCGTGCTGAGGTGAAAAGGCGCCTGTTTTGGTTCGACGAGCAGCTTCGATAGAGCCGGAAGAAATGGTTCCGGTGGGCAATAGCGGCCGAGCAAGCGGGTGAGAACCAGGGGGACGAATTTGGTTTTAGTTGGAATTTTCTGGCAGGGATAAAAGCATCGATGCCAGCCTTAACCCAAGAGGAGACTTCGGAGTCACAGTCTTCGACAGGAAGATCAAAGACGTTGTTCCAGGGGACGTCGCAGAGGAAGTCCCTGAACGAGTCCCAGTCGGCTCTTTGGTAGCAGTATGATATTCTGCTGGTCTGGTTTTCTTGGGTAGAGTTAGTGCGGATTGATATGTTTACGGAGACTACGGCGTGGTCAGAGTTTCCGAGGGGGCAGAGTTGCCTGGTAGTGCAGGAGTCTGGTATGGAGGTAAAACAAAGGTCGAGTAAAGAGTCCCTTCCGTTAGGGTTTTTAGAGAAACGCGTGGGGAAGTCCACCACTTGCGTTAGAGCTTGGGCTATTGAAAAGTGCATGGTGCGGATCCCAGTAAGGTCGGTGACTGAGTTTTCAAGCCACTTGGTGTGGTGGGCGTTAAAATCGCCAAACACAAATATATGGACAGATGGGTGAGAAGAAATGGCCCTGTCGATGTTAGTAGAGATGCAGTCAAGTACCGTACAGTCAGAGGAGGAGGGGGAGCGGTAGAGGGAGAAGAGATAGCTAACCGAGCTTAGAAGTGAGAGACGGAAGCACATGAAGGAATGATCAAGGGATTCAAGAGATGTGACCCTGGCTAGGAGGAGTTGTTCGCTGACATATACACCAAGCCCATGCATATGGACATTGGAGTCTTTCCTGAAGAGAGGAAGGTAACCAGGAACGAACAGCTCTGAAGAGGGGATAGAAGGGTCAAGGTTAGTCTCACATATAGCTAAGATATCGGGTGAGTTAGTTAGAAGGAAAGATTCTACACTATTAAAGTTACTGCGAATACCTCGTATATTTGTGAAGGTAACGCAGATGTCATCGCACCTGCTTTCTCAGCTTTCTACTGCTCCTTTCTAACTAGTTTGTACTCCTCACTCTTTTCTAATTAATTTTTTTACAGTTATGTAGCCCCCTGCACAAGAGTGGCATTTCCGCCTTGCTCGGGGTGAAATAATTAAAAAAAAAAAAAACAGTGACAGTAAAATGCCTTGCTTGGGGCGACACGATTATAATATATATATTGTTTCTCAAAATTACATTTACAAACTTTAAATGTGTGTTCCTGTTCTTCTTACCAAAACAAGGACAAACATTCATATAAACATATGCCCTCAAACTCTTCCTTATTTATTTAATTTTTTAATCATTTCATCCCAAGCCACTGGTGTACAGGGGTCACATAGGCGGAAAGTGACGAGAAAGCAAGACAAGTTATAGGGGGTGTCAGGATGTGGGTAAGGGAAAGATGAAAATACTGTTGTGATGAGAGCAGAGTGGACGGAGAGAAGAGCATGAGGGAAAGAAATATATTTTTTTAAGTATGTGATCGGAACCTATTTCAACATTTTTTTTCTACCCGTTTGCACAGTGAAGGATGATTTGACTGTATCGTCAAAGCCTCCAAGACAAAAAGATCTCAAGCTCCAATTAGATTTCTTCGAGTCTCTTGGTGAAGGTTTATGACGGTGAAAATTTTTTCCCCCTTCATTTCTAAACATCACCTATTTTTCTTCCCTGAATTTTTAAATTTTCTTCCGACATATATCCATGTCTAGTTTTGTCGGACAAAAGCTTGCCTCTGGTTTTTATTTATTTTATTTTTAAGCAGATCTTTTGAGCTATTTTGAAATCATTTTTTCTGTTTTTCAGCGATATCATTCAACTATTTGTTTTTATAGTTTCTCATCATGGTCCACCTCCTTAAATATATATATATATAAACTTATTTATAAATGGAACGTTGTGTGTGTGTGTCTGTGTGTGTGTGTCTGTTACCTATAGACTCCGAAACGGCTGAACCGATTTTCTTGAAAATTTACACAGTTGTAGTATAAGCGTCTGCGAGTGTTCTTAGCTTGGTTTTGGGTCGAGGTAACTCCGATTAATATCGAAAATCGAGAATCGAAAAAATCGAGTTATAGAAGGAGTGGTCCGATTTTAATCAAATTTGATACACTCATATACAAATACATAAGAAACGATATTCAGAAGTTTCAAGGTTGAAGTTCTTACAATAGTGCAGAAAATCGATAATATATATATATATAAAAGGCAATAGTTGTTTCCAGTTAAAAGCGAAATCGTAGACTGAAAGAAAAATGAATGGATGTAAGTCAAATTTTCATTTCCTGGTATCGATATCAAATAAGTTTTTTTCGTCGTAAACTGAATTTTGAAGGCTAAATAAGTCCTATGAGTAAATGGTATCATGGCTGAGACTAAGAACTACAATTATACCTGCTTAGAGCCAAACCCGAAACAAAAACTAAAATAAAAGGGCTGAAAAAATACAGACATACAGGCAGATAAACAGACACACACACAAACATCTTGCCTTATATATATATATTATCGATTTTCTGTCCTATTGTAAGATCTGCAACCTTGAAACTTCTGAATATCGTTTCTTATGGCTTTGTCTATGAGCTCAGACTCTTTGGACGTTGGCACGAAAGACTAAAAAGCAATACTTGTTTACAGTTAAAGCAAAACAGTAGACTGAAAGAAAAATAAATGGATGTAAGTCAAATTTTGATTTCCTGGTATCGATATCAAATAAGTTTTTTCGTCGTGAACTAAATATCATGGCTGAGACTAAGAACTAAAATTATAACTACTTAGAGCCTAACCCGAAGCAAAAAAGTAAAATAAAATGTCTGAAAAAAATACAGACAGATAAAAAGACACACACACAAACATCTTGCCTTATATATATATATATATATATATATATATATATATATATATATATTATCGGTTTTCTGCACTATTGTAAGAACTTCAACCATGAAACTTCTGAATACCGTTTCTTGTGTTTTGGTCTATGAGTGTATCAAATTTGATTAAAATCGGACCACTCCTTCTATAACCCGATTTTTTCGATTATCGATTTTCGATATTTATCGGGGGGTACCTCGAGACAAAACCTAGCTAAGAACAGTCTCAGACGTTTTATAGTATAACTGTGTAAATTTTCAAGAAAATCGATTCAACCATTTCGGAATCTATAGGTAACGGTCACACACGCACAGACACACACACAGAGACAAAGTTCCAAATATAAATAAGTTTAGATAGATTATAACTTAAGGAGTCGGCAATCCGACTGACACCAAAGCAGTCTAGTTTCGATCCTGGCTAAAAGCAAGTGGATATGCTAGATATCCACTTGCTTTTAGCCAGGATCGAAACTAGACACTGATGAAATGTGATGAAGCAAAATATGCTTGCATATGGATGACTTATATATATATATGTAAATATCGGATATAACGAATTTCACATCTAGCGTATATTTCCACAGCTTTTTTATATTTCTACATACCCCATACTTTATTTTTATTTTTATTGAATTTTATTTCTGCTTATTATTAACCCACACATTTTTTTTTATAATTAGCGAGCTTAACACCAATAAATCTGATGAGGACAAAAAATATTTTTGTTTAAATATGTGATCGTAAATCCCTTTCAGATCCTATATCAACATTTTCTATCTACCCGTCCTTTTTTTTTGTTTTTTTCTCCCGTCTCCTACAATCGGTAATGTTTCACCTAAAAAAAATAATATGAAAAATAGGTTTCAAAATGAACAAGAAAAGAAAAAAAAACAAAAAAAAAAGCGTCGTTTCACTTGAAGAAATGTAAGTCGGTAAGTCACTTGATAAGTAAGCGAAGACTCTTTCGATAGAAAGGTGGAAACAAGTAGGCGTGGTTAGGTGTGGGGGTGAGGCATTTTGTGTCCCTGTATTTGAGATATTAAAACACTTCAATGCACACTGCACCATGAATGTATCAATGAAACTGCCCAAATTACTACCATATGTTAAGTGGAAGACAACTGGAAAGGACAACATATATATATATATATATATATATATATATATATATATATATATATATATTGTAACTAAGTTGTTGAACTCGTAGGTTTATTTACCTTTTTGTTCATGCATTTACTTTTATAAAGAGTGCTCGATACAAATGTAGAGCGTTATACTGTAATGGTTGTTACAATGTTTTTAAATTCATAGTATCACTACACAAAAAAATTCTCATGTTTCGAAGCCAGCCCATTATGTTTTGGCTTCATCTTCAGGTGATTTTTTAAAAAAATGAGAATTAACCATTTCAAGATTAATAGATTAATCTATCATGAACTCTGCCAAAAACAAACACTTAACCCTAAGACCGGTAAAAAGGTCAACGGAACTCAAAATACAGACCAACCCCTCTAACACCCAAAAAATAACAAATCCAACACAAATAAACTGGCCTTTTCAAATGGATAATTCTCATTTCTAAAAAAATCACCTGAGGATGAAGCCAAAACATAATGGGCTGGCTTCGAAACATGAGAATTTTTTTGTGTAGTGATACTATGAATTTAAAAACATTGTAACAACCATTACAGTATATATATATATATATATATATATATGTGTGTTGTCCTTTCCATTTGTCTTCCACTATATATATATATATATATATATATATATATATACAGTACCGTGCAAAAGTAATAGGACAAGTACTATTTTATCTTTTATGAGATATATTGACAGAAAATGATCAATTTAATTAATTTTATTTGATTTACTCAACAAAGTCTTTAACCAGAAACAAATAAATGTTACAAAATAAATTTAATATTTAATATAATAGCCTTTTGCTTCGAAATAAAAAATAATTGAGACAATTTACCAATCGCACCTAGTATATATATGTATATATATATATATAATTATATGGTTATGCCAATTTTACATTGCGACATGGAAATTTCTATGTTTCGAGGTAGATTCTCATCATCAGGCAATGCTGGTGTGGTTGTGCAGATGATTTACATTTAAATGACAAATTCTTTCGGTTTACTGTGAATGTATGTGGGTGTTTTTTGTGTGGCTAATCAGAATGAAGATTCACTTTGGGGTTTGAAGAATTTCTGTGCTAACCAACGTTATATACCAGCAAAAATAATAATGAATGCCAAGACATCTGTCCTCATCCACAAAGAAGAACAGTGGAAGAAAATTAATTCCAACGAGAACAATTTTGATATTACGATGGGTTCGATGGATTCTGCAGAATCTTCAAATCTGGTAGGATTATTAATAATATATAATCTGACAGCCTATAAGGAAGTAAACACTAAAGACGTTGGACTTTATACAGATGACGGACTTATAGTCATAAGAAATACCACAAACTTCAAAATAGACAGGGTTAGAAAAGAGTTTAAAAATCTCAATTTAAAAGTAAAAGCTAAGATAAAAAAGTAGATTTCCTCGATGTAACTTTTGATCTAGAGAAAAATATACACCAACCATACAAAAAACCAAACACAAACCCTTTATACATCCACCCAAAATCTAACCACCCACCTTCTATCATCAAGCATATACCCTCATCAATAGAATACAGAATTAGTAGAAACTCGGCTAATGAGGATGTGTTCAATAAGCATAACGATTTTTATAATACTGCATTGAAAAATAGTGGATACTTAAACCCAAATATTAAATATGTAAACAAGAAAAGCAACCCTCGAAGAAAAAATAGGAATAGGAAAATCATCTGGTACACACCCCCTTACAACCAGATGACTAATTGTAGGTTGGGAAGAAAATTCCTCGAGTTAATTAGGAAACACTTTCCGGAAAAAAATCCACTAAGTAAGTTCTTTAATAAAAACACTATAAAATTAAGTTACAACTGTATGAATAATCTAGAAAAAATTATAAAAAACCACAATAATAATATTTTTTAAAAATTCAACAAAATCAGTAAAAACAACCAGACAACAGAAAATAACAATTTAGACAAGAAAAAATGTAATTGTAAAATCCTCATAGACTGTCCGCTAGAAAATAGGTGTTTCATGGAATCGATAATCTATCAATGCGAAATATCGACAACGGAAAACCCAAACAATATAAAAGTCTATATAGGGAGTACTAAAACACTCTAAAGCAGCGAATTTACCAGCACACCTATTCATTTAATAATAGCAAATACAGAAATAGAACACTCCTATCGAGATATCATTGGTACCTAAAGGAAGAATAAAAAAACACCCACAATAAAGTGGAAAATTCTAAAAGAAGCTAAAACATGTAAGTCCTTAAATGAACCATGTTCATTATGCTTATATGAAAAACTATTTATTATTAGATCCCTTAAAAATAAATATTTATGAAATAAACGCAACGAAATTAATGTCATATGTAAATTATTCACATTACAAAATGGATAAAACCTAAATTAAATAACATGCATATAACTAACAAGTACATAAAAAATAATCACTGACGAACTAGGTAAAAATAAAAGTAAAAATAAAAATAAAAATAGAGCCAAAAATAGAATAAGTTTTGTTTTGTTTTTTAAATAAATCCCCCCTTTGTATCAGGATAATAAACTTTACAAGAAATGGAGAGATTTTTTTTTTTAATCATTTCACCCCCGAGCAAGGCGGAAATGCCACTGATGTGCAGGGGGCTACATAAATGTAAAAAGATTAATTAGAAAAGAGTGAGGAGTACAAACTAGTTAGAGAGGAACAATAGAAAGCTGAGAAAGCAGGTGCGATGACAGATACATAGGTGGAGAGAAAGGAAAGGTTATACGGGGGTGGGGAGAGAGCTAGAGTCCAGTGGTTAGTAGATGAGTATTGACTTTGCACTTAAATTTCTGGGGGTTGTAGCCGTCATGAAAGCAAGAATACAGGAGCGAGTTCCACAGGCGGGAAGTGCGAGAGAAGGAGCTGCAGGAGTAGAATTGTCGTCTCCATTTGGCTAACTTGACTGTGAATGGGTGGGACCCAGTTGCCAGTCTGGTTGCACGAATAAACACCTGTTGAGGAGGCACCAGTGACTTGTGCAGAGGTTTACATAGGAGGAATGTTATGAAAAGGAGTGAGAGGTTGCAGGGGGTGTCAGGATGAGAGTCGGAGAAAGAAGAGAATACTGATGAGAGTGGGGTGGACGGAGAAAAAAGCATGAGAGAGAGGATGTAAGTTAGTGAGACAGTAGATGACTATTGACTTTACATTTAAATTCTTGGAGATTATAGCTGTCGGGAAAGCAAGTATGCGGAAGGGAATTCCACAGGGAGGAAGTGCGAGAAAAGAAGCTACTGGAAGCTAGTAAATTTGCGTTTACAATTTATTGGTTTCACAGTAAAAGGGTGGGACCTAGTTGCTAATTTTGTGGCTCGAGGAAATTTATATATAGGCGGTACCAGTGAGCTAAGTTCATCGGAGCAGAAGCCGTGAAAGTAGTTGTAAAAGAGGCACAATGAAGCCACACTGCGTCGGTGAGAAAGCGACTGTATCCTAGCTGCCAAGTCGGGATCGATCACATTACAGAATCTCCGTTTGAGAAAAAGTGACGATTATTTAGGGGTGGGGGTGGGAATAAAAAATTTTACTTTTAAGCTGCAGGAGTAGAATTGTCGTCTGCATTTGGCTAACCTGACTGTGAATGGGTGGGACCCAGTTGCCAGTCTGGATGCTCGAGTAAACACCTGTTGAGGAGGTATCAGTGACTTAAGTTTGTCTGAGTAGAAGCCATGAAAGTATTTATAGAACAGACAAAGAGAGGCCACATTTCGACGATGGGGAAGTGGCTGCAGTCGAGCCGCCAGATCAGTACCTATCACATTACAGACTCTCCTTTGGAGCCTGTCAAGAACACTGAGGAGAACGGCAGGGGCACCTGACCATAAATGGCAGAAGTACTCCATGCACGGACGGATGGTTGACTTGTATATATGCAGGATGGATTCAGGTGAAAAAAACATCCTGGATCGACATAGTGACCCAACCTTCTTAGCAGTAGATTTTGCTATGGATTCAATATAGTGGTTCCATTTGAGGTCTGAGGACAGGGTAAGTCCGAGGAGGCGTAGTGTATTACTCTCCGGGAGAATCGCTTGGTCCATTCTTATGGGAGGCAGGAGAGGTTGCCTGTAATGGTTGACAGACAACAGTTTGGTCTTAGATGAATTGAAGTTGACAAGCCACTTCTTGCCCCAGTTCACCACAGAGTGTAGATCCCGCTCGAGGTCAGCAGCGAAATTATGTCTGTCCGCCACGACAGGTTTTTTTTCGTCTAAAATCAAAATTTAAATGAACTAAAACGAAGTTAACCATTGAATCCTCATGCGTTGATTATGCAAGTAAAGTTTCTTAAAGCAAAATGAGGTATTTTTTTTAATGAGGTATTTAAAAGTATTTGCTTAAAGCAAAATGAGGTATTTTTTTTAATTAAATAGGAGATTGGTACGACTAAAATCAAATGTAATTAATGGAAGGCAAAACATTAAGGAAGGAAAACAGACAAGAGAAAAATAGAGACAAGGAAAAACAAAAAAAGAGGAGGAAAAAAGTTGGTTAGCACAGAAATTCTTCGGAGTCAAACCCCAAAGTGAATCTCCATTCTGATTAGCCACACAAAAAAAAAACACCCACATACATTCACAGTAAACCGAAAGAATTTGCCATTTAAATGTAAATCATCTGCACAACCACATCAGTATTGCCTGATGATGAGAACCTATCTCGAAACATAGAAATTTCCATGTCGCAATGTAAGACAACCATATAATGATATTATATTAAGCTCGATAATACTCATTACATTGAGCACAGTTTATAATAAAATAAATGCCAAAGCACTCAAAATAATAAAACCTTGAGTCCTCTTAACCTGGAATTATATATATATATATATATATATATATATATATATATATATATATACAATACTGTGCAAAAGTATTAAACAAGAACTATTTTATCTTTTATGAAGCATATTAACAGAAAATAAACAATTTAAAACAAGTAATTTTATTTGATTTACTCAACAAATGCTTTAGCAAGAAAAATACTTGTTACAAAATAAATTTAATAAATATTTAGTATAATAGCCTTTTCCTTTGATCACAGCCTTCATTTTGTCGGACATTGACAATTCCATCCTAAGTTTTGTCTTAGAAAACTCTAAACATTTTTCATAAATGAACTCGCTAAGCGTCTGATTGTGCTGCTTTAAATGCATCTTTACCACAAAGACACAAGTAAAACTTTTTTTTTATAATCCTATCGCCCCAAGTAAGGCATTTTACTGCCACTGTTTTGCAGGGGGTGACATAGAAGGAAAGTTATGAGAAAGAGTGACTGGTTATAGGGGATGTCAGGAACTGGGTAAGGGAAAGATGACTGTGGCCATAAAGTGAGGGATAAATTTATATATTGTTTGTGATATAAAATTGATCCCCCACTTTATATTTACATTATAATTTCTTGTCTGTTGATAAGCCATATAAAACGAATGAATCAGTCAATGAAATACTGATTAGCTACACATGCATGTCTTTTAGATTTATTTACATTCTCTGGAATATAAATGTATAGAATTGTTTTTTGTTATAATCATGTCGCCCCAAGCAAGGCATTTTACTGCCACTGTTTTGCAGGGGGTTACATAGGAGGAAAATTATGAGAAAGAGTGACAGGTTATAGGGGTGTCAGGAAGTGGTTAAGAGAAGGATGAGAATACTGATGAGAGTGGAGAGGACAGAAAGGAGCATGAGAGAGAGCGAGAGAGAGAGAGAGGATGCAGGTTAGTGAGATAGGAGATGACTATTGACTTTACATTTAAATCCTTGGAGATAGGATGTCCTAATATTAAATTTTTTGGGTTTTATATTAAAACTGATGACTATCTGTTATGTAGCAATTGTTACAAGCTAATCTTACAAACAAACTCTTGTCTAGACAGTTCAATTATGTCCGTGCGTACTACGATTATCGTCTTAGGTCCTACTATGACCAGCTTAGCGTGTATATTATGGCTTGCTTGTTAGAAGATCGTCACTTGATTTACTCTAGCAAGAAGAAAAAGTGTTTGTAAAACTAATCTTCTGTATTTCTTCTTCTTCTATGTACCTTGTCCTTTCAGGACGTAGGCGATCATGGCCTTCCACGTCTTCCTATCCCTGGTTACACTTAGCACACTTTCTCCTGTTACACCACGTAAATCCCCGTTCTGCCATCCACCCGCTCAAGCCCATGAATCTAGAATATAAATGTATAGAAACAAGTATGACCACAAAATGAGGGATCAATTTATATATTGATTATAATATAGAATTGATCCTCCATTTTATATCCACAGTATAATGTTTTATAAACAGTTGGCATATATATTCTTCTTCTATGTGCCCTATCCCTTCAGGACGTAGGCGATCATGGTTCTTCACGTCTTCCTATCCCTTGTGGCTCTTAGCACGCTTTCTCCTGTTACTCCTGGCAACCCCCGTTCCGTCATCCACCTGATCAAGCCCTGCAAATATGTTATCCGCTGCCTTCCTCTGTCTCTCTTTCCTTCTATCTGGCCAGTCAGTATCAGGTTCTCCAGGCTCTCCTTCCTCATTGCGTGTCCCAGAGATTTCAGTTGTCTCTTCCTGATGCTCAGTATTAATTTCCTTTTCGTTGCCATTCTTTCCAACACCTCATCGTTGCTTGCATGCTCAGTCCACGATATCCGCAGCATCCTTCTGTAGAAACACATTTCCGCTGCTTCCAGTTTTGTCCTCATTTTCGATGATATCGTTTAAGACAAAAATGAATTGATCTAAATCAAAATTTACTTCTTAGCTTATATTATCGAAGTTTTCTCTAGCTAGTTGTTACTCTTTCGCTCACAAGGTCTTCCCACTTAACCGTAGAGTCGAACTTCTAGTAGTAGTAGTAGTAGTAGTAGTGAAAGCAGTGGGGCGTAACGTTACCTTCTAAGTGGCTGGATTGTTCCATTAAGTCACATGTAAGAGGGACAATGAAACACCTGTTAAGGCGAGGCTAGAGTGTTACGCCTGGTTGATCAGAATCTGCGCCGACCAAACAAATATGTACAGGACCTAAATACGCAAGCAATTCATTTGGTTGACTCCATTGTATGCTGCGCAATCCAACCACACTGATTTTTTCACTATCATTATTTTTTATTTGTTGATTTTTTTTTTTTTTTTTTTTTTTTGTGAAAGTAAGTGGATGAAGTGGGTATTAGACGGGTAGCCCAATTTACCCTCTTTTAGGACACTCTCAAGTACCTCGTTTGATTTGACTTTTTTAATGCTTTTTCTCACTTGTGAAATTTTTGTATCATTCTCTCTCTCTCTCTCTCTCTCTCTCTCTCTCTCTCTGTCTTTATATATATATATACACGTTTCTTAGTGCGTAAAGGAATAGATTAGGCAACCGTGTTATTTTTTTCTTTTTCTTTTCTTCTGTTAACACAGCTCCCGTTCTTGATTAACTATTTATTTGCTTTGCAACTTCCCTCCACCCCAACCTCTTCTCTATCTCCGACCCGCCTCTTCTCTTTCTCCACGCCCGTTCGACGACTTGGAAAGTGAAGAGTGTACAAAAAAGTCAACTGAAAAGAAGTCAACGACGTCGCTTATACAAATAAATTTGGACTTGCAAACTTTCATGATACAGTGCTAATAGCAGACACAGAAAGGAAACTACAAGACCCCCTACAGAAGGTAAGCTGAAGAGAGTGACAAGAAAGGAAGACAAATAAACTACATGAAAACCGAATACATGGTCATCAGTAAAAGGGGCAGCCCAATATTCCAAATACAAGTCGGGGATACAAAAATCAAACAGGTACAGAAGTTTAAATATCTGGGAAGTGTTATAACAAAAGACGGAAAGTGCGACACAAAGATCCGAAGGCGAATTGGCATGGCGAAGGAAGTATTCCAGAAGTTTGGTAAAGTTTTAAGAAACCGGACAATTTCGCTAGAAACAAAGAAGAGAGTATTGGATCGCTGTGTGCTGTCAGTTTTTCAATAAGGCAGTGACTGTTGGACAATATTATCAAAGATGAAGGAGAGGCTTGAAGCAACTGAAATGTGGTTCTACAGAAGGATGCTGCGGATATCATGGACCGAGCATGTAAGCAATGACGAGGTTTTAGAAAAGATGGAGACGAAAAGGAAAGAGACAGCTGAAGTCAATGGGACACGCGATGAGGAAGGAGGGCTTGGAGAACCTGTTACTAACAGGCCAGTTAGAGGGAAAATGAGACAGGGGAAAGCAACTGATAACATATTTTAAGGACCTAATCAGGTGGATGACGGAACGAGGGTTGCATGGCATAACAAGAGAAGGCGTGCTAAGATCCACCAGGGATAGGGAGACGTGAAAAGCCATGATCGCCTACGTCTCCTTGTCCCTGGTGGCTCTTAGCACGCCTTCTCCTGTTGCACCATGTAATTCTCGTTCCGTCATACACCTGATCAGGTCCTTCGAATATGTTATCCGCTGCTTTCCCCTGTCTCTTTTTACCTCTATTTGGCCCGTTAGTAACAGGTTCTCCAAGACCTCCTTCCTCATCGCGTGTCCCAGGGACTTTAGCTGTCTCTTCCTGATGCTCAATATTAATTTCCTCTTCATCTCCATCTTTTCCAAAACCTCGTCATTGCTCACATGCTCGATCCATGATATCCGCAGCATCCTTCTGTAGAACCACATTTCAGCTGCTTCAAGTTTTTCCTTCATCTTCGAAAATATTGTCCAACATTCACTGCCATATTGAAGAATCGACATCACATAGCAATCCAGTACTCTCCTCTTTGTTTCTAGTGAAATTGTCCTGTTTCTTAATACTTTGCTCAACTTCTGGAATGCTTCTTTTGACATGCCAATTCGGGAAGAGCTTTAACACCATACCACAGGTTGGTTGAGAAATTATTTAAAACCATACTACGGGTTGGTTAGGAAGAGCTTGCAAATCATACCATAGGTTGGTTGAAGAATGCTTGAAAACCATACCATTTGGTTGGGAAGAACTTTAAACCACACCACGGGTTGGTTGGAAAGAGCTTGAAAACTATACCACAAGTTGGTTAAGAAATGTTTGTAATCCATACTACAGATCTTTTGGGAAAAACTTCAAAACCATAATTGGTTGGGAAATGTTTGTAATCCATACTACAGATCTTTTGGGAAAACCTTCAAAACCATAATTGGTTGGGAAATGTTTGAAAACTATACCATGGGTTGGTTATGAAATGTTTTTAAAACATACAACTTGTTTGGGAAGAGCTTTTAAACCATACCACATGTTGGTTGATAAATGCTTGTAAAGCATACTACAGATTGTTCGGGAAAGCTTCAAAATCATACTAAGAGTTATTTGGGAGGTGTTTGAAAACTGTACCAAGGTTTGGTTGGGAAATGCTTCTAAACCATACTTCCGATTGGTTGGGAAGAGCTTAAAAGCCATATCACATTTCGGTTGGGAAGTATTTCAAAACTGTGCCACAGGTATTTTGGGAAGTGCTTGTAAACTATATTGTGGCTTGATTGGTTGGGCTTGAAGACCATAAAAGTGTTGGTTGGGATGGGCACGAAAACCATACCACAAATAGGTTGGGAAAGGCTGAAAACCACACAATTTACTATTTAAGATAGGCTTGTGAACGATACTACGGGTTGGTTGGATCATTCCTAAAAATCATATTATGTGTTGGTTGAGAAGTGCTTGTAAACAATACTGTAATACTACGCGTTGATTAAGAAGTGCTTGGGTTGGTTATGAGTTAATTTCAAACTATACTACCAGTTGGTTGGGAAGTGTTTGTAAACCATACCCCATGTTGATTGGGAAATACTTGAAAACTATACCACGGGTTGGTTAGGAAGAGCTTGAAAACATGCTGTAGGTTGGTTTTGAAGTGCTTAAAAATTATATCCCAATCCAAACATTGTGCACAAAAGAGTGTTATGGTGCCCTATCTAGAGGAATGGACTCTTCCTCCGTCAATATATACTAACCTGAGGTATGTAAGGCAGTTTAGAGATAGTCAAGGCGCAGCGCAACTACACCGTTCGGATTTACCATTCTATTTTGCTGATTACTAACACTCTTACTTGCATATATGTTCTGTTATTCTAATACACTGTTTGAACCTATCTTCTTGTTTCCGTGTCTTACTTCCAAACCTTTAAAGGCCACAACAACAACAACAACTTGGCAACGAATTTTCGCCACAACAAAGAGTGGAGACGAAACTGGGAGCTGTTGACCCCTGTGCCAGCACAAAATCACAAGCCATCGTGACTGAGGGTTTTAGCGTACTGGCCTTGTTTAAAGATTGATTACGTTAGATTGTGCGCTTTTTCACGCTGAAAATGCATCTCGGGTCCGTGTCTATTTGTAATATAAACAAAAAATCTGCTTTGTGGGTGTTGATGAAACTAAATGTGTCAAGTGAGCAGACGAGCGGATTCGGAAAGAAGCAACCAGGTTAAACAGAGAAATTTATATAATATAACATATTGAGTCAGTCAGTTAAGTGCCATACGTGAAACACGCTTGGGCGATCATGTCTTTTTCGAGACATGACTGACTGGGCAGAAGATTATCCCGCAGTAGGTTGCCATTGCTTTCTGCGGTAGACTGGTTGCCGACCAAAGCTATAGAACCCAATCTGTCCTGCTATTTAACCCATAACTGGAAGGAAGAGACGGATTAATACCTTTTCCAAGGGTATTTGTGCGTAAGTGAATGCAATGGATTCAATTGAGTACTGATGCTAATAAAACAGCTCTCGATGTAGAATAACAGAGCTTTATATTAATATAATATTTAAGTGTAGAGGCTCATCCCTTGTTCCCTGTTTAGGATGTGGTTTCCGGCTTTCTCTTTCCAATCTATTCACTCTTATGTAGCCCCCTGCACACCAGTGGCCTTACCGCCTTGCTTGGGGTGATGTGATTAAAAAAAAAAATATTTATATTAATATAATATTTATATTAATATAATATTTATATTAAAAATATACACTTTCCCTTACCAGTGGTATAACTCTTGAATTTTATGTACTAAGGAATCGCCAGGTGATAATTAAAAACTAACCTTGCATAATTTAATTATTGATATCAAAATTTAAACATCAGTATTTAAATCATACAACGGTCAGTGTTGAAGTAATACCCGACGATTGCATTTTGCGTATAATGAGGAAAACGGCATGCTCCTGAACAATTGAGTAAAAAATTAAAATAGTTCTATGAATTTTAGATTCGTAGTGCTAAATAGTAATTCACTAAGTCACAAATATTAATAGTATTATTATCATACATATATATATACAGATATAACAGAATTGAATAGACACCAAGATAAATTTTATTTCTGATTTTTTTTTAATAACCAAAATAAATAGCATGCCTAGAAGGGCCCTTGCAATAATATAAGAAAAGGCGATGTCAACCAAGTATTAGTTCTTAAATTTATTATCATTATAATTACTTCATTTGTATAAATTACTTGTTTAATAAATTAATTACTTGTTTAATAAAATAAACGGATTCTGTGTACGTATATTCAATTCTGACATGTCTCTCTCTCTCTCTCTCTCTATATATATATATATATATATTGTTTAATTACTTAGTTTCTGTTCACAATAAGATTAGACCAGTGCACATTTGTATTAAAAGGTGTTCATTGAATATTTTCTATTTGTAAACGAGTTATTACACGACCTAGGTTTCTACCATGAGTAGTGTTTTCAGGCGATTTTCAATAACTGATTTTATATATATATATATATCGTTCATTCAGTAATGAATTAGAACATTCTTAACTACGGGCGTGTGTTTACATAGTATATGACACACGAAAAGTCTACCTCTTTCTGCCGAGCGCCCATAGCTCAGAGGTAGAATCACCGACTGATGTCAATTCGGTCGGGTTTCAAATCTGGCTACAAGTAATCGGATGTCTAACCGTGCTGATGAGCTATAGTACAGCGAAACAGATCTGTCTGCGGCTGACTATATGTATATATAGTTAAATTGTAATGAGATTTAGTCCCAAAATCGCTGTTTTTTTTTTTTTTGTTTTTTTTTTCAATCAGTCAGTTAAGTGCCATACGTGATACACGCTTGGGCGATCACGTCTCGAAAGAGACATAACTGACTGGGCAGAAGATTATCCCGCAGTACGTTGCCATTGCTTTTTGCGGTAGACTGGTTGCCGACCAAGGCTATAGAACCCAATCTGTCCTGTTATTTAACCCATAACTGGAGGAAGAGACGGATTAATACATTTCCCAAGGGTATTTGCGCGTAAGTGAAAGCAATGAATTCAGCTGGAATTCGAACTCGGCTACCCGATTTCACGTTCCGAGCCGATATCCACTGCGCCACAATTCAATAGTTTACAGATAAGAAGCCATTTTAAGAGGCAGGTTGTTGTCATGAGGTGCTCGATATCAAGACGGATATTCTTCTCTGTATTAATTATACATATATTATTTAGACTATTCGGACTGCTTTACTCATCTTTATTGCCACGTTTACGACATTTCGGCCGTTGTACGCTCCGGCCTCCTTCAGTTTATAAGCACATGAAAAAGGCTGGAGCGTACAACGACCGAAATGTCGTAAACGTGGCAATAAAGATGAGGAAAGCAGTTCGAATGGTGTAAATAATGTAAATACTACCTCATCCCAGAAGTATGCACACAAACACACACACACACACACACACACACACACACACACACACACACACACATATATATATATATATATATATATATAGTCATCCGCAGACAGATCTGTTTCGCTGTATCACAGCTCATCAGTATGGTTAGACTCCGATTGCTTTTAACCCTGGATTGAAACCCGACCGAATTGGCGTCAGTCGGCGATTCTACCTCTTGGCTATGGGCGCTCAGTAGAAGAAGGCAGACTTTTTAGCGTGTATATTATCATTATACACGTCCACTAGCCAGAGTGCTCTAATTCATTACTGAATGAGCGATATATATATATATTTTTAATCGTATCACCCCGAGCAAGGCGGTAACGCCACTGATGTTCAGGGGTCTACATAAGAGTCAAAGATTAGATAGACGAAAGTGAAGAGAAAGACGAACGAGTTAGAAAGGAGCAAGATAAGGATGGGAGTACAGGTGTGATGACAGTTGCAAAGGTGGAGAGAAAAGAAAGGATATTCAGGGTGGTGAAGAAAGAGCTAGAGTCAAGTGGTTAAGAGATGAGTTTTGACATTGCAATTAAATTGCTGGAGGTTGTAGCCGTCAGGAAAGCAAAAATATGGAAGCGAGTTCCACAGGCGGATTTCAGATTCAAACTGACTTTTCAACGTGTCTCGTATTTTCTTATAACACCATATGGAGTTCTTTTATTAAACGAATGCCTTTTCCGGATCATGGCTAAAATGGACCATTACCCTTCTGTGCTGTCGAAGTGAATATTGATCGGGACAGGGGTGACTCTCTTGGGCAACAATGTCTCTTTTCGAGTTCATTATCACCCAAAGGTATTTGTGCTGAATTGAATGTAATGAAACTGAATGGAATTTGAACCTGGCCCTCTATGATTTTTCAATACGAGACATATCCAATGACACTATTTACTCATCTCATATCCAAGCTTACATCAGCTAGTATTCATAAGAGGTCACTCATTTAGTTACTGACCAAGCTTGACGCTGCTTAATTTCAGTGATCTCACTAGAACCTGTGTTTTCCTATGATATGGAAAGCCTTGCTCTACTCACGATTTTTTTAATCGTATCACCCCGAGCATAAGAGTAAAACGATTAAATAGAAAAGTGTTAAGAGAAAGACGAGCCAGTTAGAAAGGAGCAAGAGAATGGTGGTAATACAGGTATGATGGCAGTTGCAAAGGTGGAGAGAAAGGAAAGGATATAAATGGTGGTGAAGAAAGAATTAGAGTCAAGTGGTTAAGAGATGGATATTGACATTGCAATTAAATTTCTGGAGGTTATTATAGAATACTTTAGAAAATGTACAAAATTAATAATAAATATCCATTGCTTTATTTTTATACTGAGCACTTTCTTAAATTAATATTTTGAACGTTGCAATTATTTTATTCCTTCCTTACTCATTTGGACATATATATATATATATATATATATATATATATATATGTATGTGTGTGTGTGTGTGTGTGTGTGTGTGTGTGTGTGTGTGTGTGTGTGTTGTAAAACTTTCAATCTTTTTCGTATTTTACCTTGAGAAACAGAAGAAAAAACGCTTCAAACGTTTTCACATTCATAAAATATATTGTTTTCTCGTTTCGTTTTCAAACAGAGACGCTAACAGATTCCTATTTAAAAGTGAACTGATTAACTAATCCTTAATCACAATGTTAATTTGATTTTAAGACTGAAAACTTTTGTAAAAATGCCGCAATTTGTTTTATTATTTAATCCATAGATTAAAGGGTGGAGACAGATTCACGCCTTTCCTAAGAGGATTAGCAAAAATTCAACAAACCAGATTTGACTGAAAGTCGTACTGGTCTCGCCGATTACATTTTCCGAATCAAACATCCTGTTTATCTTTTTGTGAAATAAAATTCTTTTTCAGCTAAAATCAGACACTTGGCGAATCATGTCAAACTAGAATGTTTCCTATTTGTCTTATAATATCAAAGAAAGATATTTAATATCTAACAAAAAAGGCCGACCTGTAAATTGATGGAGGCTAATGCATTCAAGACGAACAGGTTTTTGCAAGTATCCGCATCCTGTTCTTTATTTAGAGAGAGGCACATCTGTAGTACGGGCTTCGTGTACGTCGTCCATGTTGATTAACAGAAGTCGACATTGCGCCGGTTGAATTTTAATTCAATATAATGGAGAGGTCAAATGTCTTGATATGGATGTGGAACTCGGTCTTTAAAATTCAATGGTCTATGAAATTGTACACGAAAAGTTGCAATATCGGAAAGAAAAACTGCATTAGGTCCCAAAACATTTTTTTTAATCATCTCACTCCATGCAAGGCATTCCACTGCCACTATTGCGCAGGGGGTTACATAGGGGAAGGTGGTGAGAAAGAGTGGTTAGATATAGGAAATGTCAGAAGGAGGGTGATAGACGGTTAAGGATGGAGATGGGAAGAGTGTTTGAGAGAATGGATGCAAGTTAGTATGTTAGGAGGTGTCTATTGACCTTACATTTAAACTCCTGGAGATTGTAGCTATCGGGGAAGCAAGTATGTGGAAGGGAATTTCACAGGCGGAAAGCGCGAGGAAAGAAGCTGTTGGAGTAGAAATTGCGGTTACATTTTATCGGTTTCACTCTAAAAGGGTGGGACCAAGTTGCTAATCTAGTATCTCGTTCAAATTCGTATCTAGGGGGCACCAGTGATCTAAGTTCATCGGAGCAGAAGCCGTGAAAGTAGTTATAGAAGAGGCACAGGGAAGCCACGCCACAACGGTGAGAGAGTGACTGCAGGCGGTCTGCCAAGTCGGTATCGATAGCATTACAGATTCTCCGTTGTATTTTGTCAAGAACCCCGAGGAGAATAGCAGGGGCACCCAACCAGATGTGGCAGCAGTATTCAATACACGGGCGGATGGTAGATTTATATATGTGCAGAATAGATTCAGACGGGAAAAACTTCCAGGCCCTGCACAGAGAACCGACTTTCATAGCAGCGGATTTAGCAATGGATTCGATATAGTCTTTCCACTAGAGGTCCGCTGAGAGTGTGAGGCCAAGTAGGCGTAGTGTTTTACTCTCTGGGAGGCAAGCCTGCTCCATGCTAATGGGAGGTAGGTGCGATTGTCTATGTGTATAAAACAGAAATTAAAGGAAATAATGATAACATCAAGCACAACAACATAACCATCGAAATAGTTTCAATAGTAATGAATGGATCTGGAACACCACATAGAAACTTGGAAGTGCGCTTAGGAAAAATTGGAATGGAGTCGAAGATTGTAGACCAAAGAGTCGTAGTGTTTTACTCTCTGGGAGGCAAGCCTAGTCCATGCTAATGGGAGGTAGGTGCGATTGTCTATGATGGTTAATTGATGGCAGTTTCGTTTTGGAAGAATTAACTGAAAACAGACGGTCTAGCCTACTGTTATTTCTTGTTTGAAGTATAATGAAGCTGATAAGAGTGATTTATTTTGTACCTTATTATTGAGACAATAAATATATAAGTGAACAATTTTCTTTTCATATACACGGATAGATTTTCAAATATATAAAAATTATTCGAAAATGATGGCAGTAAAACTTGCTAAACCAATATGATTATTGATATACAAATAAAACCATTTCTATGTTTTAGCAGCAGTTCTCTGCTCTGTTGCTGTGTAGACATGGAAAATTATGTATTTATCCCATTGATGCACGGAGTAAATCCTGTCGAGTCCGACACCAACTTATCTTTTAACCAAGAAACAAACGAAAAAGCCCCATATGATAGCAATATAAGCTTGTACAACTCCGATGGAAAAAAAAAAAAGAATAAAAAACGGAAAAGAAAGAATTAAAATTAAACTCATTCTAAGCAAATTATCGTAATTTTCGATGTTTGAACGATGACGAAACTTCTTTCAGTGATGTGCATTGCATTATTTAAATGATACTGGCTCATATTCAGTGGTGGGCAAGAGTTTGTTTGTCAAAGTTTTCAAACGAGGATTGCACGGTGTAACAGGAGAAGGCGTGCTCAGAGCCACCAGGGATATGGAAACGTGGAAAGCCATGATCGCCTACGTTCTGAAGGGACAGGGCACATAGAAGAAGAAGAAGAAGACTGGAGTCACTTTCTTTGTCAGGCTGGGTGATGTTGTGCTGCAGCAGGATGAAACCCATACGTAAGCACCTTCTTTTTTTGGTCGGCCAACAGCTTTCTTCACTTGATGTGACCCGCGTTATCTCAACAAAGTGATGCGAAGCACGGAAGTGTAACATTACAAAGCAAAACTGCGATCAGTTTCTCTACCGACTGTTGAACTTTGAATTGTTTTGTAGATTATAGGTCAAAGATTATAGGTAGATTATAGGTAGATTATAGGTCAAAGATTATAGGCCAGTGACAGTCGATGTTTCCATGTAACAATATCAATCCTTATCTCCTACGAAATGCACCCAGGTTTCATCACCTGCATTTAAATATTTTAATATTTTATGGATGCATTTTAATATTTAAAAAAATATTCAGAAACATAAGCGATGATCTGATGACAATCGACAATATCAAAGCATTTTCCCCTCTGAAAACTTTGACAAACAAACTCTAGGCCACCATTGAATATGTGCCAGTATCATTTGAATAATGCAATGCACATCACTGAAAGAAAATTCCGTCATCGTTCAAATATCGAAAATTACGATAATTTGCTTAGGATGAGTTTAATTTTAATTCTTTCTTTTCCGTGTCTTTTTTTTTTTTTTTTTTTTTTCCATCGGCGTTATACAACCTTATATTGTTATCATTTGGGGCTTTTCTGTTTGTTTCTCGGTTAAAAGAATATTTGGTGTCGGCCTCGGCAGGATTTACTACATTCCATATACGCACCTCATCGTCCCGCGCCTGACATGCCAGAGCAATATGAAGCGGGTCTTGTCCTTTTTCTTTCAAAGGTAAGTCGATTATGGCGAGAAGGAATAGATTTCAAGCTAGTTCCTATTTTATTATTTGTAGTGATCAGAGCATAAGCGCTTGGCTTAACAATGGAGGCGGGCAAGAATGCAGGCCACAACAAGTTATTTTCGTTAAACCCACTTCAAATATAATACAGCGCACCGATAGCGTAAATAGAACGAAATAACGATAGATAGATAGATAGATAGATAGATAGATAGATAGATAGATAGATATTGAAAAGACTTAGATAGATAGATAGATAGATAGATAGATAGATAGATAGATAGATAGATTTGAACAGTGACAAAAATGATAGATAGATAGATAGATAGATAGATAGATAGATAGATAGATAGATAGATAGATAGATAGATAGATATAAATGCATATATAATATATCAGCACAGCCGATTTAAAAATACGAAAAGGATGTACCCGTTTGTGTGTGGAAAAACAGGGTAACCAAAAAATCGACAGAGCGCTAATAGCGTTGGAAATTGGTATTTTAATTGCTGGTATTTGTCTGGATTAGAAAGAAACAGTTTTGTGGACAGTGGTTATAAATTGCCTACTATTCAGCCACCAAATCGGCCATGGTGTTAACGAATTAATGAATTCAATCCTGATTTACTTTGTCTGGGGCATTTCGAAATCAATGATAAGATTTTGTTTATTTGTTTATTGCGGTTTAAAAATGCAAAATACATTGCAATATGTATCATCAAATTTTGTTCAGTCCACCAGGTATATATATATATATATATATATATATACTATTTACGCTCTCACACCCTGATTGAGCACCCTGTGCGAATGGTAGACTTTGAAAAACTGTAGCTACTCTGGCATCTACACATCGTTCATTAATCACTGAATTAGAACACTCTCAGCTATTGAGCATGTATAATGATAATATACACGCTAAAACATCTGCTTCTTTCTACCGAGGGCACATAGCCCAGAGCAATTCGGTCGGGTTTCAATCCTGGGTTAAAAAGCAATCTGAGTCTAACCGTACTGATGAGCTGTGATACAGCAAAAAAGATCTGTCTGCGGATATATATATATATATATATAAAGACCGTTATGTATGTGTGTGTGTATGTGTATGTGTATGTGTGTGCTGAAAAATATTTGAGAGGACGCTTGTGTATACGCCGCTTTAACACACTAAAATTTGCCTCCTCTAACTCCATGTTCCATGTCTTAGGCGTTAATGACACCAAATCGGTCGAGTTTCGATTCCCGCCGGAGGATGTCTAGACGCACTGATGAGCTGTGATACGGCGAAGCAGGCCTTATGTGGATGACGAATATCTATATCTAGTTTTTGGTCATAATTAAAATAGACCAGTACTCTGTTTAATTAAAAAGTGCACAATATATTTATATTGTAGGGCTTTTTTATTATTTTTTTATTTAGAATATTGGGTGTGGGGGGGGTGTAATTTTTTTTTTTTGTTCAACCAAAAGTGACTGACTGCCAAACGAAAGAGATTTAACGTGCACGCATATTTAATTTTTTGACCTGCTCACACGATATTTTGGCCATCAGAAATAAAAAATAAAAAAACGGATCACAAGTCTATTCGCTTGAAGAAAGTCAACTTTGGACTCGAAATGCGTGTTGCGACACTCATACCATTAATACACCATACAAAAAGCAACTAATATTAATAATAATAACAACAATAAATCTACACTTTAAACAAAACGCTTTCTCGCTTTTTTTTCTTTTTAATCATATCACCCCGAGCAAGGCGGTAACGCCACTGATGTTCAGGGGGCTACATAGGAGTGAAAAGATTGAAAAAGAGAAAACCGGAAACCGCATCCTAAACAGGAAACAAGGGATGAGCCTCTTCACCTGTTCAACAGACGTGGGTGGAGTGTGAACCGGGCGATAGTTTAGTCTATCTACTCCAATTGAAAAAAAAAGTGAGAAGATTGGAAAAGAGAAAAAACCGGAAACCGCATCCTAAACAGGAAACAAGGGATGAGCCTCTTCACCTGTTCAATAGACGTGGGTGGAGTGTGAGCCGGGCGATAGTTTAGTCTATCTACTCCAATTTTATATATATATATATATATATATATATATATATATATATATATATGGTGATGATCCACGTATACTGTCTTAATATGTATAGGAAAAACTGCTAAGAAATTGTAAGTTTAAAAATGTATTTTTTGACAGTATTTGTTTATTTCTATTATTATATTTGATATTTCAGACCGTCCCTGGTTCTTCATCAGAAACAAATTTTGTTTCTGATGAAGAACCGAGGCCTCTTCGCCGATACTTTGCTCAACAATAACACTCACTACGCCAAATACAGTGTCAGAGGATCCGATCTGATCTCACCATTGAGTATAGGTATTTTAACTGCTCCCCTCCACCGTTGGATTGTCAGTCGAGGATTTGTGCATCACGACGAATAATTTTAAATGTACCATCAATAAGAATAACAACTCAGTCAACTATCTCTTACATGATCAACTGGAATTTGTTTAGTTGTTTGTTCGAACTATTCAACAACTAACGTTCGGTAAAACTGACTTTATTTTCTGGGACACGTCCAGTAAAAGTCGATCTTTTTCACGAGTCCAGCGCACCACAGCGTGTTCGGTTTTCGGACCGGATACTGAAAGACAACAAAACGTCCTTGGATTAAGCTCTGTAACGTCGCTCGTGTTAACTAATTATAATCTACCGATGTGTCTGACGTTGTGCTCAGGATATGGAGAGAATTAGGATAATGTAACATTAGGAAACTCAATTTCTTTTTAAAGTGAAAATGCGCTGATACCGAGCAAAGCGAGAGACCAGATGTTTGCCCTCAGAAGTCCAGAAAGCAAATGACCAAAACTGGTCTTTGCGCACCCGGCTCCACGCATATGTTCCCGGTAGAAAACCAAAAATTAATAAATATCAAATTCCTTTTCGCGAGCCTACGAGAATTTTATTTATCATCCAATGAGAAGACCAGAATTAGATACAGGTGTGAATTCCCAAATGACCCGCTGGGACCCACAAAGACGAAATAAAAAGCCGACACAGAAAGCATCGCCAGTTGAGAAAGTACGAGCATAATTAGCACGTCCTTTGACCTCGTCAAGCGATCACACTATGCTCGCCTCCTTTCCCTCTCATCTTCTTCTTCGCTGCCCCCTGAGCTACTTACTCGATCTACGGAGCGGAGACATCAAAGACATTCCTAACTGACAAACGCTCCCACATACATACGCACAAACTCTTTTTTCGGCATTTACTGCGATAAACATTTTAACGTTCTTTGAACTCATCCAAATGACATTACTTTTATTCGTAAAAAAAAAACTTAATTGATATCTGTGTATATATAAATGTTGTTTCTATACTCATTTTGATTTTCTTGTTTTTATCCCCACCCCCACCCCACCTTATAGTGGGCTATCTACCAACGAGGCCAAATTCAGTTAATCTGTTTCAACATACAACTACGTTTCACTAGAACGGATGACCCACTATAAAAAACACATTAAATTGGAAATTCTTGCTAAAAGCAAATAATTGTCACATTTTAATGAAACTTTCAGGAATTATTCACAAATTAATTAAATTATTTTTGAAATTATTATTTTTAGAAAATTATTTTTGAAATTATTATTTTTAGAAAATTTTGTTGAAATTATTATTTTTAGAAAATTATTTTTGAAATTATTATTTTTAGAAACTTATTTTTGAAATTATTATCTATAGAAAATCTTAGTAAAATTTTTTTTCACATGTGTTAGCCACCACACACACAAGTAAGTTCATAAAATTTCAAGAAGTTAAATTTTGTATCGAAAATTTGTTTCATTAATTAAACGCAGGGCACCATTAGGAATGTAAATCAAAATCCTCTAATTATTTTTTTTCAAACAGCCTTTTTGCCGAAAATCTACTCCGGATAGTAAAATAACGAATGCAATAAAACTGTGACATTATTGAATTAGATAAGCTTTTAATGTATGTATATATATATATAACCTAAAGAGCCAAAGAACCTACCAAGGTTTCACCTAACCGGATCTTCAGTGAAGGCTGGCTCTGAAGATCCGGTTAGGTGAAACCTTGGTAGGTTTGTTGGCTCTTTAGGTTATCTACTTTGTCTGCTCTGCTGACGTATTGAGCACTTTTTTGTTATAGATGACTCGTCTCAGGTTTTTTCTTTGGGCTACGTACTTTGATTGATGTTCACGTGCTTAGCTCTTTCTTTTTTTACAACCATTTTTTCCTTCTGTGTATTTACTCAGAGAGTTTTTCGAAACGAGTATAGTGATAAGTTTACATTTACATACATACATACATACATATATATATATATATATATATATATATATATATATATATATATATAATGTTTAGTGGCAAGGTTCTTGTTTTTCAGTGGTTATTACTGATAAAATGTATTTTGGCAAGCAGGTTTTCTATTTTAAAGTGCTCGATATCGGGGTGGAGATAGAGCGTTGATAAGTACAAAGGGTTTGTCTCTTTAACCGAGCAGATTCATGCCGACTTCGAAGTTTCGTGAGGACAGCATTATGATATTCTCACTCGTCAGGGCTCTTTGCCGTTAATAAATACATACTTTGATACTCTACCAACAATAAATAACAAGGAAATAAAAAAGAAGCATGCAGACAATATCAATTAAAAATTAAAAAATTAAAAATTAAACACATAAATACAAATACAAAACCACGATAATAAACAGAAAATAATAAACAAAAACAAAATATACAAATTAGATAAATATAAAAAAGATTACATATAAACACCCAGCCACGACAAAACAGAAAATAATACAGCAACCACTGAACGAAAAAAAAATTAAAAAAAAAAAAAAAAAAAAAAAACAGACGTAAAGCCCACTAACACAAATGCAATAATACCCAATCATGACCCAGAAAAAATAAACCGTCCCCAGGAAAACATGCCAGCATATTAAGAAAAAGGTCAAACCAATAAAAAAAAGACCAACTCAATTAGACAAACATCCATTAACTAACACTAAAAATAAACCAAACCACTACACAATAAAATAAAAATATAGAAAAAGAAAAACCAACCAATTACAAACATAAAGAAAAAAGAATAACAACCCAATCATAAACAACCCCAACCACCATATCACACCATATCTATCTAAACTTATTTATAAATGGAACTTTGTCTGTGCGTGTGTGTGTCTGTGTGTGTGTGTGTATCCGTTACCTATAGACTCCGAAACGGCTGAACCTATTTTCTTAAAAATTGACACAGTTGTACTATAACCGTCTGCGAGTGTTCTTAACTAGGTTTTGTATCGAGGTACCCCCGATAAATATCGAAAATCGATAATCGAAAACATTGGGTTATAGAAGGAGTGGTCCGATTTTAATCAAATGTGATACACACATAGACAAAGACATAAGAAACGATATTCAGAAGTTTCAAGGTTGCAGTTCTTACAATAGTGCAGAAAATCGATAATATATATATATATATATATATATAAAAGGCAAGATGTTTGTGCGTGTGTCTGCTTATCTGCCTGTATGTCTGTATTTTTCAGACCCTCTATTTTAGTTTTTGCTTCGGGTTTGGCTCTAAGTAGACACAATTGTAGTTCTTAGTCTAAGTCATGATACCATTTACTCAGAGGACTTATTTAGCCTTCAAAACTCAGTTTACGACGAAAAAAACTTATTTGATATCGATACCAGGAAATCAAAATTTGACTTACATCCATTCATTTTTCTTTCAGTCTGTGGTTTCGCTTTAACTGGAAACGGATATTGCTTTTCAGTCTTTCGTGCCAACGTCCAAAGAGTCTGAGCTCCAGGACCATGGATTAGCTTTAAAGCTTTCATTACACTCGAGCAACGCCGGGCTATGCTGCTAGTTCTATATAAACAAGGAAAAAAAACGAGCTTGACTAGCGAGAACATCGTAAGTTGTCTTCACGAAACTTTTAAGCCAGCATATATCTGCTCTGTTAGAGACAAACTCTTAGGATTTTTTTTTTTTTTTGATGAGTAACAAAGAGGAGTACTGGATTGCTATGTGATGTCGGTTCTTCAATATGGCAGTGAATGTTGGACAATATCTTCGAAGATGAAAGAAAAACTTGAAGCAGCTGAAATGCGGTTCTACAGAAGGATGCTGCGGATACAATGGGCCGAGCATGTGAGCAATGAAATGGTTTTGAAAATGCGGGAAACGAAAAGGAAATTCATACTGGGCATCAGGAAGAGACAGCCAAAGTTCTTGGGACATGCAATTAGGAAGGAGGGCTTGGAGAACCTGATACTAATAGGCCAGATAGAAGGAAAAAGAGACAGAGAATAGCAGCAGTTAACAGACCTGATCAGATGAATGACAGAACGGGGGTTACGAGACCTTACAAGAGAAAGCGTGCTCAGAGCCACCGGGGATAGGGAGACGTTTAAGGCCATGATCGCCTACGTCCTGAAAAGACATGGATAATAAAAGAAGAATATATATGCCAAATATTTATAAGAAATGATCATGTGGATATAAAGTGGGGGATCAAATCTATATTATAACCAATATATAAACTGGTCCCTCATTTTGTGGCCATGCTAGTTTCTATACATTCATATTGTAGATTTATGGTCTTGAGCAGGTGGATGATGGAACGAAAGTTGCATGGTGTAACAAGAGAAAACGTGCTAAGAGCCACCGGGGATTGGGAGACGTGGAAGGCCATGATCGCCTACGTCCTGAAATGACATGACACATAGAAGAAGAATATATATGCCAAATGTTTATAAGAAATGATAATGTGGATATATAGTGGGGGATCAAATCTATATTATAATCAATATATAAACTGGTCCCTCATTTTGTGGCCATGCTAGTTTCTATACATTCATATTGTAGATTTATGGGCTTGAGCAGGTGGATGATGGAACGAGAATTGCATGGTGTAACAAGAGAAGGTGTTCTCAGAGCCACCAGGGACAGAGAGATGTGGAAAGCCATGATCGCCTACGTCCTGAAAGGACATGGCACATAAAAGAAGAGTGAAGTTTTACAAGAATTGTTTTCATTTTTTTCTTTTTACATTCTAATAATTTATAAAGTTTCAAAAATAATTTTTAAAAGTTTACCAAGACTTAAGTCGTTAAGTTATGAAGTGAAGGGTATATGTATTAATCGAAAACTGAAAATTGAAAAGATCAATGCAAATCTTTGAGCCAAAAGAATTTTTAAAAATTTTATTTTTTTATTTATTAATTCTTTTGTATCCAGGAAGTTTTTTTTTTTAAGTACAATATTTTGTGCGTTGCATTAAAAGGTCACGTGTTTCACGGTTTCATCCAGTTACTGGAAAAAAACTTCAGTTCTGGTCAATCATACTTAGCTTACCATCGCATCTGTCTGTCATCAATCACTTAACAAACCAGAAAGAGCAGAGCAGCGTGATTAAGAAATACTTTTACTCTAAATTTCATGCTATAAACAAAGAATAGTTGTGTAAATCAGATTAATTTACCTGTAATTTGCTAATTTTCTAAAAATGTCGCGGATTTATATTTCATTTTTATAAGATTTTTAAAACCGAGAATTAACTTTTGCTTATAAACTTGTCAAGCTGTCAAAATAGACGAAAAAAATGATGAATTTCGACAACTGTAAAAATGTTGAAATTCCACTCAATACACGCTCGCATGCACACACACACACACACACACACACACACACACACACACACATATATATATATATATATATATATATATATATATATTTTTTTTTTAATCATTTCACCCCGAGCAAGGCAGAAACGCCACTGATGTGCAGGGGGTTACATAAATGTAAAAAGATTAATTAGAAAAGAGTGAGGAGTACAAGCTAGTTAGAAAGGAACAATAGAAAGCTGAGAAAGCAGGTGCAATGACAGATACATGGGCGGAGAGAAGGTGAAGATTACACAGGGGAGGAGAGAGAGCTAGTGTCCAGTGGTTAGTAGGTGAGTATTAATTTTGCTTTTAAATATATATATATTCATCATCCACATACAAGCCTGTTTCGCTGTATCACAGATCATCAGTGGGGTTAGACCTCCACTTGCCTCCGGTCCGGAAACTCGAACGATTTTGTGTCAATAGGAGTCGGGAACCTAAGCCATAGGCACATGGAATCAGAGGAGGGAAATGTTAGCATGTTATATATAATTGGCGTATACACACGCCAGTCACCGAATTTATTGCTGAAGAGTTATGCATATCTTGCCGAAGTGATTTTTAAAATTTTCCTCTCAGTTGTAATGAGAGCATAATATTCGTCATCCACATACAAGAAGCGGAGTCGCTAACCCCTAATATATTTAGTGTACTGAGGCAGGAGATAATTATCTGAACATATGATGTTAAATATAACAGACAATGAATGTCTATTATGTTTTATGATGTGAGCCGTCCTAAACATCTTATTCTGGCTTTAATTTCTGGTTGAAATAAAGAGAAAAATTGTCCAACACAAAAGAATATTATTTTAATGGTGGATGCCTTTATGTTACCGTCCCTGCAACCACTCTGAATGTGGCTCATGTGAGCCGAAAGCTTAGAACTAGCGAAATAACAAAAAATATCCAAATGCTGGACAGATAGTCTTTATTTCCACCTGAAATTAAAACCAAAGTACGATGTTTAGAATCGCTCATGATTAAACATAATACACATTCATTGTCTGTTATATTTAACTATATATATATACTAGCAGTATAGCCCGGCGTTGCTCGGGTGTAATGAAAACTTTTATATATATATTATCTATTTTCTGCACTATTGTAAGAACTGCAACCTTGAAACTTCTGAATATCGTTTCTTATGTCTTTGTCTATGAGTGTATCAAATTTGATTAAAATCGGACCACTCCTTCTATAACCCGATTTTTTCGATTATCGATTTTCGATATTTATCGGGGGTACCTCGATACAAAACCTAGCTAAGAACACTCGCAGACGCTTATAGTACAACTGTGTAAATTTTCAAGAAAATCGGTTTAGCCGTTTCGGAGACTATAGGTAACGGATACACACAAACACAGACAAAATTCCATTTATAAATATGTTTAGATATGTGTGTGTGTGCGTGTGTGTGTGAAATGATTTGTTTGAACATTATTTTTGATCGATACTCGTATTTAAGTGGATATTCTGTTTATAATCAAACGGTATATATATTTATTTCTACCGGCCTGATTATTTACGATAATCATCATATTACGGAAATTAACGAAGATTAACGAAACTGGTTATAAACAACCGACAATTTGAAATGAATTGTTTGAACATTATTTTTGATCGATACTCGTATTTAAGTAGATATTCTGTTCATAATCAAACAGTATTATATATTTATTTCTACCGGCCTGATTATTTACGATAATCATCATGTTACGGAAATTAACGAAGATTAACGAAACTGGTTATAAACAACCGACAATTTGAAATGATTTGTTTGAACATTATTTTTGATCGATACTCGTATTTAAGTAGATATTCTGTTTATAATCAAACAGTATATATATTTATTTCTACCGGCCTGATTTTTATTTACGATAATTTTTTGTTACGAAATTCTGTGTTATTCGGCAATATTCGAACCTGTGACCTCTATCCACATAGGGGAAGCCACCAAGTGACCTGTCGTGCCTTAGACCTCTCGACCACGAATGACGATCAGTCTAAACGAAGTCAAATTAAACTTATAACACAATTTTTCGAATTCATCGTAATAACCATATCTGGTCTGAAATGTATTGTAATGTCAACAAATGTAAATATGTTGCGGAAATTAACGAAGATTAACGAAACTGGTTATAAACAACCGACAATTTGAAATGATTTGTTTGAACATTATTTTTATAGTATTTAAGTAGATATTCTGTTTTTAATCAAACGGTATATATATTTATTTCTACCGGCCTGATTATTTACGATAATCATCATGTTACGGAAATTAACGAAGATTAACGAGACTGGTTATAAACAACCGACAATTTGAAATTATATATATATATATAGTACTTAACAGTAATAAAAAGGCAAATCCGTGCTGCCCATGTTTGAGAATAGTGAAGGGACTGAGTGGAATCGAGTCACAGCTATCATATCTGATATCTGATAAATTCAACTAATGAGCGAATTAAATCGGTGAAACTCATCATGAATATTTTTTTTAATCATATCACCCCGAGCAAGGCGGTAACGCCACTGATTTGCAGGGGGCTAGATAAAAGTGAAAAGATTGGAAAAAAAGAAAGCCGGAAACCACATCCTAAACAGGGAACAAGGGATGAGCCTCTACACCTGTTCAATAGCCATGGGTGGAATGTGAACCGGGCGATGTTTGTCTATCTACTCCAATTATATGTGAATATACGAACGCAAGATCAGTATGCAGGCATGAAAAAGTGTAGGTCGGTAAGTATGTATAAGCATAAACACAGTCACATTTGTATGTATATGTGGGGATGTGTGCGCATATGTGTATATGGATATAGGTTAGTGTACAGGGGTGGGTTATTTTGTGGGGTTACACATACATACGTATCCATGGAATTAGAAGGAGGCGGTTAATGACTTAGTGGTCAGCATCTTTGCAACTGGTCTGAATACCCCCAACTGATGTGATGTCAAGGCCTCTGTCCTGACTCTCTTTTTCTTTTTTTTCTTTTAGACTTTTTCTTATTCTTTTATTTTTTTTTTTATTTTTTATTTTTTTTATCTTTTTCTTCAGTTAAAGGAAATGCTTATTCCGGCAAAATTTTTTGTACCAAATGGAAGGAATATTGTGTGGTATATATAATATAATATAATATAATATAATATAATATAATATAAGTTTCTGGACTTTTTATTTTATTCTCTTTCTATTTTACTGTTAATGTCAACATTAATGAATACAGTCAATTCCAATTTTATGCTAATTATCATTTAATTTCTTAACTTTATTGTTAATAATATGATTATCTTTAAACCAACTGTTACAAATATCTTTAAGCGCTGATTAAACAAGTAATAATGCTTCATGATGAATACCAGATTCCATTCCACCGAAATAATTCTAAAACAATTCTTTTTCTCCATTGTTCGTCATGAAATAAGAGGACTTCTTTCGTTACCCCCTCCCTTTGCCAGTTTCATGTATATTGGGAACTATATATTTAATTTATCATTAAGCACAATTGGACTATTCTGAGGACCCTAGATGTTATGCCAGGATTTGTCATCGGAGGACCCTAGATGTTATGCCAGGATTTGTCATCGGAGGACACAATTTGAACGACAGGATCTAAATCTAAATTCCATTTGTCACATCTTGCTTTGATGATTGCGGGATGCCACTGTCTTTTGTTCAACCACACATTTCAAGGTAAATCAGGCGCCATGCATGAGACCAAAGTGTTCAATAATGTCATTGTATGCCATTCTAAGTAACTTGTGAATCTTCAATGGCATACTTTTGGGTTGTAAAAGAAATCAGATTTCTTTTTCTATATTTGAAGTGACACGTTTCATTACGAAATTTTTAATCGTCCGCGGGCGAGTAAAGCAATAGATTTAATCGCCCAATTAAGTTTTTAATCGACTGAGTCGATCGGGCGATTAAAATCTCAAAGGCCGCTATCAAGTCTTCCTCCTTTATTTTGGGTCTACTAATCTCTATCTTTCTTCCATGATTCTTATTTACTCTCATCTGTTTAATATTTTTATAAGACAGGGGTAACCTAACTCTTCTCCCTCTTTTATTGTTATAGTTTTACTGGCTGAATTAGGCAACATTAATGGCACCTTTATTGAACCTTCTACCACAGAACTACACAAGGTCACCTCTTCTTCATCATTATCATACCTCTCTGTAGGTGTTATTTGAAATAACCCTTCCGTTAATTTCCTCACTGTATTTATCCTCCTTTCACATAAAATAACCGTTCTAGGGGGAAGTTTTACATCGGTCTGGGCTACTACGAGACATTTGTCTTTCATTTCATTCCCTAATAGAATTTCCATCCCATCTAAACTCAATGTAACCGAGTCAAAGCGAATTTGGACTTTATTTAGCCTAAGCAAGTCACTCCCTAAAATTAATGCTTCCCACAGATCACTGAATTAATGCTTCCCAAATCTACGGCTATATTGTGTTCAATACACCGGTTCCCGTCCGATCACCAAAGTTAAGCAACATCGAGCCTGGTCAGTACTTAAATGGGTGACCATTTGGGAATACCAGGTGCTGTAAACGTAAGGACCAAGAATGGTCCACCGGTCCTCCAGATTTGGGGGTTGGGCGCAGGGCTAACAAACCTGCCCCGTAAAAAACAGATTGTTACAGAAACAGCAACAAAAAGTTGCTGCCCTATGCACCATTGGGTATGACGGATAAATGTTGATGATGACAGATCAGGCACCACATAAACCTGAAGCTCACAGCTGGTCCTTGCCATTTTGAATGGTAGCCATGTCATACCCTCTATACTCATCTGACTACAACCTGCCTACAATCTCTTCTATGTAACCTCAGCTGTCTATACACCTTAGAATTTATTAGAGAAACCGAAGCTCCAGTATCCTCTAAGGCTTTTACTGTGTTGTGCCCCACGAACACATCACAGGTGAGGCCAGGTCATTCCTTAAACAACTGAAATATCTGGGATCTGTTCCTATTTTTTTTTTTTTGATCGTGTCGCCCCAAGCAAGGCATTTTACTGCCACTATTGTGCAGAGGGTTACATAGGTGGAATGTTATGAGAAAGAATGACAGGTTAGTGGGTAAGGGAAAGATGACTGTGGCCATAAAGTGAGGGATCAATTTATATATTGTTTGTAATATAAAATTGATCTCCCATTTTATATCCACATTATAATAGTATATATTTTTTTTTATAATCATATCGTCCCAAGCAAGGCATTTTACTGCCACTGTTGGGCAGGGGGTTACATAGGAAAAATATTATGAAAAAGAGTGACAGGTTACAGGGGATGTCAGGAAGTGGGTAAGAGAAGGATGAGAATACTGATGAGAATGGAGTGGACGGAGAAAAGAGCATGAGAGAGGATGCAAGTTAGTGAGATAGGAGATGACTATTGACTTTATATTTAAATTCTTGGAGATTATAGCTGACGGGGAAGCAAGTAAACGGAAGGGAATTCCACAGGCGGGAAATGCGAGAAAAGAAGCTGTTAAAGTAGAATTTACGTTTACAATTTATCGGTTTCGCAGTAAAAGGGTTGGACCTAGTTGCTAATCTTGTGGCTCGAGTAAATTCATATATAGGGGGTACCAGTGAGCTAAGTTCATCGGAGCAGAAGCCGTAAAAGTATTTGTGAAAGAGACACAGGAAGCCACACTGCGTCGATGAGAAAGCAACTGTATCCTAGCTGCCAAGTCGGTATCGATCACATTACAGATTCTCTGTTAGATTTTATCAACGACCCCTAGGTGGATAGCAGAAGCCCTCGACCGGATATGTGTGTGTGGTTCGTTTGTGGTACAATTTTCAGTAACAGTTTCAAGCCCACACGTCATAATTTCATCCATTTCACTTCGGCTGGTCTTTTTCACTTTGAAGTATTTTGACGTTCCTCGAGGAAAAGTAATTTTTGTTTGGTGTTTTTTAATTTTAGATTTTCTTTTGCTTTCCTTATTTCTCAATGTTTATTATCATTATGGCTTTAAATATTTAGGTTGACAGGAGTCTGCATATGTAATTTTCCTTAATTTTTCATTAATGGCCTTCGTCAGGCCCATGACCCGTCATTATAACACGATCCGTTCAGCGGGGTCGAATGAGTTGCCGACCCCTGCATTAGAAGTTGATCATACAATAGTTTTGAAACGTTTGAAAGAATTAAGGATGATTCGAAATCAAGAAAATTATATGCTGTACGAGTTGAAGATGAGAGACATCGATCGACGCCTTGTCATCTATGAACAGCTACTTCAATGATAGAAAAGGAAAGTTTTTTTTTAATCGTATCTTGACCGGCAATGAAAAGTGGATACATTGCGATAACCCAAAGCGCATCTGATCATGGGGTAAGCCCGGTCATGCATCAACATCAGCGGCAAAGCCGAATATCCAAGGTTCAAATCTTCTGCTCTGCATTTGGTGGGAGCAAATGGGTGTGGTTTATCATGAGCCTTTCAAACAGACTGAAACTAAGACGGAAGATTGCTATCGACTACAATTGGTGCGTTTGGGATAAGCATTAAAGAAAAAACGGCGGCTATAGGAGCAGAGCCATGACGGAATGATTCTGCAACATGACAACGCTAGGCCATCTACTGTAAAACGGGTGAAAACTTACATGGAAACGATTAGATGAGAAGTCCTACCCTACCTGCCATATTCACCTGTCCGATTATCCCGTGTTCTGATCGACAGCACATGGCCTGGTTGAGCAGAACTTTCATTCTTATAATGATGCAAAAAAAAAAAAATGAACAAATGAGTAGAAGCGTGGTTAGCCGGTAAAGACGTCGTTTTTGTGAGGTGTAATTCAAATGTTGCCAGAAAGATTCGAAAAGGCACTAGTTAGTGATGGACAGTACTTTCATTGACTAATTCTTACTAATCTTTGCAAAACGAAACATTACTTTTCATGAAAACTCAGCGAGAACTTATTCAAAGTCCTAATATTTTAGAATGTTTCTTAAAAGTACTTTGTCCAGTTTCCTTGAACGTTTCCAATTAATATACACGGTTCGATGGATACATTGTGGGACAGTCTCTGGCCCTGTGTTATCCATATCCGCAGGTCCAGCATACTAGCCCGTACCTGCCCGGATTGAACTCATAAAGTCCTTGCCGTACATCCATCCCATTCCCTCCGGTTGGGATCGGCCTCAATTTCCTAATCTTCTTTTTATTTCTCTTTACAGGGTTTTACACACTTTTTAATTATTACCTGTTGGTTCTTTTCTACGTCTTTCAATTTTCTCCAAATCACTCTCACCTCATCTTATAACACTGTTCCAAATAACACACTCAATGCCTTCCCTACAATAATAGGTAGTATAGTTCTTTTTCTTCAAGTCCTTAAAAGCTCTACATCCTTCAGGTATAGACTCATATCTCTCCATTGTCTATCAAGTATCAGGCATTCTTGGATCAACGGATGCATTATACGATGGTACTCCTCATTCTTTAGATAATCCTAAGCTAATGAGAGAGCCGACAGTGTCAAGTCCGGAGATAAACTAGGACGGATCGATATCAATCCACCCCCCACCAACTAGAGGAAAAATGTGCCACAAGGCCTTTTTAGAATGGGTGATCCGTACCATATAGCCCAGCCAAAAATAACTGTCTGACTTTACCCAGTCGTGACTCTGCCCTTCGGCATAGCCACGACTGTGTTTATGCTCTCCGACCAAAGGCAGAGTGCCGACATGTCAAGACCGGAGATAAACTAGGACGGATCGATATCAATCCACCCCCCACCAACTAAGGGAAAAATGTGCCACAAGGCCTTTTTAGATTGGGTGATCCGTACCATATAGCCCAGCCAAAAATACCTGTCTGACTTTACCCAGTCGTGACTCTACGCTTCGGCATAGCCACGACTGTGTTTATGCTCTCCGCCCAAAGGCAGAGAGCCAACAGTGTCAAGTCCGGAGATAAACTCGGACGGATCTTTTCGGTTCTCACCATGGCAGGAATATATATATATATATATATATACTCACGTCGAGTCCATTATCATAGGAAAAAAGGGAGGTCCCACAACAAATTCTTTCCATTTCTCTTCTCTGTCCTAAGATTGACATTCGAACACTCTGAAATATTCATATTGAAACTTCCGGCGTAAATTCTTAACTGTACAACATGTCGTTTCTAAAGTACTGGCGTCATGGTGCTATTTTTCTCACAACTGCTCAATTAACTCTAATATAGTCGACAAAATAAAATAAAAATGATCGAGCCTGCTCGAAATTAAAAATTTAAAATGCGACAATTTGCCAAAGGATACATTATAGTTGGTACTCTTCATTCTGTAGATAATCCTGAACTACCTATATTCTAGCCCTACAGAGATTCGTTATTTTCATTTCTGAACGAGCTAATAACTCTTTGTGGGATTGTCAGTCTATCACTAGGCTTATCAACCATTTTGATTTAGTTATGACCACCTCATTGATCTTTTTGGTGTCACCTAATGTGATGAGGTACTTTTAACCAGGTTGCAGTTATTATAATCGGTGACGAGTGTCCCAATATAGCATATCCGCTTGAGCTCTCACATGCTATAGTAATACGGTTAATGACTGACTAGTCTGACGGACTTTACTTGTTATCGACAATAATAATACTGTTGTAAAAACTGGAAATATTGTCGTAAAAACCCATCTAATCCCCTCAGTTTCGCTGATAAGGATCCTGTAACATTGAACACCTCGAAAAATTTGCAAATGGGAAATTAATCAATTTATGTTACCTCTTTACTTAGCTAATTCCAACCTTGTAACATTAAGAATGGATACACACTCTCAGGCTATTTGAGATATTATTTGTTGGTTATTCACCACGTCTTTCAATTTTCTCCTAATCGCTCTTACCCCCTCTTCTGACACTGTTCCGAATAACACACTCAATTGGAGTAGATAGACTAAACTATCGCCCGGTTCACACTCCATTCACGTCTATTGAACAGATGAAGAGGCTCATCCCTTGTTGCCTGTCTAGGATGTGGTTTCCGGCTTTCTCTTTTCCAATCTTTTCACTCTTTTCTTTTTCTTTTTTTTTTTCAATTGGAGTAGATAGACTAAACTATCGCCCGGTTCACACTCCACCCACATCTATTGAACAGGTGAAGAGGCTCATCCCTTGCTCCCTGTTTAGGATGCGGTTTCCGGCTTTCTTTTTTCCAATCTTTTCACTCTTACGTAGCCCTCTGCGCATCAGTGGCGTTACCGCCTTGCTTGGGGTGATATGGTTAAAAAAAATTCCTTCCCTATAATAGGTAGTATGGTTCTTCTTTTTCACGCATGCAATGGAGGTCACGGCTCCTAATTTTTTGTTTGTATTAGGATATAAAATAGAAATATTTATTACCTGGTCCATTTCAAAGGTATTATCCATATCTAACAGAGACACTGATACTAGTACTAACAAATTTTCCAGTAAGGTGACACACCCTAGGGCACCATAATATTTCCATAATTGCTTGGTGGGGTCTACAGGTAACCTAAGGTGATGAGATAATCTAGCCTGTCTTCCCAACAACACTTCTCTTAACCGGATTCGAGTGATTATACTTGGTAATAGGTGTCCGACAGATAATTAATCCAACAGAGCTCTCACATGCTCTAGTAATGACTGGTTTGGCGGACTTTACTTGTTATCGACAACAACTGGAAATATTGTTGTAAAAACCACTCTAATCCTCTCTTTCACCACGTCTTTTAATTTTCTTCTAGTAACTCTTACCTCCTCTCCTGACACTGTTCCAAATAACACACTCAATGCCTTCCCTATAACAGGTAATTTTCTAATCTGCAATAGTTCTACCCACTTCAAGTATAGACTCATATTTTTCCATTGTTTCAACCATTCGTCCGTGCATGGAGTACTGCTGCCATATATGGTCTGATGACCCCGCTGTTCATCTCCGTGTCCTTAACAGGCTCCAAAGGAGAATCAGTAATGTGATATGTACTGACTTGGCGGCTAGACTACAGCACTTTCCCACCAACGAGATGTGGCTTCCCTGTGTCTGTTCTATAAATACTTTCATGGCTTCTGCTCCAACGAACTTAAGTCACTGGTGCCTCTTCAACAGGTGTTTACTCGTGCAACCAGACTGGCAGCTGGGTCTCACCCATTCACAGTTAGATCAACCAGATGCAGACGACAATTCTACTCCTGCAGCTTTTCTCGCACTTCTCGCCTGTGGAACTCGCTTCCTTATTCTTGCTTTTCTGATGGCTACAACATCCAGGAATTTAAATGCAATCTCATCTCTTAACTACTTGACCCTAATTCTTTCCACACTGCCCTGTATATCATTTCCTTTCTCTCCACCTTTGCAACTGTCATCACACCTGTATTCCCTTCCTTCTCTTTCTCCTTTCTAACTGGTTCGTCCTTCTCTTCAATCTCCTAATCTTTTTCTCTTATGTAGCCCCCTACACATCAGTGGCGTTACCACCTTGCTCGGGGTGATATGATTAAAAAAAGTATCAAGGATTCTTGAGCCAACGGATACATTATACGATGGTACTCTTTATTCTGTAGTTGGTACTCTTCATTCTGTAATTGGTACTCTTCATTCTGCAGTTGGTACTCTTCATTCTGTAGTTGGTACTCTTCATGCTGTAGTTGGTACTCATCATTCTGTAATTGGTACTCTTCATTCTGTAGTTGGTACTCTTAATGCTGTAGTTGATACTCTTCATTCTGTAGTTGGTACTTTTCATCCTGAGTTGGTACTCTTCATTTTGTAGTTGGTACACTTCATTCTGTAGCTGATACTCGTCATTCTGTAATTGTTACTCTTCATTCTGTAGTTGGTACTCATCATTCTGTAATTGTTACTCTTCATTCTGTAGTTGGTACTCTTAATGCTTTAGTTGATACTCTTCATTCTGTAGTTGGTACTTTTCATCCTGTAGTTGGTACCCTTCATTCTGTAATTGGTACTCTTCATTCTGTAGTTGGTACTCTTAATGCTGTAGTTGATACTCTTCATTCTGTAGTTGGTACTTTTCATCCTGTAGTTGGTACTTTTCATCCTGTAACTGTTACTCTTCATTCTGTAGTTGGTACTCTTAATGCTGTAGTTGATACTCTTCATTCTGTAGTTGGTACTTTTCATCCTGTAGTTGGTACCCTTCATTCTGTAATTGTTACTCTTCATTCTGTAGTTGGTACTCTTAATGCTGTAGTTGATACTCTTCATTCTGTAGTTGGTACTTTTCATCCTGTAGTTGGTACCCTTCATTCTGTAATTGTTACTCTTCATTCTGTAGCTGGTACTCGTCATTCTGTAGTTGATACTCTTCATTCTGTAGTTGGTACTCATCATTCTGTAGGTGGTACTCCTCATTCTTTAGATAATCCTAAGCTACTTGAGTTCTAGCCCTACAGAGCTTCGTTATTTTCATTTTTAAACGAGCAAATAACTCTTTGTGTGATTGCTAGTCTATCACTAGGCTTATCAACCATTTTGATCTGGTTATGATCACCTCACTGGTCTTTTTAAATATAGTATTTTCACTATGTTTCCAGGCTCTTATGGCCAAAATCAGCACCAGCACTACCTGTTGTGAATCCGGATGAGAAAACCACACAAAATAATAAACAACAAAACAGATATTTGAGATATAATAATAGGTTATATTGAACGTAAATATACAAACTGGAACGCAGGTTAGTAATCCAGGAATATGATTAGTAAGGAATATATATATATATATATATATATATATATATATATATATATATACAAGTCTAGAAGTGAAGACGTGTTGGATTTAGTATATCCGTGTAATATTATTCTGGCTGAGTGAAGCTCAGATGTACTATGCCTACTGACACGGTATTCTCTGTGTAACTTCGGTATCGTTCGGTAACTTACGGATCAATCCCGATGTATCTAACGAATCTCACTATGACAGGAGTATATGTATACTCAAGTCGAGTCCATTATCATAGAAAAAGGGGAGGTCCCACAACACTACCAGTGGTCTTACCCTGTCCATATCTGCATCCAGATGGAAATGAGAGTTCATTTTTTCCTTTATTTTTTTTTTCGTCTATATTATGCAAGAAAATGAAAATAACAATGACATCTCATTTTAACAGATATATTTACCAAAATTACACAAAAACATCTTGAATTATTAAAGAGTAAATTTATTCAATAAAATTGCCATTGGCTTCAGACACAGCCTCCAGAAGACTTCGAAATCTCCTGAAAATCTTCTGGGCGGTCTTCTTGTTCGAATTGGTAAATTTTGCCATAATCCTTGCTTTAAGTTCATCTTTGATGTTCCAAGGAGATGTGTTAGTGTCTCGCTCAACTGTAACCCACACATAAAAACCAGGGGGTTGCAGTCTGGGGTGTTAGGTGGCCAGAAGCAACGGGTGATGTTGGTCACAGAAATTTTCTGACAGCCATGATTAAGTTATTCTGTTTGTGTGGTATGGTGCAGTGTCCTGTTGCCAATCCCAAATTCTTACAGTGGCTACCTTCTTGACGCAGGACAGCCTACATCATCTCGATGTAGGACTCCGGGTTAAGTCCAAGGTCCAGTGGGAGTAGAATGAATGAAGGCATAACGTTGCCATAACTAGTGATTACTTTAAACACCATGATGTTGAGTTGATATAATATACAACTCTTTCTACCCTGAGATTGACACACAAACACACTTAAATGTTTATTGGAACTTCCAGCACGAATGCTAAGCCGTATAGCCGGTTGAATTGTTTCATGATGATCTTTTTCTCCCAGACAGTGCCCAACTGATCCTACTATACTACGCAGTCGACAAAAACAAAAACAAAGAATATAAAACGGCAACAATTTACTCATCTCACCGTGTATTTCAGTTTTAATTAACGACATTGAAACAAAAAAATAACCTTACAAGCGAGATAACTTTAAAAGTTTTTATCGAGTTGCCTCCCTTGACATACCTTTTAGCAGTTTCCATGTTTGTTTTGATATATTATGTTATTTTTCGTTATTTGTTTGTGGAATCTCTAATCATCATCAGGAAAGTGAAGAGATTCAAGCAAAAATATATGCATAGACAATTCATTTTTAAGGAGACCAGTGAAATATGCTTTGTAAGATACTTTTGTAATATGGTTTGGAAGATACTTTTGTAATATGGTTTGGAAGATACTTTTCAAAATGAATAAAAATCCGTAAAGACGTAAGAAGTCAGGATTTACTTGTTTGAGTTTTCTACATCAAATTTGAATCCCAAAAGATGGGAATACCTATTACAGAATATATATATATATATATATATATATATATATATATATATATATATATATATCCGCAAACAGATCTGTTTCGCTGTATCACAGCTCATCAGTACAGTTAGACACCGATTGCTTTTAACCCAGAATTGAAACTCGACTGAATTGGCGTCAGTCGGCGATTCTACCTCTGGGCTATGGGCGCTCGGTGGAAGGCAAACTTTTAGCGCGTATATTATCATTATACACGCCCAATAGCCAGAGTGCTCTAATTCATTATTGAATGAGCGACATATATATATATATACAAATCTACCACCCGCCAGTGCATTGAATTCTGCTGCCATATTTGGTCGGGTGCTCCTACTATCCACCAAGAGGTCTTTGACAAAATTCAACAGAGAATCTGTAATGTGATCGATACCGATTTGGCAGATTGGATACAGTCACTTTCTCACCGGTGCAATGTGGCTTTCCTGTGTCTCTTCTACAAATACTTTCATGGCTTCTGCTCAGATGAACTTAGTTCACTGGTACCCACCATACATGAATTTGCTTGAGCCCCAAGATTAGCAACTAGGTCTAATCCTTTTACTGTGGAACCAATAAATTGTAAATGCAAATTCTACTCCATCAGCTTCTTCTCTCGCATTTCCTGTCTGTGGAATTCCCTTCCGTTTACTTGCTTTCCTGACAGCTACAATTTTCAAGAATTCAAATGTAAAGTCAATTGCCATCTCCTATCTCACTAACTTGCATCCTCTCTCTCTCTCTCTCTCTCTCTCTCATGCTCCTTTCTCCGTCCACTCCATTCTCATCAGTATACTCATCCTTCTCCTACCCTCTTCCTGACACCCCCTGTAACCTGTCACTCTTTCTCATAACTTTCCTCCTATGTAACCCCTGCACAGCAGTGGTGACAAAATACCTTGCTTGTAGCGATATGATTATAAAAAAACATATATATATATATATATATATATATATATATATATATATATATATATATATATGTACTGAGTATCTCCAATTTTTAGTACGGGAATATGACACCAGAGTAAAAATGATAAATGCTACGAAATATCTTTTTAAGCAGACTCTCTCCAAAATTTAGGAGGATTTTTTTTTCAACCACTTTTTTCATTTGATGATTTTCAGTTATGTATTGAGACTTATCGGGTTGAGTTTTACAATTTATAAGGATAAGTTCTTTAAAAATAAATACGGAAAATATGAAAAGTCAGAACCCTGTAGAAATGTCGATAAGTGTGTGTTCTTCTGATTTAAAAGTAAAATAGAATATTGTCCACTTTTAACATTTTTTTATTTATATTTTAGAAATATTCACAGTAGCAAAAAAGGATTTGATACTTAAAAGAAATTGTACTTTTCTATAATATCGATTTAATAATTTGAAAAGACTTTTCTATAATATCGATTTAATAATTTGAAAAGACTTTTCTATAATATCGATTTAATAATTTGAAAAGACTTTTCTATAATATCGATTTAATAATTTGAAAAGACTTTTCTATAATATCGATTTAATAATTTGAGCAGTCTTACTATGATAGCGATTTAATAATTTGAAAAGACATGCTATAATATCGATTTAATAATTTGAGCAGTCTTACTATGATAGCGATTTAATAATTTGAAAAGACATGCTATAATATCGATTTAATAATTTGAGCAGTCTTACTATGATAGCGATTTAATAATTTGAAAAGACATGCTATAATATCGATTTAATAATTTGAGCAGTCTTACTATGATAGCGATTTAATAATTTGAAAAGACATGCTATAATATCGATTTAATAATTTGAGCAGTCTTACTATGATAGCGATTTAATAATTTGAAAAGACATGCTATAATATCGATTTAATAATTTATAATTTTTTTATTATAGGGGTCCTGGCCATATATCCATATTGGCCTTATGCTACACATGGCTGAAAACCTCCATATTTTATAAAAACTGAAAACCAAGAGAAAACTGAATAACCAAGCAAATGAATGAGAAACAATGTCAAGTTTTTTGATTTAACAATAAATAGTTGGAATTATTCCACAAATACAATGATAATTGTTCTGTGAGAGTAATGCATGCAAACTGTTCTTCGTTGAAAAGAATAAAAATTAAAATCTTCACATTAATGTTTGTATAAACATAGTTCAAACCAACAAATGCTTTGGAAGATAGCAGTAATTGTTTTAGAACAGAGTTTTTGTTTTCTTAGTTTTCTTTTTAAATAGTAATGCATAGTGAGTTGTATAGACAAAGTGAAGATAATCATAGAAAAAGAGTAACTTTTAAAGTTTCTGTTTAGGGATATATATATATATATATATATATATATATATATATATATATATATAACAATTATATTAGTGAATGCCCCCACTATTACAAAATAGCCATTATAAAAAATCTATTATATCGTGCCAAAGTCAATTCATCTACAAATCAGATCTTCCACAGTGAACTAAAAAACATAAAACAGACACTCATCAATACTAATTTTCCCAACTACATAGTTGATGAACAAATACGTTATTTTCTTAAAAAGCTTAACATGGAAAAACCAACACATGATACTAGCCCTACCAATCCCAAACATATCACTCTCTTATACCGTAGCCAGATGCACTCCAACTAACAACTAGAAGAAAATATCCTAAAAAAACTCATAAATACTAATATTTCTCCGACAGACTCTAACAAAAGAATTAAGTTTATTATATATTACACTAAATCCACTACATCCAATTCATTCGTCCGCAACGACTCTTCCCCCACCGTTAGTGATTTGCAAAAAACCAATGTAGTTTATAAATTCATCTGTCCATTTAGAGAATGTATCTCTAACAACCTGAATAATATCTACATTGGCCACACTACAAATTCGCTCTCACGGCGTCTGACGTTGCACTTAAATGAAAATTCAAATATATTCCGTCATTTAAAACAACACGGTTATCAACGCACACTTCTGAGAAAAACGCTTGTTGATAACACGTACAAACTTAAATAAGAAAATAATAAACAGAAACTAAAAATCCTGGAAGCAATCTACATTAAACAATTTAAACCTGGTTTGAATACAATCAATTTCGATATTTCCAATAACGTACTCAAATGTCTGTAATCAGACCAGGGACCACAACACCACTATTTTGTCACTGTCTTCGGCCATCCGCCACGGTAGGGATGGACTTATATTTTCAATTCAATTATCTTTATTGTTAATAGCTTAAATGTTCTATGTTTACTGTGTGTTAATATTTATTCTTTGATAATGGCTTATGTGAGCCGAAAGCTTAGACCCGATAAAAAAAATCAACAATTACTGTGATTTTTTGTTGTCTTTCAACGATATCACCATCAAGTATATCAGACGGTACGAACGGATCCTACACAAAATTAATAGACAAAACTTGTCTATATTATTCAATGAAACCTGCATTAATATATATATATATATATATATATATATATATATATATATATATATATATATCTCCGAGTGAGTATAGAATGAGGAGAGAAAAAAGAAAATATAATTTAAAACAGTGCTCGATATATGATGTATAGAGCTGTGAATATTTATTATAACTTATGTTTTAGAACATGTACATAATTATGAACATGTTCTAAAACATAATTTATAATATATATATATATATATATATATATTTATAATATATATATATATATATATATATATATATATATGAAAAACTACTAAAAAGTTATAAGTTAAAAATGTATTTTTTGACAGTATTTATTTATTTCTATTATATATATATATATATATATATATATATATATATATATATATTTGATATTTCAGACCGTCTTCAGCCTTTCATCAGAAACAAATGATTTTAAAGCGTCCGTCGCGAGAAGCGTCCGTCGCGTGATGTAGAAAGCAATAGAGTTTCTTTAAAACAACATTTAAAAGTATTATTACAGTTAGGTTTATGTTTTAAAATATTCAAACTCTATTGCTTCCTACATCACGCGACGGACGCTTCTCGCGACGAACGCTTCTCGCGACGGACGCTTCTCGCGACGGACGCTTCTAGTTTAAATTTTAAAATCATTTGTTTCTGATGAAAGGTTTGAAATATCAAATATATATATATATATAATAATAATAATAATAATAGAAATAAGTAGATACTGTCAAAAAAATACATTTTTAACTTACAACTTTTTAGTAGTTTTTCCTATACATATTAAGACAGTATACGTGGATTATCATTATGCTATATATATATATATATATATATATATCATTCGAGGTAGTTAAGTGGTTAAGGTAAATGTAACCGGCTAGAATAATCTAGTAATCAGACGCAATGTACGGTACTCGTCGTATGAATATCCTGAGACGTATGCGTAGTCAATAGACGTAGACCTCTGGTAGTAGATCTCTAGTGAAAGACCAATAAAATTCTAGTGGTGGAATCTTTCTGGACGTCCTTGCCTTTGTATTTATGGCTGACACCAGGCAATCACATTCCAGTGAGGGGAAACCAAGTTGTATACATATTCATTACATCCGTTTCAGTGGGCTGCTGACTGTTGATGTCCATTACTTATGTCTGTTCGATGGTGTAGGAAATAATAAAAGAAGAAAGATTGAGTAACTGAGAAAGCGAGAAAAATCTTAAGTAAAAAAAAAATGGATTCGACTTCTTCTCTCCTCTCTTCCTATTCTTCAAAAGTTAAAAATAGCTCACATTTATATCCAGGCATCGGATCAGAAAAAAAGCTCCAAAATCCTTGTGGATTTTATTGTATTATGATTGGTCCAAAAATTGGACGTTGTATCCTTTTAGTTTCCTAAGACGTCCGCATTAAGGTTAGCGTGCGTTGTGGTACAGTGGATATCGGCTCGGAACGAGAAACCGGGAAGCCGAGTTCGAATTCCAGTTGAATCCATTGTATTCACTTACGCGCAAATACCCTTGGGAAAGGTATTAATCCGTCTCTTCCTTCCAGTTATGGGTTAAATAGCCGGACAGATTGGGTTCTATAGCATTGGTCGGCAACCAGTCTACCGCAAAAAGCAATGGCAACCTACTGCGGGACAGATTGGGTTCTATAGCCTTGGTCGGCAACCAGTCTACCGCAGAAAGAAATGGCAACCTATTGCGGGACACCCCCTATAACCTGTCACTCTTTCTCATAACTTTCCTCCTATGTAAACCGCTGCAAAACTGTGGCAGTAAAATGCCTTGCTTGGGGCGATATGATTATAAAAAAAAGCAACAAAAGAAAAAAAACACTTGATCTCTCTTCTATTCAATAATTTTGAGTTCCTCAAATCCACAGCGGACAAGTCTGGCAGCTTTGTTCTCAAATTCTCATACACCTATATATATATATATATATATATATATATATATATATATATATATATATAAGTATTGTTGGAATAATATTCCTTGTCCAAAGAAACACTATTTTTAAAAAGTGCCCAATACAAAAGTAGAGCCAATAATATTATTTATTCATAAATTATAAAATGGATATGTTACAATATCACTACAAAAGTAGCCATTTTGTTTCAACACTTTTGTGTCTTTTCAAGTGATGTGATAATATTAATAATCCTACCAGATTTGAAGATTCCGTAGGGTCCATAGATCCCATGGTAATATCAAAATTGTCCTCTTTGAAAATGTTTTTTCCCTGTTCTTCTTTATGAATGAGCACAGATGTTTTTGCATTCATTATTATTATTCTCTCCTCCTTCGTTATATCTGAGTAAAGAGTGGCGAATTCCAATGCTCTAAGAAATAGTTCTTTTGATATCGACGGATAGTACTCCTCGATATCGAATTGGATAAAAGATCAGTTGTTGTTTTTTTTTCTTTTATATTATAAAACCAATTTGTTACATCGGTGGTGTCTTTCCATTATCTTAATTCTAAGTATTCCATGATTTGTTTGTTAATTCTTTCTAGTATGGTCTTACTAATTTTTCTGATCTCTGGTCTGGTGGGATTTATCATTTTCGTGGTGAGATTTATATTAAAGTTTTCCTTATGGTCTTTTATTGTTATGTAGCACTCCTAAGTACCTAGGAAGTGTTCTAACAGGAGATGGAAAGTGCGACACGGAGATCCGAAGGCGAATTGGCATGGCGAAGGACGCGTTCCAGAAGATGAGCAAAATACTAACACACAGGAAAATCTCAATAGAAACGAAGAAAAGAGTTCTAGACTGCTACGTGATGTCAGTTCTTCAATAAGGCTATGAATGCTGGACAATATCAGCGAAAATGAGGACAAAACTGGAAGCGGCCGAAATCTGGTTCTACAGAAGGATGCTACGGATATCGTGGACTGAGCATACAAGCAACGACGAGGTGTTAGAAAGAATGGCAACAAAAAGGAAATTGATGCTGAGCATCAGGAAGAGACAACTGAAGTTCCTGGGACATGCAATGAGGAAGGAGAGCCTGGAGAACCTGATACTGACTGGACAGATAGAAGGAAGGAGAGACAGAGGAAGGCAGCGGATAACATATTTGCAGGGATTGATCAGGTGGATGACGGAACGGGGGTTGCCAGGAGTAACAGGAGTAAACATACTAAGAGCCACAAGGGATAGGGAGACGTGGAGGGCCATGATCGCCTACGTCCTGAAGGGACAGGGCACATAGAAGAAGAAGAAGCACTCCTTTGTGTTGAGTTTTGCTACTCTCTTGCTTGTTTTTAATTCATCTGTGATTTTTTTACTAGCTGTGTTAATCTTATCAACTAAGTCCATCTTATTAATATCAACTTTTTATAGTTTTTTTTTTTTTTGTGAAGTTTTTCATGATTAGCCTATTATAATCTTTAGGTGTTGCTTTGTAGAAATTGGCCGTTTTATCCGATTTCATGAATACTCTGTCGGATGTTTTTAATTTCCTTCACCACATCTCCAAGATGTTCTTGGAAACCATTTCTCCTTTTGTGAAATGTTGTATTGCTTATTATGTCGAGTAAATCATTCTTAAAGGCGCATAACGTTTCAATGTATGGGGCTGTTTTTTGCTTTTGAACCCATATACATCTTGTTCTTTAGATGTTTCTTTGGGTGTTTCTTCTTTGTATAGAAAGAAATGAGCCTTTCGTCTCATTCACCGGATTAAATCCTCTGTTTTGTGTAATAATTTTATGAAATATTCCCTTTTGTTTGTGTTAAGTATATTCTTCGGTGAGATTCCGAAATCGATTTTCTCCATAATGCTTTATCAAAAACTTAACAAATAAAAATAAACGTGTACAGTGCCCTACCTGTAAGAGAGCGATATAATACCAGGTGAAAAGGACTCAAGGTTTTATTATTTTGAGTGCTCTGACACTTATTTTATTATAAACAGTGTTCAGTATAATGAGTATTATAGAGCTTAACATAATTATTTATAGTTATGTATCAATTGTACATTGCGACACGGAAATTTCTATGTTTCGAGATAGATTCTCATCATCAGGCAATGTTGTTGTTGGTGTGCAGATGATTTACATTTAAATAGCAAAAACATTTGATCTGCTGTGTATGTATGTGGGAAGATATAAAATTTACGTGTGTTTCTTTTGGCTAATCAGAGTTGAGATTCATTTTGGGATTTGGCCCCAAAGAATATATACTAACCAACTTTTTCTCTTTTTTTTTCCTCCCTCATCCAACCTTTTCCCTTGTTTCTTTTCCCTTCTTAACGGTCAAGATGTTAACCTGCCTTTAACCTGATCTTATCATTTTTCCCTTTTTTTTTCTCTTCTCCTGTCAGTTTTATTGCTTTTGATGTGATATTCTCATTTAAATATTTACCGTTGATGAGCTAACGGCAGTCACCAATTATACATAGTACTGTGCAATATATATATATATATATATATATATATATATATATATATATATATATATATATATATATAGTACTGTGCAAAAGTATTAGGACAAGAACTATTTTATCTTTTATGAATCATCAAAATAAAGTTTAAAATCACCCCTGTCCCAAAACTACTGGTAGACACACTAATAATGTGCAAAACACACTTTGGGAACAAATACAATCTGCTTGGCAAGAGATACCATTAGATACATTGAAGAAGCTTGTGATGACAATGCCTGACAGAATGAAGGCTGTGATCAAAGCAAAAGGCTATTATACTAAATATTAAATTTATTTTGTAACAAGTATTTTTCTTGTTAAAGCATTTGTTAAGTAAATCAAATAAAATTGCTTTAATTAAATTGTTTATTTTCTGTCAATATGCCTTTTAAAAAATGAAATAGTTCTTGTCCTAATACTTTTGCACAGTACTGTATATATATCATGCTAATGATAAAACGGCGAAGCTCGAGTTGTTGTCTGCATATCTCGAACGTATTTGACAGGGTTTGGAATGCTGGCCCTCTGCACAAGATACAAGGCTACGTTATAACTAGACGATTTTTCGGTTTAATTCTATCGTTCATGCTTTACTGATATAATCAGTTCCCAAGTAGGCATCTAAGCAGATGCCACCATCATCTACTCCCGCCTCAATAAGAAATCTGCCAAGGTTGATAAAGTAAACCTCGCTTCTGCTCTTGGAAAGGACCTTCTATCTGTGATGGATTAGGGGTAAGAAATACCTCGCAAATTTGAATGAAGCTGCTTTCCTTTAACCACCATAGAGAAGCTTTCCTATCTTCCATCAGTATGCATCATGGTAGTCTTCTTGAAAGCAATACACGGTACCTACTCGTCCTCATTCTCTCAGTAGATCTCAAGTGAAATGACTACATCAAATCAATAGCTACACCTAACACTAAGAAGGTTGGGACACTGCACCGGGCCAGGAAGTTTTTCTTGTCGGTATCTGTTGTGGACCCAGAATAGGTCCGGAAGAAACATCGAAATCGGGTATAAGTGAAACATTTATATTTAACGAAAGAATAAATACTAAGGGTGTTACACGTCTGTCCGGCTGCCAACTATTAGACCGGAGTAACTCAACTCAACTCAACGCCGAGAGGCATAATCTCTTGGTATTCATAATAATACGAAGTGTTCATTATAGTCCAAATAGGGTAGGTCCCACAACCGTATCCATCTTGCACATTCATAAATCTAGCATTAGGCCGTGCATTGAATACTGTTACCATATCTGGTCGGTTGCTCCTGTTATTCATCTCAGTGTTATTGAGAAAATCCAAAGGATCATCTGCAATATAATCGATCCTAACTTAACAGTTCGACTTCAGTCATTTTCTCACCAACGGGATGTGAACTGACTCCATTTTTTCTACGAATCCTTTCACAGCTTCAGTTCTGACGAGCCTCATTACCTAGTGTGCCGTCCACCTGAATTTACACGTGCTACTAGATTGGCAACTAGGTCCCACCATTTTACTGTCAAAATAATCAAATTTAACCGTCACTTCTACTCTAGTAGTTTCTTTTCCCGCACTTCCCGTCTGTGGAACGCCCTTCCGTACACTTATTTTCCTGTTAACTAAAATAATCAAAAATACAAATGCAACGTCAATTGTCATCTTCTGTATTCTTGACTCCAAACTTTCTCTTATTCTTTCTTCAACATCCCCTAGTCCTTCTCTTTTTCTTTTTTCTTTTTTTTTTATTTCCTTTCCTCTCCTCTCACTCTCGCATCAGAGGGATTTCTGCTTTGCTTGGGGTGAAATAATTATAAAAGAAAGAGTTATGAGTTTCGTACTACTATAATATCAACCTCTTCCATCTGAAACTTTCGTCAAATGGTCGTGTAATGTGGATGAAGTTTCACCAACCTCTTCCATCTGAAATTTTCGTCAAATGGTCGGGTAAAGTGGATGAAGGTTCACTAACCTCTTCCATCTGAAATTTTCGTCAGAGGGTCGGGTAATATGAATGCAGTTTCACCAATCTCTTCCATCTGAACTTTTCGCCAAATGGTCAGTTCATGTGCATGATGTTTTACCAACATCTTCCATCTGAACATTTCGTCAAATGTTCGGGTAATATGGATGAAGATTCACCAATCTCTTCCATCTGAACTTTTCGTCAAATGGACGTGTAATGTGAATGAAGTTTCACCAAACTCTTCCATTTCGTCAAATGGACGGGTAATGTGGATGAAATTTCACCAATCTCTTCCAACTGAAATTTTCGACAAATGGTCGGGTAATATGGATGAATTTTCACCAGTCTCTTCCATCTGAAATTTTCGTCAAAAAATCGGGTAATGTGGATGAAGTTTCACCAAACCCTACCATTTGAAAATTTCGTCGAATGATCGGGTCATGTGGATGAAGTTTCACCAACCTCTTCCATCTGGAATTTTCGTCGAGTGGTCGAGTAATGTGGATGAAGTTTCACCAATCTCTTCCATCTGAACTTTTCATCGAATGGTCGGGTAATGTGGATGAAGTTTCACCAATCTATTCCATCTTAACATTTCGCCAAATAGTCGTGTCATGTGCATGAAGTTACACCAAAATCTTTCATCTGCACTTTTCGTCTAATGGACGGGTAATGTGGATGAAGTTTCACCAATCTCTTCCATCTGACCATTTCAACAAATGGTCGGGTAATGTGGAAGAAGTTTCACCAAACCCTACCATCTGAAAATTTCGTCGAATGGTCGGGTCATGTGGATGAAGATTCACCAACCTATTCCATCTGAAATTTTTGTCAAATGGTCGGGTAATGTGGATGAACTTTCACCAATCTCTCAATATGAACATTTCGTCAAATTCTAGGGTAATCTGGATGAAGATTCACCAATCATTTCCAACTGAAATTGTCAGGTAATGTGAAAGAAATTTCACCAATCTCTTCCATCTGAACTTTTCATCGAATGGTCGGGTAATGTGGATGAAGTTTCACCAAACTCTTCCATCTGAACTTTTCGTCAAATGGTCGGGTAATGTGGATGAAGTTTCACCAAACCCTACCATCTGAAAATTTCGTCGAATGATCGGGTCATGTGGATGAAGTTTCACCAACCTCTTCCATCTGAAATTTTCGACAAATCGTCGGGTAATGTGGATGAAATTTCACCAATCACTTCCATCTGAACATTTCCTCGAGTGGTCGGGTAATATGGAGGAAGTTTCACCAACCTCTTCCATCTGAAATTTTCGTCAAATTGTCGAGTAATGTGGATGAAGTTTCACCAAACTCTTCCATCTGAAATTTTCGTCAAAAGATCGGGTAATGTGGATGAAGTTTCACCAGTCTGTTCCATCTGAACTTTTTGTCGAATGCTCCGGTAATGTGAATTAAGTTGCACCAATCTGTTACATCTGAACTTTTCGTCGAATGGTCAGGTAATATGGATGAAGATTCACCAATCTCATCCATCTGAACATTTCGTCAAATGGTCGTGTAACGTGGATAAAATTTCATCAATCTCTTCCATCTGGACTTTTCGTCGAATGGTCGGTTAATGTGGATGAAGTTTCACCAATCTCTTACATCGAAACTTTTCGTCGAATGGTCGGGTAATGTGGATCAAGTTTCATCAATCGCATCCATCTGAACATTTTATCAAATGATCGGGTCATGTGGATAAAGTTTCACCAATCACTTCCGTCTGGACTCATATGGTCGGGTAATATGGTTGAAGGTTCACCAATCTGTTCCATCTGAATTTTTCGTCGAATGATCGGGTAATATGGATGAAGTTTCACCAATCACATCCATCAGAAATTTTCGTCTACTATTCGCGTAATATGGATGAAGTTCAACCAATCACATCTAGCTGAAGTTTCGGCGAATGGTCTTATAATGTAGATGAAGTTTCACCAATCTCTTCCATCTGAACTTATCGTCAAATTGTCGGGCAATGTGTATGACGTTTCACCAATCTCTTCCATCTTAAATTGTCGGGTAATGTCATTGTAGTTTCAGCAATATCTTCCATCTGAAATTTTCGTCCAATGTTGGGGAATCTGGATGAAGTTTCACCAATATCTTCCATCTGAAATTTTCGTCGAATGGTCGGGTAATGTGGATGAAGTTTCACCAAAAATCTTCCATCTGAACTTTTCGTCCAATGTTCGGGTGATATGAATAAAGTTTCACCAATCTCTTCCATCTGAACTTTTTGTCGAATTGTCGGGTAATATGAATGAAATTTCACCAACCTCTTCCAAATGAATTATTCGTCGAATTGTCAGGTAATTTGGATGAAGTTTCACCAATCTCTTCCATCTGAAATGTTCTTCAAAATTGCGGGTAATGTGGATGAAGTTTCACTCATCTCTTCCATCTGAAAATTTCGTCGAATGATCAGGTAATATGGATGAAGATTCACCAATCTCTTCCATCTGAACATTTCGTCAAATTGTTGGCCTATGTGGATGACGTTTCACCAATCTCCTCCATCTGAACTTTTCGTCGAATGTTCGGGTAATATGGATGACGTTTCACCAATCTCTTCCATCTGAACTTTTCGTCGAATGGTCGGGTAATTTGGATGACGTTTCACCAATCTCTTCCATTTGAACTTTTCGTGGAATGGTCGGGTAATGTGAATGAAGTTTCATCAATCTCTTCCATCTGAAGATTTCGTCATATGATCTTGTAATTTGGATGAAATTTCACCAAACTCTTCCCTTTGAATTTTTCGTCGAATTGTCGGGTAATATGGATGAAATTTCACCAATCTCTTCCATCTGAATTTTTTGTCGAATGGTCAGGTAATTTGGATGAAGTTTCACCAATCTCTTCCATCTGAAATGTTCATCAAATTAGCGGGTAATGTGGATGAATTTTCACCAATATCTTCCATCTGGACATTTCCTCGAATGGTCGGGTAATGTGGATGAAATTTCACCAATATCTTCCATCTGGACATTTCCTCGAATGGTCGGGTAATGTGGATGAACTTTCACCAATATCTTCCAACTGGACATTTCCTCGAATGGTCGGGTAATGTGGATGAAATTTCACCAATATCTTCCATCTGAAATTTTCGTCCATTTGTCGGGTCATGTCATTGAAGTTTCAGCAATCTCTTCCATCTGAAATTTTCGTCCAATTTTCGGGAATATGGATGAAGTTTAACCAATCTCTTCCATCTGAACTTTTCGTCAAATGGTCGGGTAATGTGGATGAAAATTCACCAATCTCTTCCATCTGAACATTTCGTCGAATGCTCGGGTAATGTGGATGAATTTTCACCAATCTCTTCCGTCTGAAATTTCCGTCGAATTGTCGGGTAATGTGGATGAAATTTCAGCAGTCTCTTCCATCTAAAATTTTCGTCAAATGGTCGGGTAATATGGATGACGTTTCACCAAACTCTTCCATCTGAACTTTTCGTCGAATGGTCGGTTCATGTCATTGAAGTTTCAGCAATCTCTTCCATCTGAAATTTTCGTCCAATTTTCGGGAATATGGATGAAGTTTCACCAATCTCTTCGAATTGAACTTTTCGTCGAATGGTCGGGTAATGTGGATGAAGTTTCACAAATCTCTTCCATCTGGACATTTCCTCGAATTGTCGGGAAATGTGGATGAAATTTCACCAATATTTTCCGTCTGAACTTTTCGTTGAATTGTCGGGTAATATGGATGAAGTTTTAGCAGTCTCTTCCATCTGAAATTTTCGTCAAATGGTCTGGTAATGTGCATGAAGTTTCACCAATCTCTTCCTTCAGAACTTTTCGTCAAATGCTTGGGCTATGTGGATGAAGTTTCACCAATCTCCTCCATCTGAATTTTTCGTCGAATGGTCGGGTAATATGGATGACATTTCACCAATCTCTTCCATCTGAACTTTTCGTCGAATTGTCGGGTAATGTGAATGAAGTTTCACCAATCTCTTCCATCTGAAGATTTCGTCATATGGTCTTGTAATGTGGATGAATTTTCACCAATCTCTTCCCTCTGAATTTTTCATCGAATTGTCGGGTAATGGTGGATGAAATTTCACCAATTTCTTCCATCTGAATTTTTCATCGAATGGTCAGGTAATTTGGATGAAGTGTCACCAATCTCTTCCATCTGAAATGTTCGTCAAATTTGCGGGTAATGTGGATGAAGTTTCACCAATCTCTTCCATCTGATCTTTTCGTCAAATAGTCGGGTAATGTGGGTGAAATTTCAGTACAAGAGAAGGCAGCGAATTTCTTTTTTATATATTTTATTTAACTACCTGTTACTTTATTTTGTTTAACAAGTTTTATTGTTTTCTTGTTTTATTTTATTTTAGTTTGAAGCTATAGAGTGTTGGTTAATGTTTGATTGATTCGGCCTTGTTTCATATATAACCGAGCTCCCTACAGCTTACAGATTTATTCGTAATCCTCAGAAGGTTATCATAAAAATATTGGCAGTAGGTTGGAATGTGTGGATTTGTGGAAGAATATATCAGTCAATTAAGGGTCATACGTCATAAGCGTTTGGACGAGAAAAATAGACATGACTGCCTGGGCAGCAGATTATCACGCAGTAGGTTGCCATCACTTTCTGCTGTAGACAGGTTGCCAGCCAAGGCTATAGAATCCAATCTGTCCTGCTATTTACCCCATAACTGGGAGAAGAGACGGATTAATACCTTTCCCAAAGGTATTTGCGCGTAAGTGAATGCAAGGAATTCAACTGGAATTCGAACTCAGCTCTCCGATTTTTCGTTCCGAGCTAATATCCATTGCACCACAACGCACACCCTATAAATATACATTGCTAAAATAGAAATATATTTATAGAAAAGGATAACGTTAATTGTAGAAGTTAATGTTCAATGAGAAACAATGACTTAAACGTATGAAGAGTTGTAGAAATATTTGTTGTAGTAACTAATTGGAAAGAGTTTATGCGTATGTATGTATGTATGTATGTATGTATGTATGTGCGTTTGTTTTTTATTCTGACTCATATGGCATTGTGTACAGGTATTTAGAAAGTTTTCCATAAGACTGTGTTTATTTATTTCGGAAATTTAACGTAACTAATCTTATTATGAAAAACTATTTGAAAAAGAACGCTATAGCGAATCATCGCCAAATATGACTTCACTCTACAGAAGGATATTGAGAATGCCATGGACCAAACATCATAATAAATGTCAATGGCAACCTACTGCGGGATAACCTTCTGCCCAGTCAGTCATGTTTTTCGGGACATGATCACCCAAAGCTTGTATGGCACTCACTGATTGAATATAATAATTGAAAACATGATGAAGGCTTCTACTGGGCATAAAATGGGGGATCAGTTTTATATTATTATTAACTAATAAACTGATTCCCCACTAGTTAATACTTAATAATACAATATATCCCTTACTCCTGTAGCCATTAGTCAAATAACAGGATAGATTTTGTTATATAGCCTTGGCTGGCAATCAGTCTACCGCAGAAAGCAATGGCAACCTACTGCGGGATAATCTTCTGCCCAGTCAGTCATGACTCTTTCGAGACATGATCGCCCAAGCGTGTATCACGTATGGCACTTAACTGAACTGACTGCATATAATAGTTGAAAACAAATAAAACTTCTACTGGGCATAAAGTGGGGGATCTGTTTTCTGTTGTTATGAAGTAATAAACTGATCCCCCACTAATTACTCGCCAGATACTCTACCACAGGATTCAATGACAACCTGCTGCGGGATAATCTTCTGCCCAGTCAGTCATGTCTCTTTCGAGACATGATCGCCCAAGCGTGTATCACGTATGGCACTTAACTGAACTGACTGCATATAATAGTTGAAAACAAATAAAACTTCTACTGGGCATAAAGTGGGGGATCTGTTTTCTGTTGTTATGAAGTAATAAACTGATCCCCCACTAATTACTCGCCAGATACTCTACCACAGGATTCAATGACAACCTGCTGCGGGATAATCTTCTGCCCAGTCAGTCATGTCTCTTTCGAGACATGATCGCCCAAGCGTGTATCACGTATGGCACTTAACTGAACTGAGTGCATATAATAGTTGAAAACAAATAAAACTTCTACTGGGCATAAAGTGGGGGATCTGTTTTCTGTTGTTATGAAGTAATAAACTGATCCCCCACTAATTACTCGCCAGATACTCTACCACAGGATTCAATGACAACCTGCTGCGGGATAATCTTCTGCCCAGTCAGTCATGACTCTTTCGAGACATGATCGCCCAAGCGTGTAGCACTGATGGCACTTATTTGACTAAATAGTTAGATTAGCTCTTTCCTTGTAAAGAAACATTGTGCACACGTTGAACAAAATGTTAGCATTACCCCTGAAGCTATAAGGAGATAGTTAAGGTTTATGTATTTAACCTTGTGTCATACATAACCGAACTCCCTACAATTTACAGATTTCGCTATTATCAGAAGGTTGGAGATTGGAATGTGTGGATTTGTAGAAGAATAAAATATACATTTTCTATGTTTAAAATAGAAATTTATTGATAGAAAAGAATAACATGAATCGGTAGAAGTTAATGTTCAATGAGAAACAGTATTAAGAAGTTAAGGGTATCAAGAGTTCGTAGTAGCAACTTGTTGGAAAGATTTTATGTGTACGTAGGCAGGAACAACGTATGTGTGTATGTAAGTATGTATGAGCGTTTGTTGGGTAGGAGTGTCTTTGAAGTATTCGCTCAGTTTTAAAGGGTTCCATGCGGTTATCAAGTAGGCGGTTGAACGATGAAGAAGGAGGTGAGAGAGAAAGAGGTGAGAGGTAAGAGAGAAAAATAGAGACAATTATAATAGCGATCGTCAAGGGTACGCTTTAATTGTTCTTCATCTTAACTCTCTGACAACAGTCGCGTTTGCTCGTTTATTACTTCGTTTGGGAATTCACTCTCAGTTGTGATTTTGGCCTTTCCATTAAACGATAAACATTTCACATCGAGGTGTGGAATTTTGCAAGTTTTGTGTGTATTAAGCAAAGTTTGTAAATTCGAGAAAATTCGTTTATTTCTAAAAATTGAGTCAGATTTGAATTTTAAATGTAGACCTGCAAGTTTGTGTATCCCAGAACGTTGATCAACTCTGGGTAGCTGGAGAATGTCAAGCAGATGAACAGAGTGAATATATACATTTTAGGTATATGCGAAAGAATATAGCCAAACAACGGAGATTTCATCAGTGACAACCAAACTTGTCAGTGATGGTCATACTCGTTTACTGATTGACAGCTATCATATACACAGACATGACAGAATTGAATAGACGCTCATAGAACCCATTTATTTTATTAAACAATTAATTAATTTATTAAACAAGTAATTTATACAAATGAAGTAATTATAAATGGTCATAAATTTAATAACTAATACTTGGTTGACATCCCCTTTGCTTTTTTTTAATGCAAGGACCCTTCTAGGCATGCGAACAATTTTTATCAATAGAAATAATTTATACTAAATGATTTTAAAAATACAATTTAAAATACTACCTCTTTTTAGATAGATATCAACAAAAGTTATTTAAAAATTCGTATTTATCTACAAAATGCATTCTATTTTTTTAAAAATGCATGTATATGGTATTTTTGCCTAAAATAGTTAAAATGTCAGCTATTTAACCGTAATAAATAGGTTTAGTTTATGAAAATAAAACATTTAGTTTTGAATTTGAATTTTTGTTTTGATAATTAAATGAAAATATATTTTTTTTTTAACGATTTTTTTTTAATTTTGTTGATTAATTGGAAATGTTTTTTTTGTATGGCTTCTCCATTAACTTTTTTCTATCACCATTTTACGAAGGGCAAAAGATTAAACTGAATCCATTAAAATGTAAGTTTTGTATGTGAAAATCATTATTCATGTCGTATTTTACTTTACTTTTTCGTTTCGTTTCTCTTATTGAGATCAAATTTCGAGTATTTTACGAAACTTATAAGCTTAATGCATCAGTAACTATTTTGTTTTTACCAGAGCTCATATTACAATTTGTTCACCTCATTTGTTGTTGGTGTTTTTTTCTAACTCACTGTATTGCTGGTTCCGTATTATATTCATTTCTATGCTTGGCTGGCTTACGAGATTTTTGTGGCCTTGTATATGCACTGATTCCTTAAGTTTTTTTTTTTTTTTTTGCATTTTTCAGTGATGTTCTCTGTCTATTATTTCCACTTCATTCCACAAAGGTCTGTAATCTTTTTTCTGTCAATATTTGGTCAGCCATGCCTGATTTTTTTTTTATTTCCCTTCGTGTTACAACCTGACGATGTTCCCGCAGTTTGATCTTAAGGGGTTTGCAGGTTTTCTCTTTATATTTCATGCCACAACACCACGGAATGAATTCTACACAATTCTTAGTCACGTACTCCTCTACTCGAAAGAGATGTCTGCATAGTATTGAACCACTGCTGAAGACCGTGCTGATGTCATAAGAACCACAGATATTTTGTATCTTTACCGATAAGCACTTCACTGACGGCTATAACCTCGAAGAATTTAAATGCAAAGTCAATTCCAATCTCTTATCCACTTAACTCCAGCCCTTTCTACATCACCCGGTCTATCTTGTTCTTGTCCTTTCTCTTTAGCTTCGTAACTGTCTTCACTCCTGTTTTCATATCCTTTCCTTGCCCTTTCTCTTTCACCCCCTGTAGCTGGTTCGTCTTTGTCTTTACTCTTTCTACATCACCCCGTGTATCTTATTCTTTTCCTTTCTCTCTACCTTCGCAACCGTCTTCACTCCTGTGTTCACATCCTTCTCTTGCCTTTTCTCTTTCACCCCCTGTAGCTGGTTCGTCTTTCTCTTCACTCTTTCTACATCACTCCGTGTATCTTATTCTTTTCCTTTCTCTCTACCTTCGCAACCGTCTTCACTCCTGTGTTCACATCCTTCTCTTGCCTTTTCTCTTTCACCCCCTGTAGCTGGTTCGTCTTTCTCTTCACTCTTTCTACATCACTCCGTGTATCTTATTCTTTTCCTTTCTCTCTACCTTCGTAACTGTCTTCACTCCTGTTTTCATATCCTTCCCTTGCCCTTTCTCTGACACTCCTTGTAGCTGGTTCGTCTTTCTCTTCACTTTCCTTCTGCCTAAAACTTTAACAAATTTATTTAGCCCCTGCACATTAGTGGCGGTATCGCCTTGATTGGGGTGAAATGATGAAAAATTTTTTTTAAAATAACTCGTTGATAAAATCATACAGACTGAGTTAAATAGAAGAGATGCATTCAAAAAAAGTTGAAAGTAGAAAATATTTAAATATAGAGCTCATAGTTGCTACACAAGAATTTACTGGAGCAGCCAGACTGGCATCAAGGTTCCACCCTTTTACAGTTAGATCAACCAAATTCAGGCGTCAATTCTACTCCAACAGCTTCTTTTCTCGCGTTTCCAGTGGAACTCCCTATTCATATACTTGCTTTCCTGAAGGCTATAACCTCCAAGAATTTAAATGCAAAGTCAATTCCCATCTCGTATCCACTTAACCCCAGCCCTATTCTACATCACCCCGTCTATTTTGTTCTTTTCTTTTCTCTCTACCTTCGTAACCGTCTTCACTCCTATGTTCATATCCTTCTATTGCCCTTTCTCTTAGGTAAGCAGACAGTTAACTTTTTTTTCGTCTTGTTATCATCTTGTAACATTTTATCGCAGCTTGTGGGGGCAGCTGTCTTGTTCCCAGGTTAGATATTACATTGTAAATTATTGATTATTTTTTCTCATACGTCTCTGTGTCTCCAATTATGACTTTTGCTCGATATTGTGATCCCTTTCTTTATTGGTTGGTGTCGAGTTTGAAGAATTGCCCGCTGAATGTTGGCTTGCGGTATACAGAAGTCTTGAACCCATGAGCTGTTCGAGATTTTAGTGCATTCAGGAATGGTAGTTTGTTGTTTTCTTTATCTATTATGAACTGCATCCATGGCCCAGTAGTAGTTGAACACCTTCCAGGTGAGGTCAGAGTACGCATTTCAGATATAGCGTTGGTTTTAGTGATAGTAATTTTAATACCATTTCCAAATATTTCATGTATATTTTAGCCGTTCCTGGTGAGAATGGTGAACCCATTGCCAAGCCTCCATCAAGTCGATGTATGTCTGATCCATGACGAACATCACGAAACTGGAGAGGATTGCAGTTAAAACAATACAGAGGAATAACTCGCTACACCTTCTCGGGCTAACGCTCTCAACTAAATTCATTGCCTTCACTTACGCACAAATACCCTTGGGAAAGGTATTAATCCGTCTATTCCTTTTAGTTATGGGTTAAATAACAAGACAGATTGGGTTCTATAACCTTGGCTGGCAACCAGTCTACCGCAGAAAGCAATGGCAACCTACTGCGGGATAATCTTCTGCCCAGTCAATCATGTCTTTTTCGAGACATGATCGCCCAAGCGTGTATCACGTATGGCACTTAACTGACTGACTGATGCCGACAACACTTTCTAGATATTTTAAATTTTGAAACTGCGTGATGTTGTTATCATTATCATTATCATCAATTCGTTGTTCATATCTTGTACAATTACTTCGAGAGGAACACATTAAAATAAATTCAATGAACTCATATTCCGTAGAGTGGCTCGGTGGAAATGTTATTTGCATGAAGAGCATTACACATTCAGCTCGCTTCAGGTGAGTTTCAATTAGTTAGTGATCTAAGTGCCATAGCTGATACCCGCTTTGGGCGATCATGTCTCGAAAGAGACATGACTGACTGAGCAGAAGATTATCCTGCAGTAGGTTGTCATTACTTTCTGCGGTAGACTGATTGCCAGCCAAGGCTATAGAATCTGTCCTGTTATTTAACCCATGACTGGAATGAGAAGAGATAAATTTATATCATTATACTAATAAGTAGTAATTAGTGGGGGATCAGTTTATTACTTCGTAAAAATAGAAAACCGATCCCTCTCTTTATGCCCAGTAGAGGTTTTTTATTGTTTTCATCTATTGTATTCAGTGAGTCAGTTAAGTGTCATACATGATACACGCTTTGGGCGATCATGTCTCGAAAGAAACTGACTGGGCAGAAGATTATTCCGCATTAGGTTGTCAATGCTTTCTACAGTAGAAAGTTGCCAGCCAAGGTTATAGAACCCAACCTGTCCTATTATTTAACCCATAACTGGAGGAAAGAGACAGAGTAATACCTTTCCCAAGGGTATTTGTGCGTAAGTGAATGCAAGGAATTCAATTGGAATTCGAACTCGGCTCTCCGAATTCTAATTAATTTCCAGTAATTTCCTTCCTGTGAAAGAAATAAATTAAAGGGAATTAACTCTCAGTCATTACGTTGAGTTATTTCCCTTGTTCCAGATACACACAGATTTTTTATTTTATTTTAATGCTAGAATTTATTCAAATAAAAAACATATAATAGTCATTTATTCTTCACCAGTGACATTATCGAAATCAAAGTTTTTAACGATGAAATAAATAAAACGAAATGAATTAATTTGTGTTCAGTGCTTGCTGTAGTTCTATCAATTTCTTCAAACTCCAAGAAAAACTTACATATGAATATAGTAATCGCTCATGACTGAGTAAAAGTTTAGACCTTTGTTTTATCATTTTTAATTATTATGAAACAAAGAAAGTGTTTAGTGAGCTAAATTCAGTCTAACATAAAGAGTGTATTACTCCAATCTTCTGGGTAGAAAATTAGCATTCAAAGATTGCAATTTTTAACTGCGGTAGAATGTTGGTTACTGACACTTCCAATATGCTGAAACAATGAAAAAAGAAATTTGACAACACAAAATTCATATCTATAATCGATTTCATGACCGATGAGGTATAGGAGAATGTCCAGGTGAAAAAGCAGGTTGATGACTAGTGGCTCTGCGCTGAACTTAACCAGGGTGATGAACACCAAGTTGAAATGGAGAGAACCCCAGTTCTCGATGCTACGCTATCTGGATCAATGGCATGTATTCTCTCTCTCTCTCTCTCTCTCTCTCTCTCTCTCTGTGTGTGTGTGTGTGTGTGTGTGTGTGTGTGTGTGTGTGACTGACTAAAACTATTAAACATACAAACAGCTGTACAGTTTTTTACCAGCAAATTCAGATAGGCAGGAACTATCTATATAATCTGGCTTCTATTTTTGTATGAGAAAAATTGAGGATTACATGGGATAAAAACTTGTGATCATAACAACAAACATGGGGATACTACTCCGATTAAATCAGAGTATAATCAGTCAGTTGAGGGCTATACATTATACACACTTTGGGCGATCCTGTCTCGAAAGAGACATGAATGACTGGGCAGAAGATTATGTCGCAGTAGGTTGACCATTGCTTTCTGCGGTAAAATGGTTGACAGACAAGACTATTGAATCCAATTTGTCCTATTATTTAACCCATAACTGGAGGGAAGAGACGGATTAAAACCTTTCCCAAGGGTATTTGTGCGTAAGTGAATGCAAGGAATTCAACTGGAATTCGAACTCAGCTCCTCGATTTGTCGTTTCGAGTCGATACCCATTGCACCACAAGACTTGCTTTTAAACTGACCAAGATGAAGAGAATGATTTTCGTTATTTAAAATTCCATATTTATTTCTGAAAGGATCACATTCATTTATTGTGAAATGTGAAACGACATTTCAGGAAAAATAAATATGGTGACATTCCCTGTAAACTAAATTATTGAAAATTTTGAAAATTACAGTACTGTGCAAAAGTATTAGGACAAAAACTATTTTATCTTTTATGAGGTATCAAAATAAAGTTTAAAATCACCCCTGTCCTAACAGTTTTGCACACTACCGGTAGTGTGCTAAAGTATTAGGGCAGGAGTGATTTTCCTAAAGAAAACCCACTGAAATTCAAATACAGGGTGAAAAGCCAAGTAAATTGCTAATAAATATTGATTATTTAAAACTAGGTGTAAAAGAAATGTATTAAAAATAAGTTATATTTAATTTTTCCTATTTTCTATTAAACAAGTTATTTTGAAAATACTCTATTGAACATCTTTGCGATATTTGGGATAAAAAATCGATAACTCTAATGTTACTTCGCAAGACACACTTTGGGAACAAATACAAGCTGCTTGGCAGGAGATACCATTAGATACATTGAAGAAGCTTGTGATGTCAATCCCTAAAAGAATGAAGGCTGTGATCAAAGTAAAAGGCTATTATACTAAATATTAAATTTATTGTGTAACAAGTATTTTTTTTCTTGTTAAAGCATTTGTTGAGTAAATCAAATAAAATTACTTTAATTAAATTGTTTATTTTCTGTCAATATGCCTCATAAAAGATAAAATAGTTCTTGTCCTAATACTTTTGCACAGTAGTGTATATATTTAAAGTTTATTCCTGAGAAGAAAAAAAAGAAATTTGTCATACACAATTAAAAATATCACAGTCCGGTTTATTTTGTTCTATTTGAAATGTAATTTCTCTCTTTTTGACAATTTCTTTTGTCTTCTGATAATAGCCAGCTTCTTCTCGTGATCTGCATGCCGTTGACTTCAAAAGTGTGAAAACGAATGATTTTTTTACAATTATTGAATTCTTTAGTGGATTGAAATCAATACCTGAACTGGAGAACAGGCGGAAAATTATTCCTTAATGATTCAACAAATTGCCATTTATTCAATGATTGAAAACAGGCACATTTTAACATCTCAATCAAGAGAAATTGATTCTTACACTCCAAATATGGCGTCTTAAAAATTTTTAAGTTTATTAAAACTTTTACATTAAGTCTTTAAAATTTAAAACATTTCAGGTAATATTTAAATGACTAAACAATACAGTTTAAATGTTTTATTCTTTTACTCCAGGTTCAAAATATTTATTCAAAATTTACTCGTTTTAGTTATTTTATTTGTGAAAAACAAAACGTAATATGATGTAATTATCTAAATAATATCCCTATTTTTTTTTTTTACTAAGGACAGCTTTATTTTCTAAAATCACTGAAAAGAATTCTTTTTGTAAAGCGAATTGAAAAATATCTTCTTTTCAACAAAAGTTTTCAAATTGTTTTAGAATGTTTTGTAGAATGTTTCAAAGTCATTTTATTCCCATTTCCTTCTTCGAAAAGACAAAACGATTCCATGTGATTTCAAAAAATGTTCTGGTTAAAACAGGTGTCTACATTTTCGGATAGCCAATGGTTGGTTGGAAAAATTGTTCTTGCGGAATGTATGGAACAGTTGCGGTTGGAGCAGGCTGAGAAGTAGGCAGATACTGAAAAAAAATGATTTTAAGCATATTATATTAGTATACGGCTATCAATATTTTATCAGTGTACGGCTTTTGTTTTTTCTTTTTTTAATCATATCACCCCGGGCAAGGCGGTAAGGCCACTGGTGTGCAGGGGGCTACGTAAGAGTGAAAAGATTGGAAAAAAGCCGGAAACCACATCCTAAACAGGGAACAAGGGATGAGCCTCTACATCTGTTCAATAGTCGTGGGTGGAGTGTGAACCGGGCGATAGTTCAGTCTATCTACTCCAATTGAAAAAAAAATAAGGAAAAGTGAAAAGATTGGAAAAGAGAAAACCGGAAACCACATCCTAAACAGGGAACAAGGGATGAGCCTCTACACCTGTTCAATAGACGTGGGTGGAGTGTGAACCGGGCGATAGTTCAGTCTATCTACTCCAATTGAAAAAAAAAAAATAAGGAAAAATGAAAAGATTAGAAAAGAGAAAGCCGGAAACCACACCCTGAACAGGGAACAAGGGATGAGCCTCTACATCTGTTCAATAGTCGTGGGTGGAGTGTGAACCGGGCGATAGTTCAGTCTATCTACTCCAATTGAAAAAAAATAAGGAAAAGTGAAAAGATTGGAAAAGAGAAAGCCGGAAACCACATCCTAAACAGGGAACAAGGGATGAGCCTCTACACCTGTTCAATAGACGTGGGTGGAGTGTGAACCGGGCGATAGTTTATTCTGTCTACTCCGATTGAAAGAAAAAAAAAAAGAAAATGTGAAAAGATTGGAAAAGAGAAAGCCGGAAACCACGCTATCAATATTTTATAAATATACGGCTGTCAACATTTTATAGGTATTCGGCTACAAATATTTTTTAAATGTACGGCTATAAATATTTTATCAGTGTACGGCTATCAGTATTTGATAAATGTACGGCTACCAATTTTTTATATATGTACGGCTATGATTATTTTATAAATGTACGGCTATTAATATTACATCAGTGTACGGGTATGAATATTTTTCAGTGTATGGCTATCAATATTTTATAAATGTACGGCTATCAATATTTTATCCGTGTATGGCTATCAATATTTTATAAATGAAAGACTATCAATGTTTTATAAGTTTACGGCTATCACCATTTTATAAATATACGGCTTTTAATATTTTATAAGTATACGGCTATCAATATTCATACAGTTGCTATAGACATTTTTCTTGTTTATTTTTTTTTTTTGCACATTGCAAAAAATATTGTATTTTCCGAAACTATTTCATTAAACTTGCCTCATAAATCACTGTAGAAAGAAATATATTCGATGTGAAAGAAACTTCTTGATAAAATAAGTTTAAAAGCAAGATTTTCTAATCCACTACTCGCTATTCAGAAGTCAGTCAGTTAATTGCCATACATAATACACACTAGGGCGATCATGTCCTCAAAGAGACATGACTGACTGGGCAGAAAATTTTCCCGCAGTAGGTTGCTGTTACTGTCTAGAGTAGACTGGTTGTCAACCAAGGCTATAGCACCCAATCTGTCCTGTTATTTGACTCGTAGCTAGAGGGTCAAGAGAAGTATTATGTTATTAAGTAGTAATTAGTGGGGGATCAATTTAGTACTTCATAAAAATATAAAACTGGTCCTCCACTTTATGCCCAGTAGAAACTTTAATCATGTTTTCAAATATTATATTCAGTCAGTTAAGTGTCATACGTGATACAAGCTTTAGGCGATCATGTCCTGAAAGAGACATGACTGACTGGGCATAAGATATTCCCGCAGTAGGTTACTATTACTGTCTAGAGTAGACTGGTTGCCAACCAAGGCTATAGCACCCAATCTGTCATGTTATTTGACTCGTAGCTAGAGGGTCAAGAGAAGTATTATGTTATTAAGTAGTAATTAGTGGGGGATCAATTTAGTACTTCATAAAAATATAAAACTGGTCCTCCACTTTATGCCCAGTAGAAACTTTAATCATGTTTTCAAATATTATATTCAGTCAGTTAAGTGTCATACGTGATACAAGCTTTAGGCGATCATGTCCTGAAAGAGACATGACTGACTGGGCATAAGATATTCCCACAGTAGGTTACTATTACTGTCTAGAGTAGACTGGTTGCCAACCAAGGCTATAGCACCCAATCTGTCCTGTTATTTGGCTCGTAGCTAGAGGGTCAAGAGAAGTATTATGTTATTAAGTAGTAATTAGTGGGGGATCAATTTAGTACTTCATAAAAATATAAAACTGGTCCTCCACTTTATGCCCAGTAGAAACTTTAATCATGTTTTCAAATATTATATTCAGTCAGTTAAGTGTCATACGTGATACAAGCTTTAGGCGATCATGTCCTGAAAGAGACATGACTGACTGGGCATAAGATATTCCCGCAGTAGGTTACTATTACTGTCTAGAGTAGACTGGTTGCCAACCAAGGCTATAGCACCCAATCTGTCATGTTATTTAACTCATAGCTGGAGGAAGAGGAGACGGATTCCCAAAAATATTGGCGCGTAAGTGAATGAAACGAAATCGACTGGAATTTGAACTCAGCTCTCCGATTTCTCATTCCAACGATTTCTCATTCCAAGTCGATAAGTTTGGGGATACCAGGCGCTGTAAGCGGCTAGCAATACGTACTGGCAAAATGCGTTAGGCTAATGGCCATTCTTCACATTAACGGCAAACAGGTAGATTTGAAGGCCTACGCCTAACAAAGGCCGATTACAACAGCAACAGCAACAGCAATAAAATAATAATAATAACGAGCGGAACCCGTGGAATTTCCACGGAAGGATAATTATGATTTCCTGGAAAAAATTTATTTTGTCATACTACAAATGTTAGTAACGTCTTCAAACATAAAGATATTGGATAATAAAATAACGATAACACAAAGTGTAATTTTATTAAAATATCTATAAAAGTAATGTCCATAGAAGTTACTTTACTGTAATCTTATATTATATTCAGCGGCGTACGCGCAGACCTTAACGAAGATACTGTACGCTATTTTGTGAGAGATTTTGAAAAAGAAAATGTTTTTTTATTGCTGAAAAATCATGGCTCTTGTGTCCATTGTAAACAGGAAAGACCAACTGAGTAATGTCCAAGGGTGGAGAGGCCAGACATTTCGTTATTAGGTCGCGGGATACGACAACAAACCTACCTATTTTTACTACATTGTGCAGTACACACCCATATACACACACACCATTACTGCTACAACCACCAGCTTAAGCTGCTACTGATACGGTAATGTTATAGGCTCTCTCCTCCTACTCTCTCACTTTTTACTACCCTTCCGTTTGGTAAAGGTGAGAGAAAGGCTGAGGAGAGTAGCGTTTGTAAAAAGATAGAGGGGAAGGAAAAGCTCGTGTAGAGAGTAAGTGTGTTATCTTTCTTCAGTGGCGCAACGGACGGACGAAATAAGTAACTAACTTAGGAAGGAACAAGCAGAATTATTATTTCGAATCAATATTACCCGAGGAGAAACTGTTATAAGATCTGACCTGCTTTGAACTCTCGGATAAAAAGAGCTTTTGGCCAAACAATAGCACGAATCCTGCCCGAGAACGTATATTTTTATAATAAGATTTTTTGAATATTTAGGCCGGTAGATGAAAATAAGTAAAAACACTGTTTAATTAATAAATAAACAGAGCAACTATTCCTGTTCCCTGTTTAAGATGTGGTTTCCGGCTTTCTCTTTTCCAATCTTTTCACTTTTTTTTTGTTTGTCTGTTTTTTTTTGTTTTTTTGTTTTTTTCAATTGGAGTAAATAGACTAAATTATCGCCCGGTTAACACTCCACCCACCTCTATTGAACAGGTGAAGAGGCTCATTCCTTGTTCCCTGTTTAGGATGTGGTTTCCGGCTTTTTCTTTTCCAATCTTTTCACTTGTCTTTTTTTTTTGTTTATTTTTTTTTTCAATTGGAGTAGATAGACTAAACTATCGCCCGGTTCACACGCCACCCACGTCTATTGAACAGGTGTAGAGGCTCATCACCTGTTCCCTGTTTAGGATGTGGTTTCCGGCTTTTTTCCAATCTATTCACTCTTACGTAGCCCTCTGCACATGTGGCGTTACCGCCTTGCTCGGTGTGATATGATTAGAAAAAAAAACAAAAAAATAAGAATATTCACCAAACATAATGTTTGAGTAAATATGTCTGATTAAATCAATAAAAATCTATTCCTTAGGTAGAATCACCGACAAATGTCAGTTCGGTCGGGATTTTAATCCTGGTTAGAAGCAATCTGATGTCTAACCATACAAATGAGCTGTGGTACAGCGAAACAGGTTTGTCTGCGGATGAATGTTTACTCTCACACACCCTACTATACAGGAATAGTAGACTTTGAAAAAACAGTAACTACTAAGGTATCTACGCATCGTTCATTCAGTAATAAATTTGAACACTCTCAGCTACAAGCGTATGTTTACATTGTATATAACACGCTATAGGTCGGCCTTCCTCTACTAAGCGCCATTAGATCAGAGGTAGAATCGGTCAGGTTCCAATCCTTGCCAGAAGCATTCGGATGTCTAACCGTACTGATGAGCTGTGATACAGCGAAACAGATCTGTCTGCGGACGACTATATATATATATATGCAGTACTGTGCACAAGTACTAGGACAAGAATTATTTCATATTTAATGAGGTATCTAAATAAAGTTTAAAATCACCCCTGTCCTTACACTTTTGCACGCTACCGGTAGTGTGCTAAAGTATTAGAACAGGGGTGATTTTCTTAAAAACCTCACTGAATCTAAAATAGAGGGTGAAAAGAAAAGTAAATTGTTAATAAATATTGATTATTTAAAACTAGGTGTAAAAAATGTATTAAAAAGAAGTTATATTTAATTTTTCCTATTTTCTATTAAACAAGTTATTTTGAAACAACTCTATTGAACATCTATGGGAAATTTTGGATAAAAAAATTGATAAATCTAATGTTACTTCGCAAGACACACTTTGGGAACAAAATACAAGCTGTTTGGCAGGAAATACCATTAGATACATTGAAGAAGCTTGTGATGTCAATGCCTGACATAATGAAGGCTGTGGTCAAAACAAAAGGCCATTATTCTAAATATTAAATTTATTGTGTAACAAGTAATTTTTCTTGTTAAAGCATTTGTTGAGTAAATCAGATAAAATTACTTTAATTGAATTGTTTATTTTCTGTCAATTTGCCTCATAAAAGATAAAATAGTTCTTGTCGTAATACTTATGCACCGAACTATATATATATATATATATGGAAGAAAGGCGGACTTTGAAAAACAGTAGCCACTCTAGCGTGTACGCAACGCTCATTCAGTAATGAATTAGAGCACTTTGGCTATTGGGCGTGTATAATGATAATATACATGCTAAAAAGTCTGCCTTCTTCTACCGTACGCCCATAGCCCAGAGGTAGAATCGGCGACTGACGACTGAGTTAAAAGCAATCGGAGTCTAACCGTACTGATGAGCTGTGATACAGTGAAACAGATCTGTCTGCGGATGACAATATATATATACATACATACATACATACTAGGTGCGATTGGTAAATTGTCGCCATTATTTTATTATTTCAAAGCGAAAGGCTATGATAATAAATATTACATTGATTTTGTAACAAGTATTTTTTTCTTGTTAAAGCATTTGCTGAGTAAATCAAATAAAAATACTTTAATTAAAATTTTTTTTTTTTGTCAATATGCCTCATAAAAGATAAAATAGTTCTTGTGCTAATACTTTTGCACAGTACCGTAGTTAGAAAATTCAACACCGTAAAATGAAGTCACACAATTAAAATATATTTACATGCAAGTCATTGCTACTTTTAAAATATGCAAAAACATCAGATATTTGAAAAAAATTATCTTTTTTTATAATTGACTCGTGTTTATTGAGCTTACAGTTTTGCTGTTTGTTTTTATGAAAACAATGAAGAAAGTCGAAAACTCTTGAAAATATTGGTGTAAATGAAAATGCACTTACCTCAGCTGGGTGTTTGCTTACACAGCACAAGATTATGCAGAAAATAGACAAAAGGAATTCAACAGCAAAGACGCCCATCATACCGTAGAAGTTTGCTTCGAACGAGTCCGTTTTAGCGAACAGTGCAATCTAATCAATTCATAAATAAAAAAAAGGATATCAATACATTTTAATGGTGCTTTTGGAATTAGAAAAAACAAAAATGAGAAAATCGTGCTTAAAATGTGTTGACATTCGCCATGCCATAATTTTTAATCTGTTTGAGATAAACCACTCAATTGTTTTTTAAAGGAAGTCAAATGCATCTACTTTAACATACAAAACAATTATACACGGATAACGAAAACTTAGCAATACTGTAGTGCAAATTTTGCTCAACAAAATAGTGACATTCGTAAGTATTAGAACAAGAATTATTTTATCTTTTATGAGGCAAATTGATAGAAAATAAACAATTTAATTAAAGTAATTTTATCTGATTTACTCAACAAATGCTTTAACAAGAAAAATACTTGATACAAAATAAATTTAATATTGCTTTGAAATAATAAAATAATTGCGACAATTTACTAATCGCGCCGAGTATATATACGTATATATATACACAGTACTGTGCAAAAGTATTAGGACAAGAACTATTTTATCTTTTATGAGGCCTATTGACAGAAAATAAACAATTTAATTAAAGTAATTTTATCTGATTTACTCAACAAATGCTTTAACAAGAAAAAAAATACTTGTTACACAATAAATTTAATATTTATTATAATAACCTTTACTTTGATCACAGCCTTCATTATGTCAGGCATTGACATCACAAGATCCTTCAATGTATCTAATGGTATTTCCTGCCAAGCAGCTTGTATTTTGTTCCCAAAGTGTGTCTTGCGAAGTAACATTAGATTTATCAATTTTTTAAAATAAATATCCTATAGATGTTCAATAGAGTTGTTTCAAAATAACTTGTTTAATAGAAAATAAAAAAATTAAATATAATTTCTTTTTAATACATTTCTTTTACACCTAGTTTTAAATAATCAATATTTATTAACAATTTACTTGGCTTTTCACCCTGTATTTGAATTTCAGTGAGGTTTTTAAGAAAATCACCCCTGTTTTAATACTTTTGCACACAACCGATAGTGTTAGGATGGGTGATTTTAAACTTTATTTTGATGCCTCATAAAAGATGAAATAGTCCTTGTCCTAATACTTTTGCACAGTACTGAATATATACTAGGTGCGATTGGTAAATTGTCGCAATTATTTTGACGCCTCATGGAAGACAAAATAGTTCTTGTCCTAATACTTTTGCACAGTACTGAATATATACTAGGTGCGATTGGTAAATTGTCGCAATTATTTTGATGCCTCATGGAAGACAAAATAGTTCTTGTCCTAATACTTTTGCACAGTACTGAATATATACTAGGTGCGATTAGTAAATTGTCGCAATTATTTTGATGCCCCATGGAAGACAAAATAGTTCTTGTCCTAATACTTTTGCACAGTACTGAATATATACTAGGTGCGATTGGTAAATTGTCGCAATTATTTTGATGCCCCATGGAAGACAAAATAGTTCTTGTCCTAATACTTTTGCACAGTACTGTACGTGTGTCACTTGTTTAGGGTCGAGTAAAAAAAAAGAACTTACAAATATTCCAAAACTCGTCAGTACACCAAATATCGAGTAAAAGAATGTCGAGAGAATGTTCATCACCAAGTAACATAATTTCTGCGTAAAAAGAAAGGAATTGTAAGAATATAGACAATTTTCTCATCTCATTTGCTTCACCAGACAAATTCATCAGTGATATTTAATAAGAAAATTACCAGTAATATTATCATGATATTCTTATTTGTATTAAATGAAATATTATGATCTATTATTTATTGACTTGTATATTTTTCATATGAGTATGTGATGTCAGTTCCTGAATATGGCAGTGAATGCTGGACAATATCATCAAAGATGAAGGAAAGACTTGAAATGTGGTTCTACAGAAGCATACTGGATATAAAGTGGGGGACCAATTTCATATTACAATCACTATATAAACTGACCCCTCACATTGTGGTCACTGCAGTTTCTATACATTTATATTCCTTAAATCCAAAAGCACAAAGATGTATTCCAGGAGCTGAGTAGAGTATTAAGAGAAAGGAAACTTTCGCTAAAAACAAAGAAGAGAGGACTGGATTGCTGTGTTTGTCCTTCAATACGGCAGTGAATGCTGGACAATATCATCAAAGATGAAGGGAAAACTTGAAGCAACTGAAATGTGGTTCTACAGAAGGATGCTGCGAATATTATGGAACATGAGTAATGATGAGGTTTTGGAAAGGATGGAAACGAAAATAAAATGAATACTGAACATCAGGAAGAGAGAGCTGAAGTTCCTAGGACATGCAATGAGGAAAGAGGGCTTAGAGAACCTGATGCTAACAGGTCAGATAGAAGGAAAAAGACAAGGGAAAGCAACGGATAACATATTTGAAGGACATAATCAGATGGATGATGGAACAGGGGTTGCATGGTGTAAGAGGAGAAGGCGTGCTAAGAGCCACCAGGGATAGAGTGACGTGGAAAGTCATGATCATCTATGTTCTGAAGGGACAGGGCACATAGAAAAAGAAGATTAGCTGCGTCATTTGGCTCATCACTTTACTCCCATCAACAAACTGAGCTTCTAACTAGTTTCGAAGAAAAGCTATTAATATACAAATCTACCATCCGCCCATGCATTGAATACTGCTGCCATATCTGGTCGGGAGCTTCTGCTATCCACCTAGGTGTCCTTGGCAAAATCCAACGGAGAATCTATAACGTGATCGACCCCGACTTGGCATCTGCACGTGCATTGAATACTGCTGCCATATCTGGTCGGGAGCTCCTGCTATCCACCTAGGTGTCCTTGGCAAAATCCAACGGAGAATCTGTAACGTGATCGATCCCGACTAAGCATCTGCACGTGCATTGAATACTGCTGCCCTATCTGATTGGGTGCTCCTGCTACCCGCCTAGGGGTCCTTGACAAAATCCAACGGGAAATCTGTAATGTGATAGATCCCGACTTAGCAGCTCGGCTACAGTCACTTTCTCACCAGCGCAATTTGGCTTCCCTGTGTCACTTCTACGAATACTTTCACGGCTTCTGCTCAGATGAACTTAGCTCACTGGTGCCTCTTATATATGAATTTACTCGAACAGCAAGAATAGTAACTAGGTCCCCCTCTTTTACTGTGAAATCAATAAAATGTAAACGCAAATTCTACTCCATCAGCTTCTTTTCTCGCACTTCCCGCCTGTGGAATTCCCTTCCGTTTACTTGCTTTGCCAACAGCTACAATTTTCTAGAATTCAAATGTAAAGTCAATAGTCATCTCCTATCTCACTGACTTGCATCATCTCTCTCTCTCTCTCTCATGCTCCTTTCTTCGTCCACTCCACTCTCATCAGTATTCTCATCTTTCTCTTGCCCACTTCCTGACGCCCCCTATAACCTATCACTCTTTCTCATAACTCTCCTTCTATGTAATTCCCTGTTCAACAGCAGTAGTAAAATGCTTTGCTTGGGGCGACACGATTATATATACAAAAACAAAAAAAAAATTCAGATGAAAGATATATGTAAAAATTAATTAGTCTGCTGATAATAATAATTTATGGTTATTATTTTGAGTCGTTTACTAATGTTTGCAAATTGCCGGTTTGAGTAGATGTGATAGAATTAAACTAAAATTAAGAAAGAAATACTGGCAATAAATTATTACAGACAAGGTGATACTTTACAATATTTTTGTCTCATTTCTGTTACATTTATATCAATATTTCAACAGATGTATTCTCAAGCCTTCTTCGCCTAGTGTTCATCAGATTTCCAAATGAAAGAACTATGTTGTATTACATGAACATTTAAACGATATGTTACAACACAGCCATGTAAAATAAAGTTGAACAAGACTGACAAACAATACGCCTCCTTGGCCTAACACTCTCAGCAGACCTCTAGTGGAATGATTATATCGAATCCATTGCTAAATCCGCTGCCAAGAAGGTCGGTTCACTGGGTCGGGCCAGGAAGTTTTTCCCGTCCGAGTCCATCCTTCACATATATAAATCTACCATCCACCCGTGTATTGAATACTACTGCCTCATCTGCTTGGGTGTCCCTGCTATTCACCTCGGGGTTCTTGACAAAATCCAACGGAGAATCTGCAATGTGATCGATACCGACTTAGCAGCTCAGCTGTAGTCACTCTCTCACTGACGTGATGTGGCTTCCCTGTACCTCTTCTATAAATACTTTCACGGCTTCTACTCCAATGAACTTAGATCACTGGTGCCCCCTAGGTATGAATTTACACGAGCTACTAGATTAACAACTAGATCCCACCCTTGTACAGTGAAACCGATAAAATGTAACCGCAATTTCTACTCTAACATCTTTTCTCGCACTTCACACCTGTGGAATTTCCTTCCATATACTTGCTTTCTCGACAGATACAATCTAAGACTTTAAATGTAAGGTCAATAGACATCTTCTATCTCACTAACTCGCATTCATTCCCTCAAGCTCTTTTTTCATCTACTCCACCCACATCCTCGGTATCCCCATCCGTCTATTACCCTCCTCCTGAAATTTCCTATAACTAACCCCACTTTCTCATCACTTCCCCCTATGTAACCCCCTGCGCAACAGTGGTAGTAGAATGCCTTGCTTGGGGTAAGATGATTAAAAAAAATTTAAAAATAAAAAATAACAGTTAAATTACTTTGATAATAAAAAAGAGATTTCAGTTCTCACCAAAACCCTTGCAAGAAGTTAGCATCAACTAAAATACTAAGATAAAAATGCAGGAGGTAATGAGATTAGTTTATAGAATTTCTACTTATAAAATCCATGATAGTCATTTAGTTTAAACAGTAACAATGCTGTCAATATTAGTGCTAAATAAACATCTGAAATTTGTCTATACTTCTGAGATGAGGCAGTATTTACAATATTTACATTATTCGGATTATTGTCCTCATCTTTGTTGCCATTTGTACGACGTTTCAGCCGTTGTACGCTCCGGCCTTCTTCAGGTCCAAGGAATTTCGAAACGAACACTTTATTACAATCACTGGGTATACGAACTCCATTCCTTGCCTTGAGTCTCTTCTGTTAGTCATGAGTTATCGCCCTCTAACCCTGTGAGTTACGTCATCACTGCTGTAGCCTGGTATTGAACACACAACTCTTTGGGTCAAGTCACAGGAACTAACCAACGTGTATATCCACTGAGCCATGTGTCCATAATACAGCAGTGGTGAACAAGTAACTTACAGGGTTAGAGGGGGATAACTCATGACTACCAAAAGAGGCTCGAGGCAAGGAATGGTGTTCATATACTCCATTGATTGAAATAAAGGGTTCGGTTCGAAATTCCTAGCACCTGAAGAAGGCCGAAGCGTACAACGGCCGAAATGTCGTACAAATGGCAACAAAGATAAGGACAATAGTCCGAATAATGTAAATACTGTAAACCCCGGAAATGTTGGGTGATTCTAATAATTTGGAAAGAAAGTATAATTAATTTAATTTGTATTATGCATACTTATACCTCATAATGATATTTAGTAGACTGTGCTAAGAATTTTCTACTGAAAAGCCATTGTACACAATGTAATTCTTTAGTCAAATGATTATTTTAATCAGATGATCGCAGGGCACAATTGTTGTTACTAATAGGTGTATATTTCATTTTTCTATTATTTACTGGTAGGAATTTGTAATCTGAAGTTGATGAAGCACCGAACTAAATAGTGAACATAACTTGAGGAATAATATTCCTAATATTGAACCGGCTATTGTGAATATCAGAAAAGAAACATAGTCTAATAAAGAGATCCCAAAATCTTATCTACACTGACTTCTATCATATGTAAAGTTGGTTGGTTGTTTTGTTTTTATGGCATATCAACCTCGGCGGGTCATTTATTGCCAACTAAATTTTATTTATTTATTACTGGTAATACCTTTTTCCTTTCAACAATTTATTGTTGTTTTTTTATATAAGTTTTGTGTTTAGTAATCCTTTTTCTTTTCGAGTATCAAGGTTCATTGGGATTTGTTTTTTTAAAGACAAGGTCCTTAACTCCTACCCTGTTATTTAACCCATAACTGGAGGGAAGGGACGGATTAATACCTTTCCCAAGAGTACCAGTGCTTAAGTGAATGCAGGGTATTCAACTGGAATTCGAACTCGGCTCACCGATTTCTCTTTCCGAGCCGATATCCACTGCATCACAACGCACATCCGTCACTATACGCTTACAGCACCTGGTATTCCCAAGCGGTCACCCATCTAAGTACTGGCCAGGCTCAACGTCATATATAAAGATTCTAATAAGTAATTTATGACAAGGTTTTTAAAAAAATTAAAAATAATTTGTAATTGTAATTAATTAATTATTGCCCCAAATGTTTTTTCATAAAAGTGTTTCTTGACTTTTTAAATTTTCAAGGCAATGCAATAAATAAAATTACTTACTAAATTATTCACAATGCTATGGCTTCTTCTCCGCGAACCAGCAACTTCCCCGACAATGCCCACTAATATATACTGCAAAGAGAATGAAAATTGCTTGATATAATAAGATGAATGGAGATTAATATCATGTCATGTTGTGGTTACCTGTTAATGGGCTTACTATGAAAGGAAATGAATATGTTGCGGGGTCGACAATGCAGGTGGCGGCTGCTCCTGGTGGCGGCTGCTTCTGCTGGCGGCTGGTACTCCTTCTGGTGACTGCTCCTGCTGGCGGTTGCTCGTGTTGCTGGAGTCGGGTAGCCCTTAGAAAGTCTTTCGCATATGTAAACGCTTAGTCCTTAGGACTATTGCATATGTAATCAGAGTGGTTGGTTTCGCTGAGGCTGCTACTGCTTCTGACTGCTGGCTAAGGGTCGGCCAGGCGCAGGTGGTAGGAGGAGCACGTCGCTCTACCCCGGAGCCGAGGGATATTTACTCTCCCACCTCACTTGAGAGAGATGCGACACAAGGTATTTTTGTAATGTGCGGAATATGAGCGAGTACACCCAGGTCGTGGTCAAATATTACCAAACACCGCTTACGCGGAGGATAGGTTCTACACCGGTCTAAACTGGTCTTATTCGATCTTAATTTGGTCATTTCGGACCCTAGCCGGAAGGTCGGAGTCGAGGGCTTGGTGGAAGGAATCGGCCATGTTTTTGTCAGCTGCAGCCAGCAACGTCGACAAGTTAATAATGTCTTTTGGTCGATTAAAATTTACCTTCCACTTTTGAGTGTACACATGGGTTTCATTTGAACACCACGTGTATATAGATTAGTTTCAGGTTATGTTTTTTTTTGCGGGGGGGGGGGGGTTTCGACTTTTGGAAAGGCAAAGTCACCGGAAATTAATGACTTCGCTCTGTTTTCCGTGATGACGCTTTTAAATGTTTGAGTAGGCGGCCATAACTTCCGGCCGGGTGCGATAAATATTATTCCAGTTTATTTCCCCATTATTGGTGCTGCTATACACATGATACAATAACACAGATGGACAAGAACAGCTGAAAAGAGACAGAATGACCAATAAGTTTGTTCTCTGAGAGAGATTTATAACGCTGAGTCAAAGCACAAACTTCCCATCGTCGAAATGTGGCCTCCCTTTGTCTGTTCTATAAATACTTTCATGGCTTCTGCTCAGACGAACTTAAGTCACTGATGCCTCCTCAACAGGTGTTTACTCGTGCAACCAGACTGGCAACTGGGTCCCACCCATTCACAGTCAGGTTAGCCAAATGCAGACGACAATTCTACTCCTGCAGCTTCTTCTCTCGCACTTCCCGCCTGTGGAATTCACTCCCGTATTCTTGCTTTCCTGATGGCTACAACCTCCAGAAATTTAAATGCAAAGTCAATACTCATCTACTAACCACTGGACTCTAGCTCTCTCCCCACCCCCGTATAACCTTCCCTTTCTCTCCAACTATGTATCTGTCATCGCACCTGCATTCTCAGCTTTCTATTGCTCCTTTCTAACTAGTTTGTACTCCTCACTCTTTTCTAATTAATCTTTTTACATTTATGTAGCCCCCTGCACATCAGTGGCGTTTCCGCCTTGCTCGGGGTGAAATGATTAAAAAAAAATGTATACATATTTGCACGTGCCCCACACAAAGAAAATATAGCACATATCTCTACACAAGCTAAGTGTCATGATGGCATTCCCCATTCAACGGACTGAACTCTTCCTACAACTACATATACTTCCTCTCACAAGAGGTGACAGCATAAAGCAGACTAACAGAAGAGCGATAGGCAGAGATAGCCAAGACTGCTACCGTACGACCCTTGCGAGTCCCAGTTCTAGTATTACTACTAGTATTATTGTTCTACTATTTTCATTTATTATTATATATTATTTTAATTTTTTAGGTGTCCCTTGTAAATATGTGGTATTGTGGGGTGTAAAGGATTGAGAGGTGATGGATGGTTTCTTGTGGTGAATGTGTGCGAAAAAATATAAATAAAATAAAAAATAACTTACTTGCTTACGCTGTGAATAAATAGGAGTTTAAATATCAGTTGTTAACTTTGACAAATAGAGTTATAAATTCCGAGGATCGAATTCAAAACACCAAATTTATTCAAATAAAGGAACAATTTTACAAAGGAATTGCATAAATGATAAATGTCCTTAGGCAGTCATAGTAACAGATTTTTTAAAAAAATGTTTAATATATTGTTTCCTGTTTAGGATGTGGTTCTCGGCTTTTTTTTTTTTTCCAATCTTCTTTCACTTTTTTCTTTTTTTTTTTTTTGTTCTCAATTGGAGTAGATAAACTTAACTATCGCCCGGTTCACACTCCACCCACCTCTTTTGAACAGGTGAAGAGGCTCATCCCTTGTTTCCTGTTTAGGATGTGGTTCTCGGCTTTTTTTTTTTTTCCAATCTTCTTTCACTTTTTTCTTTTTTTTTTTTGTTCTCAATTGGAGTAGATAAACTTAACTATCGCCCGGTTCACACTCCACCCACCTCTTTTGAACAGGTGAAGAGGCTCATCCCTTGTTTCCTGTTTAGGATGTGGTTCTCGGCTTTTTTTTTTCCAATCTTCTTTCACTTTTTTCTTTTTTTTTTTTGTTCTCAATTGGAGTAGATAAACTTAACTATCGCCCGGTTCACACTAAACCCACGTCTATTGAACAGGTGAAGAGGCTCATCCCTTGTTTCCTGTTTAGGATGTGGTTCTCGGCTTTTTTTTTTTTTTCCAATCTTCTTTCACTTTTTTCTTTTTTTTTTTTTTGTTCTCAATTGGAGTAGATAAACTTAACTATCGCCCGGTTCACACTAAACCCACGTCTATTGAACAGGTGAAGAGGCTCATCCCTTGTTTCCTGTTTAGGATGTGGTTCTCGGCTTTTTTTTTTTTTTTTCCAATCTTCTTTCACTTTTTTCTTTTTTTTTTTTTTGTTCTCAATTGGAGTAGATAAACTTAACTATCGCCCGGTTCACACTCCACCCACCTCTTTTGAACAGGTGAAGAGGCTCATCCCTTGTTTCCTGTTTAGGATGTGGTTCTCGGCTTTTTTTTTTCCAATCTTCTTTCACTTTTTTCTTTTCTCTCTTTTTTTTTTTTTGTTCTCAATTGGAGTAGATAAACTTAACTATCGCCCGGTTCACACTCCACCCACGTCTATTGAACAGGTGAAGAGGCTCATCTCTTGTTTCCTGTTTAGGATGTGGTTCCTGGCTTTCTCTTTTCCAATCATTTTACTTTTAAGTAGCCCCATGCGCATCAGTGGCGTCACCGCCTTGCTTGGAGTGATATGATTAAAAAAATATTAAGAAATAATATTTTTCTTTTAGTAATAAACAACATTTGACAAATGGTACAAGTTATTTCCCTTTGACTGATTTTATTACTGCTGATTTTAAACTAATTTACGTTAATTTTTTAACGAAATATTTTAATTTGTCCCTTTATTGTCAAAGAGAAAATATATTTAAAATCTCAGTATTTAAATTTGAGATATATTGTATTATGTTTTACTGATGGAAAAAACATTTCATAGGTTCTTCTTAATTTAATATATTTTGCACAATTAAATACGCAAAATTTAAATAACATTACTGATGTTTAAATAATTAAAAAGTTGATGGTTTAAATAATTTAAAAGACTGTAGGAATGAACCAAAATGACCTCAGGTCAGATACGACTACCATGCAGAGAATACATTGTTTCTTTTACCCTCTCTGTCTCTAAATAACTCCCAAGAACTAAGATACCCAAATCTATTCCCTTTTCTTTCTCTGCTACTATTTCTCTTTCCCCTACTCTCTCTATCTCCCTGACCCATGCTTGACCTAAAGGATTGGCCAGTCCCTCTCTGGCTTCTAAGCAGGCAACATGTGTTATGTTGCTACCAGACACTTAACACGAAAGTATGTAAAAATAAGAAAATAAAATATTCCTCTCAACGCTAATATTTGTATCCACTTCTTTGTCAATTATACCCACAAAGATACCAAATATTACAAGACTTTATTTAGGCTAAAGTCAAAGCCATTTGAAAACAAGTTATTAAAACTGTAATTTTAACTTGAATAGATTACATATTAGTGCAGTTAATATGTAAAATATGAGTGAAGCTTTAAATAAAACGCAAAGTTTAAATCGCTTCAAAATAGTAGCAAATTATACACTACTTAAAATTTAACCAGAAAAAATCTGAATACGTCTTTTAGTTTGTTAGGCTCAGTTTTTTCTCGCAGTTAACATGAAAATAGAGGTTTAGAAATATCTACCAATTTACTAAATATTTCAACTTAGAAAAATAACGATTTCATTTGTAACGAAACCTAAGAGAATTTGAAACGTCCATAAACTGGAATCGTTAGAGAAATTCTCGCAGTTAATAAAAAGAAAAAGAGGCTTTGAAATATCCGAATTAGATACTAATATTTTACTTCTTAAACAATGAAGTTTGATTAAGTAGCTAATTCATAACGCTACTTATAAACTTACGATTTCATAAGATATCAAACCGGAGAAAATCTGATACGTTCGATCATTGGAATCGATCAAGAAATTCTCTTAATTAATATAAAAATAAGAGGAATTGGATTATCCATTTATAGATACCAAAAATTTCCTCCAAATATCTAAGCTGCTAAGATGACAACTTAGAAAAAGAAATAACGATCTCATTCGAAATGATTAAAATTATTTATTTTAGTTAACAGACGATAATTATTCGCGCCAAACAATACAGGTGTTCATGCTCGCGTTCTTTACCAAATATGTATCAAAGAAACGCCCATTTTCCCAAATAAGGAAAAGTGCAAATAAGGTTATATTTTACAATAATACCAAACGCGCTCTTGTTTAAAAATAAGGAATTTTTTTTTAGAATAAATCCTTATAATTTAACAAATTTCAACCTAAAAAACATTTTACAATAAAATATTAAAAAACATTATTATTCGGTTGAAATACAGAAAATAATTCTTGCAAATGTGCAAATTGTAATGAGTGATTGGGTCGTGACAGTGTTTAGCTAGTTATAGGATAGATACTGAAGACCAGCCTTTGCCCGCCCCTCTTTTCGGCCTCGTGCAACCAGACTCGCAACTGGGTCCCACCCATTCACAGTTAGATTAACCAAATGCAGGCGACAATTCTACTCCTGCAACTTCTTCTCTCGCACTTGCCGCCTGTGGAACTCGCTTCCATATTTTTGCTTTCCTGACGGTTACAACTTCCAGGAATTTAAATGCAATGTCAATACTCATCTCTTAACCACTTGACTCTAGTTCTTTCTTCACCACCCTGTATATCCTTTCCTTTCTCTCCCCCTTTGCAACTGTCATCACACCTGTATCCCCATCCTTCTCTTCTTCCTTTCTATCTGGTTCGTTTTCCTCTTCACTCTCTTCTAATTAATCTTTTTACTCTTTTGTAGCCCCCTGCACATCAGTGGCGTTACCATCTTGCTCGGGTGATACGATTTTAAAAAAAATATATTCTTTGGCGGACCTGAAGGAGACTACCACCACCTTTGAAATTGTTGTTTTTCTCTTTTTTTAAACTTTTTTCAATGCAGTCTTATCGATTACACCCTAACTTTCCGACTGACAAACTAAAAAATTCGGAAAAATTTCAATATTTCAACAATTTTTTTGTGGGGGAGGGGGCTCAGTTTTTCATACAACGTTATAGTAAATCGATCCTCCATTTTGGAACACTCGCCGGTAAGACATTACCACCACCTGTAAATTGGTTGATTATCAATTTCTTTTTACTTCTTTCAGTGCAGTCTTATAGATTAAACCATAAGCTTTCCGATTGACAAAAAATTTGTAAAAATTTCAACATTTAAACAATTTTAGAGAGAGAGGTTCAGTTTTTCATACAATCGTTTAGTAAATCGATCTTGTGCAATTAACTTTTTTGCTTACGCATATTCAATAACTGAATCCATTGCGAAAAGTAAGACATGATTTTCTTTTTATTGATTTATTTTTTGTGGCTAACTTTAAAAGTTTCAGGGTTAATTGAACGAGTGTTTTTTGTCTTTTTTCAAAGAAATTTCTTTGACTACTTTAACTAAGTTAAAACTTACCACCCTTAACTTTTTTTTAATTAGAGTAGATAGACCAAATTATCGCCCGGTTCACACTCCACCCACGCCTATTAAACAGGAGTAGAGACTTACCCTTTGTTCCCTGTTTAGGATGTGGTTTCTGGCTTTCTCTTTTCTCTCCTCAGACCTCAGTATTGGTGCTTCCGTGATTTTCCTGCGATGTGTCTGATTGGTGGCAATGTCTCATCATTGTGAGGGTACCGGGTTGGCAGTTTCCTGGTTGCTGCTTTGGACTGGTAGTTAGGAGCCCTAACTCTTACGTAGCGTCAAGAGCGGCTGCTCTTATCAACACTTGTATAATATCGGGGTTCTATCTAGTGCCATGTCGCGCATGGATAGGTGTCCCTGCAAGCGCTTTCGGTTGGCAACCCTGAGGCCACACTTTGTTGCATCCCGAGCCAGTTTCCCTCCCAGCACAGATCGTGGATAATGACCGCCTTTATCCTCTACTCTAGGTCCCTCCCTATCAACAGACCATAACATGATAAACAAAATCAGAAAAAATCCTAAACTCAAATCACCAAAATCCCTTAACTTTTCTTTTACTGATATCCGGGGCATTCGTACTAACTTTCCTAGCGTAGAAGCTTTCCTCCACGAAAAGTCTCCTGACATCCTAGCGCTCTGTGAGACTAACCTCAACTCATCAATTCCCTCCTCTGACTTCTCCATCCCTGGTCATCTCCCCCTCTTAAGGAAGGATTCCACTGTCCACATGCATGAGCTCGGGGTCTGCGTTAGTGAACACCTCCCTATATAAGGGTGACATCACTCGAATCTCCTGACCACCAATATGTATGTCTCCGTCAGTCACTTCTCAGTTCGGTTAGCTACCTTTTCTTCCTTTACCGTTCTCCCTCCTCTCCTGACTGCTCCCTTCTAGATAGCATTTCTGACAACATAGATAAGGCTATTTCCTACCACCTATTTGCTCATATATTTGGATTCGGAGATCTTAACGATCATCACTCTGAGTGGCTTAAAGAATCTGTTACTGATCCAGCGGGCATCCACGCCATGAACTTTGCTATTTCCCAATCCCTTACGCAAGTGGTGGACTTCCCCATACGCTTTCCAAGCACTCCCTCTGGACACTCCTCTCTACTAGATATATGCTTTACATCTGCACCTGACTCCTGTCAAGTCTCGCAGCTTTGCCCTCTCGGCAACTCCGACCATGCTGTTGTCTCTCGCAATATTTCTTTCCACTCTCACTCCCCCAGGAGCCTCCTACCTATAGGATCTCCTACTGCTACAAAAAGCTGACTGGGACGCCTTTCGCGATTTCCTATGCGACGTCCCTTGGGGAAAAGTGTTCGATCTCCCAGTTGATGACTGTGCCTCTGAGGTTTCGTCCTGGGTGAAAGCTGGCATTGATGCCTTCCTACCTACCAGGAAGTATTGTCTAAAACCTCATTCCTCTCCTTGATTCTCTCCTGCCTGTTCGGACCCATTGCCCACAGGAACCACTACTTTCGACTATTCCGGAGACAGTCATCTGATCACAATAGGCGCCTATTCACGTCTGCTCGTACTGATTTCAAGAGAATCCTGAATGACGCCAAGCTGTTTGCTGAGAGAATGAGACAGCGCATAGCTGACCGCAAGTTCGGCTCCAAGGACTATTGGCGGTTATGCAAACGGGTGCTGAACAATAGCAAATCCTCAATCCCTCACTTAATCAATGAATTCGAGGTCCTCGCGTCATCTGCGGACAAAGCTGAGTGCTTTGCTCACAGATTCTCATCCAACTCCACATTTGATTCATCTGGAGTACCCTCACCCGACTTCCCTATTAGAACTGAGGCTAAACTGTACGACGTATATATTACCCCGACAGTAGTATCCCGAGTAATTTCAAAACTTGATCCTCATAAGGCGAGAGGTGGCGATGGAATCCCGGTGATAGTCCTTAAGAAATGTGCTCTTGAACTCTCCCCTGTCCTCTCTAAACTGTATAATTACTGCCTTTCTGCTTCCTGTTTTCCTGCATGCTGGAAGTTCTCTTCAGTCGTTCCTGTATATAAGAACTGTGCTGAACCCCCGGACTCATCCAATTATCACCTTATCAGCCTTCTACCAATTTTCGGGAAAGTGTTCGAGGCCATAATTAATGCTGAAATAGTTCAACATCTTACTGCTCACAAACTCTACTCTGACAGGCAGTATGGCTTCCGCTTTGCCAGGTCCACGGGCGACTTGCTAACAACCGTTGATAAGTCAGACGAGGCTCGTGCTGTTGCTCTGGACATCTCTAAGGCTTTTGACAGGGTTTGGCACTCTGGCCTTCTATGCAAGCTACGGGGTTACGGTATTACCGGACGCTTGCTTGATCTAATCCAATCTTTTTTAAATAACCGCAAAATGAAGGTCTTTTTGAATGGACATGCCTCTACATCCTACAGCGCAAAAGCTGATGTCTCTCAGGGCTCTATCCTGGGCCCGACGCTCTTCCTTATTATTATAAATGACCTCCCAGATGTTATCAAGAGTCAAGTAGGCATCTACGCAGATGACACCACAATTTACTCCCGCATCAGTAAGAAACCCGTCGTGGCGGACAAACATAATCTCGCTGCTGACCTTGAACGGGATCTACACTCTGTGGTGAATTGGGGCAAGAAGTGGCTTGTCAATTTCAATGAGTCTAAGACCAAGCTGTTGTCTGTCAATAATCACAGGCAACCTCTCCTGCCTCCCATAAGCATGGACCAAGCGTGTCTCCCTGAGAGCAATACACTGCGCCTCCTCGGCCTTACCCTCTCTTCTGATCTCAAATAGAAACACTACATTGAGTCCATAGCTAAATCTACTGCTAAGAAGGTTGGGTCACTGTGTCGAGCCAGGATGTTTTTCCCGCCTGAATCCATCCTGCATATATACAAATCAACCATTCGTCCGTGCATGGAATACTGCTGCCATATATGGTCAGGCGCCTCTGCTGTTCATCTCAGTGTTCTCGACAGGCTCCAAAAGAGAATCAGTAATGTGATAGGTACTGACTTGGCGGCTCGACTTCAGCCACTTCCCCACCGACGAGATGTGGCCTCCCTTTGTCTGTTCTATAAATACTTTCATGGCTTCTGCTCCAACGAACTTAAGTCACTACTCCTGCAGCTTCCTCTCTCGCACTTCCCGCCTGTGGAACTCACTCCCGTATTCTTGCTTTCCTGACGGCTACAACCTCCAGAAATTTAAATGCAAAGTCAATACTCATCTACTAACCACTGGCCTCTAGCTCTCTCCCCTCCCCTGTATAACCTTCACTTTCTCTCCACCTATGTATCTGTCATCGCACCTGCTTTCTCAGCTTTCTATTGTTCCTTTCTAACTAGCTTGTACTCCTCACTCTTTTCTAATTAATCTTTTTACATTTATGTAACCCCCTGCACATCAGTGGCGTTTCTGCCTTGCTCGGGGTGAAATGATTAAAAAAAAAAATATTCCTTTTACAATATACCAAGCTATATTCCTCTTAAAGACATATGAATTTAACTGTACTATTATTCATATTATTGCTCATAGAACTATTATTTTGTGTCGGTGGGAGAATCTGTCAAATAATTTTGTAATGAGCATTTCTAATTCCTTTTTCACCTGAAAATATAATAAGACACAAAGAGAATATGTAAACTTCGAGACGATCAGATAGAAAAAATCTAGTTTTGTAAGACGATTATCAGTCAATGAAGTGCCATACGTGAGACACGCTTTGGGCGATCATGTCTAGAAAGAGACAGGACTGACTGAGCAGAAGACTATTTCGTAGTAGGTTGCCATTACTTTCTGCAGTAGACTGGTTGTCAACCAAGACTATAGAACTCAATCTATCCTGACATTTAGCTCATAGCTGGAGTGAGAAGAGATGAATTATAATGTATCATTATATTAATAAGTAGTAATTTGTGGGGGATCAGTTTATTAGTTCATAACAATAGAAAAACGATCTCCAGCATTATGCCCAGTAGAAGTTTTAATTTTCTTCAACTATTATACTCATTCAGTCAGTTAAGTGCCATACGTGATATAAGCTTTGGGTGATCATGTCTAGAAAGAGACAGGACAGACTGGGCAGAAGATTATTTCGCAGTGGGTTGCCATTGCTTTCTGCGGCCGACTGGTTGCCAGCCAAGGCTATAGAATCCAATCTGTCCTGTTATTTAACCCATAACTGCAGGGAAGAGACGGATTAATATCTTTTCCCAATGGTATTTGTCCGTAAATGAATGCAGAGAATTCAAATGGAATTCGAACTCGGCTCCCCGATTTCTCGTTCCGAGTCTATATACACTGCACTACGACCCACATCCTTTACAAATAGACCAAGCTATGTTTCTCTTAATCATTTCCAAAAACATATGATCTTAAATGTCCTATTATTACTGTCATTGCTATATACCATTTTGTTTTTGATCGTAAAATCTGTCAAATAAAAAAATTTGTAACGAGGATTTATAATTCCTTTTTCACCTGAAAACATAATGCAACACAAAGAGAATGTGTAAACTTCTAGACGATCAGATGAAAAAAAAAACTAACTTTGTAATACGATAATACCTTGTTAAAAAATAAAGCAATATTTAAAATTATTAATCATATCGTTTTTCTCAGAGAAAATAGAGGCTGCCTAACTTTCTAAGATTTCTTATGTGAAGTTTCAGCTCTTCTGTTTTAGTGTTTTGTTGCTCTTATCATTGATCATCAACAAAAATTAAATGCCAAGAGGTTAACCCTATACAAATCAAGAAGAATGAATATGTATTTCTTGTAACAACTTACGTAGATTCCAATTGCGATCATCGGTCCGAAAATAATGGCAAAGTCTCCTCTGAAGGAATTAGAATACCTTAGAGCTTTGTAGCTGTTGTTTATTGCATGTGCATTAAAGCCAACTATAGCACCTCCGAAGACAGCGTGCAGAACTCCCGTCACTTTCATTGCCATATAAGGATATTCTGTTAACATTTTCTGACGGGAAATTATTAGATCTGTAGGTTTTGAAAGAGAGCGAAAAGGAATTTTAAATCATCAGAAAAAAAAAACGTTTTGACGAAAAACAAACAAACAAAAACAGAGAAACATTTAAAAAAATAAAAATGTGCAAATTTCATTAGGCGATAAAAGCAATGTTCATAATTATACAGTACTGTGCAAAAGTATTAGGACAAGAACTATTTTATCTTTTTTAAGGCATCAAAATAAAGTTTAAAATCACCCTTTGTCCTGACACTCTAGCACACAACCGGCAGTGTGCAAAAGTATTAGGACAGGGCTGATTTTCCTAAAAACCTCACTAAATTTCAAATACAGGTTAAAAAGCCACACCCTAGTAAGGATTATTTAACTAAAAAGGAAGAGGAAGGAAGGCTTTGGAATTTGAATTGACTCTCACAAAGTCCTGATCTCAATCCTATTGAACATCTATGGGATATTTTGGATAAAAAAATTATAAATCTAATTTTACTTCGCAAGACACACTTTGGAAACAAAGACAAGCTGCTTGGCATGAGATACTATTAGATAAGCTGAAGAAACTTGTGATGTCAATGCCTGACAGAATGAAGGCTGTGATCAAAGTAAAAGGTTATGATACTAAATATTAAATTGATTTTGTAACAAGTATTTTTTTCTTGTTAAAGCATTTGTTGAGTAAATCAAATAAAATTAATTTAATTAAATTGTTTATTTTCTGTTAATATGCCTCATAAAAGATAAAATAGTTCTTGTCCTAATACTTTTGCACAGTACTATATATATATATATATATATATATATATATACTCTTCAGCTCGTGATCTCTTCAAGGTGAAATCCGTGACTCAGTTGTGGTGCGCTATGTATCAGTCATACTCCAACGTCAGCATGATAGCCTTTTGTGTCCTTGTTCCATTTGCTTCAACCTACTTGTGTGAAGCAGGATTTTCTACTCTTGTCAATATAAAAACAAAGAATAGGAACAGATTGGATGTTGGAGATGACATGAGACTGGCTTTAACAAACACTCGGCCACAAATTTCAAAGCTTGCTGCTGAAATGCAACATCAGGCATCTCACTAGCTGGGTCGGATAGCTTTTTAAACCTATGATAACATTATTTTAAGAAATATATATATATATATATATATATATATATATATAAGTATTTTTGGAATAATATTCCTTGTCAAAAGAAACACTATTTTTAAAAAAGTGCTCAGTACACAAGTAGAGCTAATAATATTATTTATTCATAAATTATATCATGGATATGTTACAATATCGCTACAAAAGTAGCCATTTTGTTTCAACACGTTTTAAGAACCATCACATCACTTGACAAGACACAAAAGTGTTGAAACAAAATGGCTACTTTTGTAGTGATATTGTAACATATCCATGTTATAATTTATGAATAAATAATATATATATATATATATATATATATATATATATATTTGTGAATTCAGATTGGACCAATGTGCTTTAATTTGGTAACAAATAATTGCAGAATTTAAAATATTTTTCTAGTTGTTTCTTTCCCTGTCCTTCACAGAAAATAAAAATAAAATTAAGCTGCTGATAGTAAGCCCTAAGTAGGGGGTCGCATGGGTTTTAAATTTTTAGGTAAGGGGTCGCAAGTGCCAAAAGGTTGAGAACCACTGCAATATATAAAAGCACTGGTGAACCCTCTCACCCCTCTAATTATCGCCCTATTAGTCTCCTGCCGATCTGTGGCAAAGTGTTCGAAGCCATCATCAATGCTGAGGTGGTACATCTCACAGCCCACAGACTATTCTCTGGCAAACAGTATTGTTTCCGCTTCTCCAGGTTTACTGCTGATATGCTCCCGACCATTACTGAGTATATACACCAAGCTCTCGACAAGAACGGCGCAGCCCGAACTGTTACCCTAGACATCTCCAAAGCATTTGGCCTTCTATGCAAGCTGCTGGGATACGGTATAACTGGACAATTGTTTGACTTAATCCAGTTATTCCTCTTAGATCACACAATGAAGGTAGTATTGAACGAACATGCCTCACAATACTATCACACAAACGCAGGTGTCCCTCAAGGCTCTATTCTAGGTCCCATGCTTTTCCTCATCTACATTAACGATCTCCCCGATGTAATAAGATCCTAAGTAGGTAATATACTCTGACGACACTACGGTTTACTCTCGCCTTGATCAAAAATCTGCCGAGACTGACAAAGCAAACCTCTCTGCCGAGCTCGAAAAAGACCTTCAATCTGTGATGGACTAGGGTAAGAAATGGCTCGTGAATTTCAATGCTTCCAAAACGAAGCTGCAACTCTCAGAACAGACCTAAAGTGGAATGACTATATAGAAACCATAGCTAAATCTGCTGCTAAGAAGGTCGGTTCTCTGTGTAGGGCCAGGAAGTTTATCCCGTCTGAAAAAATCCTGCACATATACAAATCTACCATCCGCCCGTGCATTGAATACTGCTGCCATATCTAGTCGGGTGCTCCTGCTATCCACCTAGGGATCCTTGACAAAATCCAACGGAGAATCTGTAATGTGATCGATCATGACTTGGCATCCGCCCGTGCATTGAATACTGCTGCCATATATGGTCGGGTGCTCCTGCTATCCACCTAGGGGTCCTTGACAAAATCCAACAGAAAATCTGAAATGTGAACGATCCCGACTTGGCAGTTCAGATACAGACACTTTCTCACCGACGCAGTGTGGCTTCCCTGTGTCTCTTCTACAAATACTTTCACGGTTTCTGAACTTATCTCACTGGTACCCCCCCCCCACATACATGAATTTACTGAAGCCACAACATTAGCAACTAGGTCCCACCCTTTTACTGTGAAAACAACAAATTGTAAACGCAAATTATACGCCATCAGCTTCTTTTCTCGCACTTCCTGCCTGTGGAATTCACTTCCGTTTACTTGCTTTCCTGCCTACAATCTTCAAGAATTCAAATGTAAAGTCAATAGTCATCTCCTATCTTACATATTCTCTCTCTCTCTCTCTCTTATCAGTATTCTCATTCTTCTTCTACCCTCTTCCTGACACCCCCTGTAACCTGTCACTCTTTCTCATAACTTACCTCCTATGTAACACCATGCACAACAGTGGCAGTAAAAAGCCTTGCTTGGGGCGAAATGATTATAAAAAAATTTTTTCTATACTATTATAATGTTAAAGTGGGGAATCAATTCTACATTACAATCAATATAAAAACTGATCCCTCACTTTATAGTCACAGTCATCCTTCTCCTACCCTCTTCCTGACACACCCTGTAACCTGTCACTCTTTCTCATAACTTACCTCCTATGTAACCCCTGCTCAACAGTGGCAGTAAAATGCCTTGCTTGGGGCGATATGATTATAAAAAACTTTTTTTCTATACTATTATAATGGTGATATAAAATGGGGGATCAATTCTGCATTACAATCAATATATAAACTGATCCCTCACTTTATAACCACAGTCATCCTTCTCCTACCCTCTTCCTGACACACCCTGTAACCTTGTGACGACACGACACGATCGAAAAATATGAAGAAAATCAGGAAACAATTGACCACAGATCTAGTTGAAACCGTTTTGCTTCAACAGAGTACTTGCAACGGCATTGCAGAAGTGCTCAGTACATACAGTGTTCACTATTTTGTGTGTTCAACAAGAGATTTGGCTTTTAACAAATTAAGCCAGATGTGCGTTGTGGTGCAGCGGAACGAGAAATCGGTGAGCCGAGTTCGAATTCCAGTTGAATTTTTTACATTCACTTACACGCAAATACCGTTGGAAAAGGAATTAATCCATCGCTTTTCCCTCCATCTATGTATTAAGCAGCAGGACAAATCTTCTGCACAATAACTCATGTCTATTTCGAGACATGATCGCCTAAGCGTGTATCACGTATGGCACTTAACTGACTGACTGAATATAATACTTGAAAACAATTAAAACGTCTATTAGGAATAAAGTAGGGGGGTCGGTTTTCTATGTTTATGAAGTAATAAACTGATCCCCCACTTATTACTACTTATTAATATAATGATATATTATAATTCATCTCTTCTCACTCAAGCTATGGGCTAAATGGCAGGATAGATTGGGTTCTATAGCTTTAGTTGGCGATTAGTCTACCACAGTAAGTAATGGCAACCTATTGCGACAAAATCTTCTGCACAGTCACTCATGTCTCTTTCGAGACATGATGGCCCAAGCGTGTATCACTTATGGCACTTAACTGACAATGAATATAATAGTTGGAAACAAAAGTAAAGCTTCTACGGGCATAAAGTGGGGATCTGTTTTCTGTTTGTCATGAAGTACGAAACTAATCCCCCACTACTTATTAATATAATGATAGAATATATAATCCGTTTCATCTTCAAATTAAGTTCTATAGCCTTGGCTATGGGTTGCATAGCAGGACAAATTAAGTTCTATAGCCTTGGCTATGGGTTGCATAGCAGGACAAATTAAGTTCTATAGCCTTGGCTATGGGTTGCATAGCAGGACAAATTAAGTTCTATAGCCTTGGCTATGGGTTGCATAGCAGGACAAATTAAGTTCTATAGCCTTGGCTATGGGTTGCATAGCAGGACAAATTAAGTTCTATAGCCTTGGCTATGGGTTGCATAGCAGGACAAATTAAGTTCTATAGCCTTGGCTATGGGTTGCATAGCAGGACAAATTAAGTTCTATAGCCTTGGCTATGGGTTGCATAGCAGGACAAATTAAGTTCTATAGCCTTGGCTATGGGTTGCATAGCAGGACAAATTAAGTTCTATAGCCTTGGTTGGCAAACTACCGCATAAAGAAATGGCAACCTACTGAAGGAAAATCTTCTGCCAAGTCAATCATGTATCTTTCGAGACATGATCGCCCAAGCGTGTATCACGTATTGCACTTAACGGAGAAACTGAACTTGAGTTTGAGTTTGACTTTTGTTTCACGACTTTTGTGTTATTTAATGCCAAAAAAATGTGAGATTTTAAGATTGTATTTTTTTTTTATGTTCGGTTATAGTGAAAATGTTGATGGACATTTTTATTTATTTATGTTTTTATTTTAGAAAACTGAATATGTCTTCTAGGTTTGTATAAAAAATATATTGCGAGTATTAATTTTTTCCTACAAAAAATATATATATATATATTTTTTTTTTTATAAAAGTCTGTTTTTATGTATATATTTATATAAAAGTCTTTATTCTTTCATAGTGTTTTAACCCCAGTTTTAGTGTTAAGTATTTGCCCATAGATGGGACCCTAACAGGTGCTACCTCTCTGGGTCAGAGTGGACTTGGGAATAGCACCAATTAAGAGGTGGTTCCATACTCCTCACAACCTCCTTATCAGAGGCCATGCTGCCGGAAGGAGTTTATCGTCATATTCAGGACTACTGATTGACTAAATACAAGTAAATATGAGATCTAAAAAGAGATTAGTGATTGCTGGGAGAGCAAAATTAATTGCGTTCAAACAGGAAGCCGGCGAATTTGTTACACACTTTTACATCATTTAAAAATGCGTTCAGATAATTTCTCGACTAATCTAAACTTATTTATAAATGGAACTGTGTGTGTGTGTGTGTGTGTGTGTGTGTGTGTGTGTGTGTGTCCGTTACCTATAGACTCCGAAACGGCTGAACCGATTTTCGTGAAAATTTACACAGTTGTACTATAAGCGTCTTCGAGTGTTCTTAGCTAGGTTTTGTGTCGAGGTACCCCCGATAAATATCAAAAATCGATAATCGAAAAAATCGAGTTATAGAAGGAGTGGTTCGGTTTTAATCAAATTTGGTACGCTCACAGACAAAGACATAAGAAACGATATTCAGAAGTGTCAAGGTTGAAGTTCTTAAAATAGTGCAGAATATCGATAATATATACCGGGTCTGATCAAAATCAGTTTTTCAGCCCTTTTATTTTAGTTTTTGCTTCGGGTTTGGCTCTAAATAGATATAATTGTATTTCTTAGTCTCAGCCATGATACCATTTACTCAGAGGACTTATTTAGCCTTCAAAATTCAGTTTAAGACAAAAAAACTTATTTGATATCGAAACCAGGAAATAAAATTTGACTTACATCCATTTATTTTTATTTCAGTCTATGGTTTCGCTTTAACTGGGAACAACTATTGTATTTTAGAGCTTTCGTGCCAACGTCCAAAGAGTCCGAGCTCCAGTACCATGGATTAGTTTTAAAGCTTTCATTACAACGCCGGGTTATACTGCTAGTATATATATATATATATATATATATATATATATATATATATAAGGAAGATCAGCTGGTTAAGCTACCATGGTTTCATTCTTTTCGAAATCAAGGTAGCGTAACGATCAAAGCAACAACCACAACAAAACAACGATTATCAAAAGCCGAAACAACACGCTCCAGGTGGAGAATTCATTCCCTGCAAAACAATGACTATACCTACTTTAAATAGGCATCCATCACTAACGATTAGCTTCACTAATTTGCTGGGGATATGATGTAGGAATATAATTATCATTAATAAATAACAATATTAAATAATAGTTAATTCATATATAGGGGGCACTGTAAAAGGTTGGAGCCCTGTTGCTAGTCTAGTAGCTCGTGTAAATTCATACACAGGGGCCACCAGTGAGCTAAGTTAATTGGAGCAGAAACCGTGAAAGTATTTGTAGAAGAGACACAGGAAAGCCACATCACGTCGGTGAGAGAGCGACTGCAGCCGAGCTGCCAAGTCGGTATCGATCGCATTACAGACTCTCCGTTGGATTTTGTCGAGAACCCCGAGGTGAATAGCAGGGGCACCCGACTAGATGTGGCAGGACTATTCAATATACGGGTGGATGGTAGATTTATATATTTGCAAGATTTTAATAAATTTTTGGTTTCCGGTTTTCACTTCACCAAAATTCGTTAAAATACTCTCGTTCGTGTAAAGATGTGGGTGATATCTGGATTAATCAAGATATTTTTTTAATCATATCACCCCGAGCAAGGCAGTAACGCCACTGATGTGCAGGGGGCTAAACAGGGAACAAGTGATGAGCCTCTACACCTGTACAATAGACGTGGGTAGAGTGTGACCCGGGCGATAGTTTAGTCTATCTACTCCAGAAAAAAAAAAAAGAAAAAGAAAAGTGAAAAGATTGGAAAAGAGAAAGCCGGAAACCACACCCTAAACAGGGAACAAGGGATGAGCCTCTACACCTGTACAATAGACGTGGGTGGAGTGTGAACTGAGCGATAGTTTGGTATAAAATTTTAAACTGTGTAAATTTTCAAGAAAATCTATTCAGCCGTTTCGGAGTCTATAGGAAACGGACACACACTCACACACAAAGTTCCATGTATAAATAAGTTTATATATATATATATATTATTTATATAAATGTATATGATATATATAATAATCTGCAAAACGCCTATTGTATCAAAGCTCGTCAGTGAAGTTTGATTAATCGTTTGTTTCAAGCCGGGATCGAACTCTGACTGACGAATGATCAGGCGCATATCTCTCCACTAAGCTACCTCTCTACTAAAGCAGCTTTCACTTCACTGCATATATATATATATTTCAATTTGGTCTCTCTACTCCAATTGAAAAATAAATAAATAAAAAAATAAATAAATAAAAATAAAAAAAATAAAAAGTTGAGTTAACTCAGTTTTAACTTAAAGTCCAGTAAAAAATTTATTTGAAAAAATACAAAAAAAAAAAGCACTCGTTCAAATAACTATGAAACTTTTAAAATTAGCCACAACAAAAAATTAAAATAAAATAAAATCAAAGCAAAATCATGTCTTACTAGTAAAGTTGTTCCCCCCCACAAAAAAAAAAAACATGCACTCAACCAGTTGATAGAAGAATTATTTTATCTTTTTGGATACTACGTGCGTATATGCAGAGGGGTATGGGAGTCAACTAACTAGGCAATGGCCGAGCAAAGAAAACGACCAAGGAATTTAACAGAGGAATTTTAAAACAAAACTAGTAAAAAAAATTTCTTTGAAAAAAAAACAAAAAAAAAACATAATTATGCATGTAATCAAGAATCAAACGAAAGAAACTAAAATACGATTACTTTTCTTCAAGAAACTGATATTTACTCAAATGTATAAATTTATTCAGACATGCGACAATTTCCCCGAACAATTCTTGTGACTCAGAGAAGACAAATTCATAAAAAAACTAACATAAACCTTTACATAGAAAACATTGTGGAAAGATATAAATAAACTAGCAGTTTAGCCCGGTTTCACTCGGCTAGTTTAAAGAATAATAAGAATTAAAAACATGATAAATTCACATAGCAAATACTTACACAACATCCACCCTTGTCACTTTTATAGATATAGATAACAATGTAGAATGTCTCTATTGGATTAGGGTGAGAGGGGCAACATATATAGATAATATAAAGTGGGGTGATCGATTCTATATTATAATCAATACACGAAATGATCCCTGACTTTGTGGGGTGATAATATATATTTTTCTACCCCTAATTTGGGCTTTCTGAAAAATTTCAAGGTGTCGATAGCGTTTTAAAATTATCATCTACATCTGAGCGCAACTCCCGTCGAGCTAGACCGCAAAATGCAGACGCTAAGTCGAATCTATCAAACAAACAAATACTTACACAACGTCACTTTTATAGATATAGATTACAGTTTTAAATTTTTCAACAATTATTGAAAGTTTACTTAATTGTGACAATGTCTAATTTCCAGCTCGTTAGGGAGTAAAATGTTCAAAAATCATAATTTTCTTTTTTATTTGGACGTAACTTTCTCTTGCTGTTGAGTTATTAATATTTGACTATTACATTGAAACTCACCGATAAAATACATATTGGAAATACATTAGTTTTACATAAAAGATAAAGCGACAGCGATTTGATGGTAAAATTCAAAACAAATGTTTAAATCCATGTTTAAAATAATGAATTCATGAAAAGAAATTTTTTAAAAAGTCATAATTGTCACAAAGAACAGAAAAACTTGACTTTTCCATATTAAATATAATTACCTGAACGAGAAAAATATTCAAACAGGCTTTTCGTGGTAAATATCTGCAAGAAACTTAGATAATAGTGAAGAAAACTCAAAAAGAAAATAGGCTCCAACCGTAATCAAGTAAGACTTGATATGGTTTGTCAGGATCAGGCTGACACGAATCTGCATACGGAGAGGTTACTTGAAAGAAAGAAAGAAAGAAAGAAAGAAAGAAAGAAAGAAAGAAAGAAAGAAAGAAAGAAAAAGAAAGAAAAAGAAAGAAAGAAAGAAAGAAAGAAAAAGAAAGAAAGAAAGAAAGAAAAAGAAAGAAAGAAAAAAGAAAGAAAGAAAGAACGAAAGAAAGAAAGAAAGAAAGAAAGAAAGAAAAAGAAAGAGAAAGAAAGAAAGAAAGAAAAAGAAAGAAAGAAAGAAAGAAAAAGAAAAAGAAAGAAAGAAAGAAAGGAAGAAAGAAAGAAAAAGAAAGAAATATTGGGTGGAGTAGTTAAAAATTTAAATTTTAACAAAAACATATATTACATTAGAAGGAAAAAGAATACATTAGGTAAAAGCAGGGGGGTCGGTTTTCTCTGTAAAGTAAGCATTTAAATGCAACATTGAGCAGAGTTATGTAAATTATTTTTCCGCACCGATGGTCGAAGCGATATATAAGCAGTGGTGTTATGTAAAAATGGTCTTGTAAATTTGATCCAGTCGAACTTCAACATGTACACTTACTTCTTTTTAAGTTAAACTTAGTCATCAATTATAAAACAAACCATAATATATCCAAACTTTAGACAATGATTGATCTGTCAATTCGATTATCATTCGTACTGTCGTATAAAATAAACTAATGAAAATAAATCACATTCATCCAGTTTTATAAGAAAAAAAATGTCTCCTTCAAATACATTCTTATTTGTAAGTTTCATTCAAGAAAGGCTTAAGGCCATATTTTTTTTTTTTTATAAGCGTTTCACCCCGAGCAAGGCATGTCACTGCCACTACTGCGCAGGGGGCTACATAGAGTGGAGAAAGGATGATTAAATATAGGAAATAACAGAGGGTGGGTGATAGGCGGATAAGGATACTGAGAATGAGGGTTGGGTAGATGAGAGTGTTGTGAGAATAGTTGGGAGTTAGTGTGATAGGAGGTGTCTATTGACCCTACATTTAAACACCTGGAGATTGTAACTGTCAGGAAAGCAGACTTGTGGAAGGGAGTTCCATAGGCGGGAAGCGCGAGAAAAGAAGCTGTTGGAGTAGAATTTACGGTTACATCTTATTTGTTTAACTGTAAAAGGGTGGGACCTAGTTGCTAATCTAGTATCTCGTGTAAATTCATGCTTAGGCGGCACCAGTGATCTAAGCTCATCGGAGCAGAAGCTATGAAAGTATATTTGTATATGTGCAGAATAGATTCAGGTGGGAAAAATTTCCGGGCCCTGCACAGGGAGCCGAATTTCATAGCAGCATCACGTTGAATACACCGGTTCTCGCTCGATCACCGAAGTTAAGCAACGGGTTCTCGCTCGATCACCGAAGTTAAGCAACGTGGAGCCTGGTCAGTACTTAGATGGGTGACCGCTTAGGAATACCAGCGTGCGTTGTGGTGCAGTGGATATCGGCTCGGAAAAAGAAATTGGTGGGCCGAGTTCGAATTCCAGTTGAATACCCTGCATTCACTTAAGCACTAGTACCCTTGGGAAAGGTATTAATCCTCCCTTCCCTCCAGTTATGGGTTAAATAACAAGATAGGACTTGAGGACCCTGCCCTTAAAAACAAATTCCAATTAATCTTGATACTCGAAAAGAAAAAAAAGTATGACTAGACACAAAACTTATATAAAAACAACAATAAATTGTTGAAAGAAAAAGGTATTACCAGCAATAAATAAATAAAATTTAGTTGGCAATAAATGACTCGCCGAGGATGATATGTCATAAAACAAAACAACGAACCATTCAAAAAGTCGAGATATATGTAGTTAATATGATCTCAGCTGGAAAAGCTAACAATGACGACCAGAAACTTCTTACTAACAATATATACTATACTAGCAAAGCCTAAAAGACACTTTATGCTGACAATAGCTACAAGACAACTCATACTAAAAAAAAACTGCTAGGCATCTTATTTTATTAATATTTGCCAGGATGTGCGTTGTGGTGCAATGAATATCGGCTCGGAACGAGAAATCGAGGAGCCGAGTTCAAATTCCAGTTGAATTCATTGCATTCACTAACGCGCAAATAACCTTGGAAAAGGTATTAATCCGTCTCTTCCTTCCAGTTATGGGTTAAATAACAGGACAGATTGGGTTCTATAGCTTTGGCTGACAACCAATCTACCGCAGAAAGCAATGGCAACCTACTGCGGGATAATCTTCTGCCCAGTCAGTCATGTCTCTTTAGAGACATGATCGCCCAAGCGTGTTTCACGTATGGCACTTAACTGACTGACTTTACAGGGTGTTGCAGCAAAATCCGACGCTTGACAAAAAGAAAACGAAATAGGTCATAAAAACAAAAGTTGTATAGGCGGAGACACGGTAGTTTATCTAACAATGACTATTGTACTATATTATTTTTAAATGTAATCGCCGCCAGCGGCGATGACCAATCCCAAGTCAGGCGCGAATGAGTCACACACTTCGGCAACCACGTCCGTGTCTAAAGCAGCGAACGTCTCTACGATGGCAGCTTTCAGAGAGTTGTGGCGTGGCCGTCGCTATATATATAGCGACGGCCTCGGTTAAGCAGCCACGCTTGTGTGCAGGATCAGTGTCCTGCTGGAAGACGTAGGGCGTCCAGCGGCGATCTCGTCCATTCAGTGCTACACCACGCTCCTGACAGATCTCAGCGATGACTCTCAGGTCCATTTGCAACCGACTGCAACCTCCTTGTCTATTTCCTCTGGGGTGAAATCGAGGCCAAGATCGACAAGCATGCCCACAACACTGATAGATAACTTATAGTAACAACGGCTACTAGTCACTTTCTAAGCACAATACCAGCTCGATGCTTTATACTAGTGATGACTGCTTGATACCTTCTACTAGCAATGAGTATTGTACTAGACACTTCATACTAACAACACCTGCTTCACACCTTATGCTAATAATGAATACTTGACGCCTTATTCTAAAATTACCTTCGAAAATATATTTATGTTGCATTGCCGAATATCTTGCTTCTCGTTGCTTCACTTCAGGCTCTCGAGAAACATATTTAGCATTTGATATGCACTTGTATATAACTCTTTTTGCCATTTTAAGCCCTATTTTTCATTTATTAAATAATATACTTCTTCTTCTTCTATGTGCCCTGTCCCTTCAGGACGTAGGCGATCATGGATCTCCACGTCTCCCTATCCCTTGTGGCTCTTAGTATGTTTGCTCCTGTTGCTCCTGGCAACCCCCGTTCCGTCATCCACCTGATCAGACTCTGCAGATATGTTATCCGCTGCCTTCCTCTGTATCTCCTTCCTTCTATCTGACCAGTCTGTATCAGGTTCTCCAGGCTCTCCTTCCTCATTGCGTGTCCCAGGAACTTCAGTTGTCTCTTCCTGATGCTCAGCATCAATTTCCTTTTTGTTGCCATTCTTTCTAACACTTCGTCGTTGCTTGTATGCTCAGTCCACGATATCCGTAGCATCCTTCTGTAGAACCACATTTCGGCCGCTTCCAGTTTTTTCCTCATTTTCGATGATATTGTCCAGCATTCACAGCCGTACTGAAGAACTGACATCACGTAGCAGTCTAGCACTCTTTTCTTCGTTTCTATTGAGATCTTCCTGTGTGTTAGTATTTTGCTCATCTTCTGGAACGCGTCCTTTGCCATGCCAATTCGCCTTCGGATCTCCGTGTCGCACTTTCCATCTCCTGTTAGAATACTTCCTAGGTACTTAAATTCTTGGACTTGTTTGATTCTGTTATCCCCCACCTGTACTTGGCATTTTGGGTTGTATCTTTTGCTGATGACCATGCACTCAGTTTTCTTAAAGTTTATTTGTAGTCCCTTCTTGTCACTCTCCACTGCTACTTTCTGTATGAGATCTTGCAGTTTCCTTTCCGTGTCCGCAATCAGTACTGTATCGTCCGCGTATCTTATGTTGTTCAGGTTGTGGCCTCCAGTAATAAATCCTGGTGTGTCATCTAGGGTCCTCAAAATACTACCGGTCATAATTATTAGGCCACCGCAGTGTTTGAAAAAATTATGTGTTTCATATTATTTTTTAGTATTTATCTTCAAGTGAATAATTATAAATGAAAATAGAATAGTTCTTTTGTTAATACTGCACAATAACATGTGCATCAAATGAATTTATAAATATTTAATTATTATCTATATTGCAGTTTCATCAATGAAAGAATGAAGAAAATTTAGGGTGATTCAGACGAGTTCATCTTTGCTTCATTGCCTTGTAAAACTTTGCAATGTCATAATAACAAAAGAACCATTAAAAATGTCTGACAGCCACGACTGGGTTCTCTTGCTTGAATTGCATAGTGCAGAGTCCTGTGAACAGGCTTTTTCTGACCCAGGGCTACATAACTTCCTCAAGTCACTTCTTCTTGACCTTCGTCTTGAGTTTGAGGCTCTCTGAAAAGATGAAATTACTTTTGACATGTTTTTTGAAAATTTTGTTTTTTCTTTTTTGTTGAAAGTAGGTTTCTTTTGAGATTGTAAATCAACTAATGTTTTTTTTCAAAGTTATACTATTTAACAGAAAATCTGCTCTGAATTGAAAAATAATGAATCCAATAAAACATTACTTAATTAGTAAAAGCTTTTGTTTTTGTAAATAAGTAATATTAAGGACATTATTGTCTGAAGAAATTTTTTTTCTGATGAATAATGAATTTTAGCAAGAATTTTTTCATTTTTTTTACATTTTAATTATAATAATTTATAATAGTTTAAAATCGTGTAAAATTCCTACATTGGGGTTTTTATTGGAGGTTATATAATAATTAAGTGAAAACGAAATTTACGAGTCCAAAATTGCAAAGATTAATAAACGTAGTTATGCTATTTATTTTGGGTTGTATCTTTTGCTGATGACCATGCACTCAGTTTTCTTAAAGTTTATTTGTAGTCCCTTCTTGTCACTCTCCACTGCTACTTTCTGTATGAGATCTTGCAGTTTCCTTTCCGTGTCCGCAATCAGTACTGTATCGTCCGCGTATCTTATGTTGTTCAGGTTGTTTGAACCTTCCTTTTACGCTCTCCACTTCTCCGACCGATCCCACACACAGAAAAAAAAAATATGCTTATATCCATAGATCGACACACACAAGCTTCAAATTTATTTTTGCTACTTATCCACTTCCGTTTCCTATTTCCCAATTAAAACTCTCCAAATCCACTTGAAAGCGACGACATAACGTTGTGTCACTTTAAAACAGTGAGAATAAAGAAGCAAAATGAATTGATAACAATTTCATATGGACACTCCGACGAGAAGGGAACGAACACAGAAAATCAGCTGGTAAGTTTTCCTTTATATCTTTTGAGCTGAATAAGTATTTGCCCGACTGCAAATATTGTCTTTCATTGTTGACTCCATTTTTATCAAGCAGTAAAAATTAAATGAATATTAAATTCACAACAAAACCAGTTCATTTAAAGAAAAGAGGGGAAAACTAACGCATTAAATATTTCAAGAGAGAAGCGAAAAATATATCTAATATAATCATAAACTAACTCAATGAACATTGGAAAAATATTTCAGCGCTCATTTATTATTATTATTATTATTATTATTATTATTATTATGTCACTTTTCATCATATTTTGATTCCTGCTATGGTCGCACTACCTACCAAGTCTGCGGGAAGACCTAAGGCAGGTCGAGGTGTGTTGCTATAGTTCCATTTCATGCTTTTTCTATCTCCCCTAACATCACTAGCATTACATAGACAAAGTTATCCTTTGTGTGTGGGCTGTAATTAACAAGACAGATTTTTGTATATCTCTTAAGCTGGGGTTTCCAGGGATTCTTTCAATGTGTTGTTTTGTTCCATTTTTTATTATTCCAAGTGCACCTACTATCACTGGCACAACTCTTGTTTTCAGTTTCCACATTTTTTCTATTTCAATTTCCAGGTCTTGTTGCCATTTTTCTTGTTGCCATTTTTCTAAATTCCTTGGTTGCTATGTTACAATCCGCTGGACAAGCCATATCAATTAATAGACAAGTTTTCTCTTTCTGGTTTTTAACAATGATGTCTGGCCTATTTGCTTCAATTTTTCTGTCTGAGTAGATGGTGTAATCCCATAGAATGGTGACATCTTCTATTTCTGTAACCGGTGCTGGGTGATGTTCATACCAGTGTTTGTTTACAGATTTTTCATAGTGTTTGCACATTGTCCAATGTAAATATTGCCCCGCTCTATCGTGGCGATTTTTATATTTATTTGGGGCAAGTACACAACAGCCTGAGATTAGATGGTCTATTGTGTCTTGATGTTTATCACAGAACCTGCATTTTGGATCCATATTATTATGTATAATATTTGCCTGAAAGTTTCTAGTGAAAAGACTTTGGTCTTGCGCTGCAAGAATAAAGCCTTCAGTCTCAGACTTTAATCCAGATTATTATTATTATTATGTCATTTTCCATCATATTTCGATTTCTGCTTTGGTCTCACTACCAACCAAGTCTGCGGGGAGACCTAAGGCAGGTCGTGGCGTGTTGTTATGACTCCATTTCATGTTTTTCTATCTTCCCTATCATCCCTAGCATTACATAGATAAAGTTTTCCTTAGTGTGTGAGCTGTACTTAATAAGACAATTTTTTGTATATCTCTTAAGCTGGGGTTTCCAGTGATTCTTTCAATGTGTTGTTTTGTTCCATTTTTTATCATTCCAAGTGCACCTACTATCACTGGCACAACTCTTGTTTTCAATTTCCACATTTTTTTCTATTTCAATTTCCAGGTCTTTATATTTTGACAGTTTTTCAAATTCCTTCATTGCTATGTTACAATCCGCTGGACAAGCCATATCAATTATTATTATTATTATTATTATTATTATTATTATTATTTCAATTTTTGTCTAGAAGTATCTGGCAACTTTCGCCGAGGATCAACTGATGCTTCTTTAACTATCTATTTATTCAATATTTTTGTTAATTTCAATAATTTTTGTTAATTTATTTTTGTCTAAATAGTTCTAAATCCTCTTCAATTTTCAATTTCTTCAAAGACTTTTTACCAGATCCTTCGACAACGTTCCAAGAATTCTAACAATTAGAGATAAACTTCTTAAATTTAGAGTCCATTCCATACATTTTCATAATTTTGAACAATTTTTGGTAAATGCATTCATTTTATTGTTATTTATTCTTTTGAATAGATGCTCCAATAAAATTCCAATTTAAACAGAATGGTTTTTATTTTGACACCAAATTCCATCAAATACGCTGAGCTTCTTTTAGGCAAGACGGTGACTAGGAGTATAAATAGGATTTTCAGCATCTAAGTTTTTAAAGTTCACATAATTGGGAAGCTTTTCATTTAATCTTGCATCTATTTTAGTAATGGTATCCAGAGCGTTGTGGTGCTCTGAACAAGAAATCGGGGAGCCGTGTTCGAATTCCATTTGAATTCGTTGCATTCACTTACGCGCCAATACCCTTGGGAAAGGTAATAATCTGTCTCTTTTTTCCAGTTATGGTTTTTATATCAGGACAGATTGGGTTCTGTAGCCTTGGCTGACAACTAGTCTACCGCTGAAATTAATGGCCACCTACTGCGGGATAATCTTTTGCCCAGTCAGTCATGTTCGAAATTCCTGAAAATATTGGATTAACGCGAACATTCAGTCACATTATTCACAGTATTATTATTATCTAAATATATTCGATGTGCGTAGTGGTGCAGTGGATATCGCTTCGGAACGAGAAATAGGAGAGCAGAGTTCGAATTCCTGTTGAATTCGTTGCATTCACTTACGCGCAAATACCCTTGGGAAAGGTGCAGTGGATATCACCTCGGAACGAGAAATAGCATAGCCGAGTTCGAATTCCAGTTTAATCCGTTGCATTCACTTACGCGCAAATACCCTTGGAAAAGGTATGAATTCTTCGCTTCTCCCTTCTGATCATGTTCTGTAGCCTTGGTTGGCAGCCAGTATACCACAAAAAGTAATGGCAACCTAGTGCGGGATAATCTTCTGCTCAGTCAGTCATGTCTTTTTCAAGACATGATTGCCTAAGCGTGTATCACGTATGGCATTTAACTGACTGACTGAATATAATAGTTGAAAACAAATAAAACTTCTACTGGGGGATCCGTTTTATATTGTTCTGAAGTAATAAACTGATCCCCCGCTAATTACTACGTAATAATATAATACATTTCTTCCCTATCTAGTTATGAGTCGCATAACAGGACAGATTGGGTTCTATAGCTTTGGTCGGCAACTAGTCTACCGCAGGAAGCAATGGCAACCTAGTGCAGGATAATCTTCTGCCCAGTCAGTCATGTCTTTTTCAAGACATGATCGCCTAAGCGTTTATTACGGATGGCACTTAACGGACTGACTGATCCAGAATTTGGCCAATGTAAACTTTTTTAGGATAACTATTTGTTTTTCTTAGATGGATTGGTTGTTAATTCAAAAACTAACCAAAAAACAACAAAAAATACTAAAGTCTTCCTATTTACGATAATTCTATCTGATCTCACGACCGGATTAGATGTTCATTCAAACAACATCCAGAAACGAGCAGAAATTCTTCTTGTTTACAAAGATTTTATGTGGATATGTTTGAAATTCAGTGTCTCAGTGAGATTTCTCCGATGAACATAGATCACTGGTGCCCCCTAGGTACAAATTTGCACGAGATACTTGACTAGCAACTAGGTCCCACCCATTTACAGTGAAACCGATAAAATGTAACCGCAATTTCTATTCAGATTCTTTTCTCGCACTCCCCGCCTGTGACGCGGTAATACAGTAAATCTTGACTACGTTGAAAGTGACGTGAGATCCTCAATTATAAAAGAAGTATGAGCAGCAGATAAGCGTAGATGTGGCTGGGTACGAAAGGGGAATAATTGATAATTGTGCAAAAGACTGGAGTCTGATATCAATATATAAAGTAGAATATGTCGCTGTAATTTTTTAAAAAAATCATTTCACCCCAAGCAAGGCATTCCGCTGCCACTATTGCGCAGGGGGTTACATAGGAGAAAGTGGTGAGAAAGAGTGGTTAGATATAGGAAATGTCAGAAGGAGGGTGATAGACGGGTGAGGATGCAGATGGGAATAGTGTTTGAGAGAATGGATGCGTGTTAGTGTGTTAGGAGGCGTCTTTTGACCTTACAGTTAAACTCCTGGAGATTGTAGCTGTCAGGGAAGAAAGTATGTGGAAGGGAATTCCACAGGCGGAAAATGCGAGAAAAGAAGCTGTTAGAGTAGAAATTGCGGTTAAATTTTATCAGTTTCACTGTAAAATGGTGGGACCTATTTGCTAATCTAGTATCTCATGCAAATTCGTATCTAGGGGGCACCAGTGATCTAAGTTCATCGGAGCAGAAGCCGTGAAAGTATTTATAGAAGAGGCACAGGGATGGGGATGGATTGTATGGAGAAAAGAGCTTGAGAGAAAGGATCCGAATTAGTGAGATAGGAGATGTCTATTGACTTTACATCTAAATCCCTAGAGATTGTAGCTGTCGGGGAAGCAAGTAAACGGAAGGGAATTCCACAAGCGGTAAGTGCGAGAAAAGAAGCTGTTAGAGTAGAAATTGCGGTTAAATTTTATCGGTTTCACTGTAAAAGGGTGGGGCCTTGTTGCAAGTCTAGTAGCTCGTGTAAATTCATACATAGGGGCCACCAGTGAGTCAATTAGAGCAGAAGCCGTGCAAGTATTTGTAGAAGAGGCACAGGGAAGCCACGTCACGCCGGTGAGAGAGTGAGTGCAGCCGAACTGCCAAGTCGGTATCGATCAGTTGAATGTAACGATTTTGTTTTTGTGATAAGCTTATTCATGGAAGATTTCTTTGTTTCTTTGTTTATATCAGTCCTACTTACCCAAATCAAACTCACGGGTTTCTTACTCCAATGTTGCTTTATTTTTCTCTATTTTTTCTACAATACCTTTCCTGTGTTTCCTTTGAGGTTCAATATACCAATCCCTGGTTAGACTAAGATTGGCATTAAAAAAGGCGGCAACTTGTTAGCGACCAAAAAAAAAAAAAAAGAACAGCCGAGAATGGCACTAAAATTCGTCATTATCTTTTTAATTGTTCGGGATCACACCTTTTTGCACTTAAGAATGGACTCGCCTGATGTGTACATATAATCCTACCTATACAGAGAACAGCAGTGGTAAAGCAGTTGGCATTTGCCTCTGCTGTCACGACTATGACACTCTCAGCTCTCTGCTTTCGGGCAGTGGGCGCTCTCTGCTTCCGAGCAGAGAGCAATAACCCAGTCGTGGTTCCGCCGAAGGGTAGAAGCACGACTGGGGAAAAATAGACAGGTATTTTTTGGCCGGGCCATATAGCCCGGAAATTCTCACTCATAAACTGACCATGTGTCACATGTTGCCCTTACTGGAAGGGACAACTAAATATAGTGGTAAAGCAGTTTGCATTTGCCTCTGCTGTTACGACTATGACACTCTCAGCTCTCTGCTTTCGGGTCGAGGACGCTCTCTGTTTCCGAGCAGAAAGCAATAACCCAGTCGTGGTTCAGGGGAAAAATAGACAGGTATTTTTTGGCCGGGCCATATAGCCCGGAAATTCCCACTCATAATTGACCATGTGTCACATGTTGCCCTTACTGGGAGGTACAGCTAAATAATGTGGTAAAGGGTAGTTGTAAATCAGTTGCTTAGTTGGTCAGTTGTTTCGTGCAGAATTAGCTGGAGTTGTTGGATATAGACTCATTATCCGGACATACTATTTCACTTCAAGACTGTATATAATTATTTCTACTACTAGTATTCCTAAATTGACTAACCCGTGTTCCAGTTTATATATCTTGTTCAATATAACTTACATTTTCTATCTCCATATCTGTTTTTGTTATTCATCATTTTGTCTGATTTCTCGCCCGGAATCCACAACATTAATGAAATCATTTTTTAACATCATGGACAACGTAGTATAAGTACAATCAAGTTTCAGCGTTTACTGCTTTGATTTTAGGAAAAGTTCAGTCTCCACGTCAGATTAAAAAGAGATTAAATCTGACATAGTTACTGTTTTCGTTCTCTTAAATTCAGATACTGTGACATGGTTTAGGAAACTGTAATATTTCAGTACAGTTATTAACAAATAATAAATTGGTTTTATAAATATATTTGATCACAAGCCCTGGAAAATGACGCAGATATTACTTTCAATTTGTTGACTAATTTAGGAAGAAATATCACGGTTTATATCATAAGATAAGACAGAGATCTGTTATTAATACAATAGAACACATTTTAAATAACCTAAAGAAAACGATTACAAATTTGAGATTCTCTTCATATAAAGGCGACATCAGCAATAATCAACAATTATGATTCATAAATGGAATTCTACAATACATTTAAATTCGCAAAATCCGCACTAAGTTCTCTTCAGGTGATGTACAACAAATAAATAAATGAAAATTAAAGCATTCAATTTCTAAAAGATATATTTTAGAAATTAATATTTAAGAATTTTCAAATGCATTACAAAATTTAATAAATTACACGTTTTCCTTACTTTGCTTTTTGTTTTTCGGGTCTGATTTTAGGAAAAACCCTAATGGAAGTTGTGAGTCGAATTTGTGTACGTTTCCAAGTTGGCAGGAAACTGTCTGTCCGCCCTCTTCAGGAAGTGCCCGGTCCCAAAGGTTGGCCTTTGATTGGCACGTTGTTGGATTATTTAAACAAAGATGGACCATCATTCGGCAAAATGTTTGAGGCAAGAATTTTCTTAAGTTTGATCGATTTTATTACCTTATTGTATTTATTACAACATGTCTGATGTATAACGACGAAGGAATGTTGTCGTTGTTATTAACATATGAGGGTCATTCAATAAATAGGGTACGAGGGCCATTGAATAAATAAGGTGAATTTTTCGATATAAAGACATTTACGACGATCATTCAATAAATAAGTTGAATTTTTCGGTATGAGTACATCTAGGAGGGTCATTTAATACATAAGGTGAATTTTTCGATATAGGGACTTCTACGAGGGTCATTCAATAAAGAAGGTGTTTTTTTTCGATATAAAGACATCTACGCGGGTCATTTAATAAATAAGATGGATTTTTCGGTATAAGGACTTCTACGAGGGTCATTCAATAAATAAGATGAATTTTTTGGTTTATACCAAAAAATTCATCTTATTTATTGAATGACCCTCGTAGAAGTCCTTATACGACATCTAAGAGCGTAATTCAGTAAATAAGGTGAATTTTTCAGTATAAAGACTTCTAATACTGATCGAAGCTTACTTTTGTTTATTTTCCAACGTATTCTCCCAGCAGTGTCACAAACTTTTTCCATCTGTGAACAAGCTTCCGTATTCCCTCAGCATAAAAATCTTGATGTCACAGCTAATGGCTCACAGCTCTTTTGACTTCATCGTCACTTTCAAACTTCGTGCCTCTCGTGAACGTTTTCAAGGGACCAAACATATGAAAGTCTAAAGGGGCAAGGTCTGGGCTGTAAGGGGGATGAGGGAGCAGTTCCCAGCCCAGCTAGTTGATGGTCTGCACCGTTTGGGGTGCTGTGTGAGGCCTCGCGTTGTATTGATGAAGTCATCATGGACAATTTTGTGTGCTGTCCCAACAGATAAGTCCTTGCAATGTCATCCGCCGTCACCCTTCTGTCAGACTGAACGGGGTCATTGACTGATTCGATCACCTCAGAAGACCTCACTTCTGTAGGCCTCCCAGGCCTGTCTTCATCCTCAACACTGCTCCGTCCTTCTTTAAACAATTTAGCCCACTTGTAGACATTTTTTGGCTGAAACATGTGGCACCATACACAGTTGACATTCTCTTATTAATTTCAACTTGTTTGAACCTTCAGCAACCAAATACTTGGTAACTGATCTCTGTTCAATCCTTTAGCATGCTTCTTGGTCGGCCATCTTTGTTAATCTCCAGAACTCTCAAAGTTTTTTTGTCAATCTGCAAAAAAAAAAAAAAAAAAAAAAAAAAATTAAATCCCTTTGAAAAAGAAGTAAAGGAAATTTTTTAAAAAATGTAAGCCTTTATCTGTATTAGAAGTCCTTAAAATGAAAAATTCACCTTATTTATTGAATGACCTTCGTAGAAGTCCTCATACCGAAAAATTCACCTTATTTATTGAATGGCCCTCGTAGAAGTTCTTATACCGAAAAATTCACCTTATTTATTGAATGGCCCTCGTAGAAGTTCTTATACCGAAAAATTCACCTTATTTATTGAATGGCCCTCGTAGAAGTTCTTATATCGAAAAATTCACCCTATTTATTGAATGGCCCTCGTAGAAGTCCTTATACCAAAAGAGTCACATTATTTATTGAATGAGTCTCGTAGAAGTTCTTATACCGAAAAACTCACCTTATTTATTGAATGACCCTCGTAGAAGTCCTTATACCGAAAAATTCAACTTATTTATTGAATGAGTCTCGTAGAAGTCCTTATACCAAAAAAGTCACCTTATTTATTGAATGGCCCTCGTAGAAGTTCTTATACCAAAAAATTCACCTTATTTATTGAATGACCATCGTCGATATCTTTATATCGAAAAATTCTCCCTATTTATTGAATGACCCTCGTAGAAGTCCTTATACCGAAAAATTCACCTTATTTATTGAATGGCCCTCGTAGAAGTCCTTATACCAAAAAAGTCACATTATTTATTGAATGAGTCTCGTAGAAGTTCTTATACCGAAAAACTCACCTTATTTATTGAATGACCCTCGTAGAAGTCCTTATACCGAAAAATTCAACTTATTTATTGAATGAGTCTCGTAGAAGTCCTTATACCAAAAAAGTCACCTTATTTATTGAATGGCCCTCGTAGAAGTTCTTATACCGAAAAATTCACCTTATTTATTGAATGACCATCGTAGATATCTTTATATCGAAAAATTCTTCCTATTTATTGAATGACCCTCGTAGAAGTCCTTATACCGAAAAATTCACCTTATTTATTGAATGGCCCTCGTAGAAGTCCTTATACCAAAAAAGTCACCTTATTTATTGAATGAGTCTCGTAGAAGTTCTTATCCCGAAAAATTCACCTTATTTATTGAATGATCCTCGTATAACTACGAAGGAATGCAGGACAGCTTTCGATTTCAAAATAGATTCTTCTCTTTGATCATTTGGTTAGATATTTGGACGTGAGTCGTAAAGACCACTTTTTCAGCGTTCTTTTATATTTATATTTTTTTGTGTAAATATATCTTTTCTCGATGTGATTGTTTTCGGCATTAATGTTTCTTTACTCTTATGTTCTGTTTACGGCAACAAATATAACAATAATATTGTAAGATATGTCATTAAATGTAATTCAGTCAATGTAGCAACGTACATTAGTGCGTGCTGATATCGGAGCGAAAATCTCCATCATGTCATTAAGTGCCGAGAAATAACGGAGGACATGAAAAGATGAGATGATTTCAATTGCAAAAGAAAAATCATTTATTTCTATTTACATCTTTCACATAGGATGTGCGTTGTGGTGCAGTGGATATCGGCTCGGAACGAGAAATCGGGGAACCGAGTTCAAATTTCAGTTGAATTCGTTGCATTCACTTACGCGCAAATAGCCTTGAGAAAGGTATGAATCCGTCTCTTCCTTCCAGTTATGGGTTAAATAACAGGACAGATTGGGTTCTATAGCCTTGGCTGGCAACCAATCTACCGCAGAAAGCAATGGCAACCTACTGCGGGATAAATCTCTGCCCAGTCTGTCATGTCTCTTTTGAGACATGATCACCCAAGCGTGTATCACGTATGGCACTTAACTGACTGACTGAATATAATAGTTGAAAACAATTAAAACTTCTACTGGACGTTTATAAAGTAATAAACTGATCCTCCATTAATTACTACCTATTGATATATTAAAATCCATCTCTTCCCACACCAGCTATGGGCTAAATGGCAGGATAGATTGGGTTCTGTAGCTTTGGTCTGCAACCAGTCTACCGCAGAAAGTAATGGCAATCTACTGCGGGATAATCTTCTGCCCAGGCAGTCATGTCTCTTTTGAGACATGATCGCCCAAAGAGTGTGTCACGTATGGCACTTAGCTGACTATTACCCGATAGCCAAGGCTCTATTCTTCTATAGGTTCTCATAATCTGTGTATAACATCCGTACTGGGTTCAGTATCCGCAGACTAGTACCGGTACTGAACAAATTCCATTATTTAAGTGTCTTCAATGGGCACGCGAACGTCGGAAATAGTATTTGTATGAATAGAAAAAGATTTGCGGAAATTCCTTGCTGTGCGTAATTATCATGGGAAAACGATACGACTGTGGGAAAAACAACAGTCCCTTAATAGCAGTGAGTTGATCTGAACATTGTGCTTGTAAGCACTGGAGCTTATAATTCACATTAAATGTATTTTGTCGCATGCCTTTAATACCATTCACACTCGTTTTTTGAAACAGTCTTTTGAGACGAGAGTAGCAAATTTTAATAAGAAAGTTTAAAAAACGTGGATTAGACATTACTGCATTTGCTCAAGCAATCAAAGTTGTCAGACTGCAATCCTTACATAAAACTTTTCAATGTAAAACTTTTCAATGTAAACTTCACAGAATAAAAGCGTAACTTTCAAGATTTAATAAAAACATCCGTTTAAAAATTAAACGACCCTGATGCGACATCCTGCCACTAAACTCTTAGCCTAATAAAGCAAAACTTTGTGCAAGCTCTGTATATTATTAACTGATCACAAACATTGGTATCGTATATATATATATATATATATATATATATGACAAATAATGTGTTATGGAGGATGTAGAGTAGTGTTCACGTGTTATGAACACATGTACACTATATATATATATATATATATATATATATATATATATATAAGAAGAAACATTTTGTTTAAGACAATCTCTTTGTAATTATCAGCGATAAAAACTACTTGCCAAAAATACATTTTATCATTAAAACCCCTGAAAAAATCAAACTTGACGTTAAATGTTCTCATATTTAAACACTATATATATATATATATATATATATATATATATATATATATATAGTTGAAACACAACACACATGTGCTCAGGCATGAAACAGACTGTCGCTACTCGGTGTTGACCTCAGTGTCCAGTCTTGGATTTATATACACTACCGGCCATAACTATTAGTCCACCCCAGTGTTTTAAAAATTGATGTATTTCATACTATTTTTTAGTATTTATTGCCAAGTAAATAATTGTAAATGAAAACAGAATGGCTCTTTTGTTAATACTGCACAATAACAAGTGCATCAAATGAATTTGTAAATATTTAATAATTACCTGTATTGCAGTTTCATCAATGAAAGAATGGAGAAGAATTAGTGTGATTAGGACGAGTTCATCCTTGCTTTCTTGCCGTGTAAACTCTTGCAAAGTAATAACAACTAAAGAACCATTCTATTTTTTCATTTAGAATGATCCACTTAAAATAGTAAGAAATACTTCGTTTCTTTTAAAAACTGGGGTGGCCTAATCATTATGGCCGGTAGTGTATGTGTGCGTAGGGTGTTTTTATTTATGCATGTTTTAATGTATAAATAATATATAATATTTTAAGTATAAGTAATCATATGCCACATGAAACATTCCCATTTGAAAACCCTGTTTTAAAAGGAATCATTTAATCCTATATTTTGTACAGATGAACCGCAAGAGGGCGCTACAGTATGGGCCGATATTTCAAGAAAAAATCGTTACTGAACGGATGGTTGTCATAAGTGATCCTGAAGAATATCGAAAAGTAATACATGCCGATGGCCCCACCCCTACACGATGCCCGTTGCCCCCAATGGTGCATCACCAAAAGAAAAATGGACATAACATTGGGATTGTTAATTCGTAAGTAAAAAAAATACCTTTCTTTTTTAACTGATTCAGTTTACAGGATTCGTATGAAAAATCAATGGACGAGACCTTTTATCAGATTCTACCATATCGTCACTACTTTAAACACTTGCGAAATGAGTCTATCTGGTCCAGCAAAATCGAGACAAGCGATGGGTTCAGAAAGAGCAAGAGACACCGTCGGTTCCAAAACAAGATCGATTCGGCAAGAAAGTCATGTTGTGCGATTGGTGGAACTTTGAAGGAAACACTTGCGAAATGGGTCTATCTGGTCCAGCACAATCGAGACAAGCGATGGGTTCAGAACTTTGAAGGAATAGTGCATTTTGAGTTGGTTCCGAATGATCATGCCATCAGTGCCGAACTTTACTGTCAGCAACTTGAGCGGGTCTACGAAAAGTTGAAGCAAAGTACTCGGCTCTGATCAACCGAAAGCGCGCTTTGATGCAGCAGGACAATGTCAAGCCACACACCAAAGGAAAACCAAAGACAAGTTTGAAGAGCTGGACGGCGTTGAGGTTCTTCCACATCCATCCTACAGTCCTGGCTGTGCTACATCAGATCACTGCCTTTTCCGCTCAATGCAACACTTTCTGGAGGGCCGTCCATTCGACTCGTTTGAAGAAGTCGCGTAAGCGTGACACGAATTCTTTGATTCGAAGCCGGCTGAATGGTACTTTGACCAGATCCGGAAGTTTGCAGATCGATGGCAGAAAGTCTTGGAAAATGATGGTCTTTATTTTGAGCAATACGTTTTGTTGTTTTTGCGAGAAAAATTTCAGTTTTTTGCAAGTGTTTTCTGCTAACCTTAGATGACTTGGCGAGTAAAATTTCAATTTTTCGCAAGTGTTTACAAACTTTTGGGACAACCTAATAATTAATATTCAATGGTGTCTTTATCTATGCCTCATTAAACGTCTAGAAATGTAAAGCAAGATGCTTATGCCAATAATGATATCATATTTCGTTATTAAATAATTAACCCATATTTTAGATTTTTAATGAAATATTGAGTTTTTTCTTTGATGGTATTTATTTTTTTGGTTTGAAATGACTCACACAAAGACGCACGCACATATACATATACACACACATATTTATGAAAATTTACAAAATGAATTAAATCCAACATATTTTTAATTTGTTTAAACACCATTTATAAAGAATACTTGTATTTGAGTAGATGCTAATTTGTTTTTTTTTTTATAATCAAACATTGAAAATTTCTTCGAGGGGACGCAAGTTCGAATCCAGCTGGAGGATGCATATTTTCCTAACAAGAGTTCTCCTTTACTCAGGCCAGTAGATGCAAATAAATATACTGTTTAATTATGAAAATAAACAAAAATCTACTCAAATATAAGTAGCGATTAAAAATACTTTTTAAACAAATAAATAAGAACAAACACACGCACATATAAGAATAGACACGTACATACATACATACAAATATATATATATATATATATATATATATATATATAGAGAGAGAGAGAGAGAGAGAGAGAGAGAAAGAGAAAGAGCAAAAGTATTAAGACAAGAACTATTTTATTTTTTATGAGGCATATTGACAGAAAATTAACAATTTCATTAAAGTAATTTGATTTGATTTACTCAACAAATGCTTTAACAAGAAAAAATACTTGTTACAAAATAAATTTAATATTTAGAATAATAGCCTTTTGCTTGAAATAATAAAATAATTGCGACAATTTAGCAATTGCACCTAGTATATATAATTGTATCTATAATTATATATATATATATATATGTATATATACAGTACTCTTCAAAAGTATTCGAACAAGAGCTATTTTATCTTTCATGAGGTATATTGACAGAAAATAAACAATTTAATTAAAGTAATTTTATTTGATTTCTTCAAAAAAAGCTTTAACAAGAAAAAAGCTTGTTACAAAATAAATTTAATATTTAGTATAACAGACTTGCTTTGATCACAACTTTCATTCTGTCTAATGATATCTCCTGCCAAACAGCTTGTATTTGTTCCCAAAGTGTGTCTTGCGAAGTAACATTAGATTTATCCATTTTTTTTTTATCTAATATATCCCATAGATGTTCACTAGGATTGAGATCAGGGCTTTGTGGGGACCAATTCAGATTCCAAAGTATTCCGTCATCTTTCTTTTTAGTTAAATAATTCTTACAAAGATTTGGCTTTTTACCCCGTATTTGAATTTCAGTGAGGTTTTTAGGAAAATCACTCCTGTCCTAATACTTTTGCACACTACCAGTAGTGTGCAAGTGTGTTAGGACAGGTGTGATTTCAAACTTTATTTTGATGCCTCATAAAAGATAAAACAGTTCTTGGACTAATACTTTTGCACAGTACTATATATATATATATATATATGTGTGTGTGTGTGTGTGTGTGTGTGTGTGTGTGTGTGTGTGTGTGTGTGTGTATAATACTAATACTTTTGCACAGTATTTTATATATATGAATGCTAGAACCGAAAACTGTGAAATGATATGTTTCGTAGTGCCAATATATATATATATATATATATATATATATATATTACCGGCTATAATTATTAGGCCGCCCCAGTTTTTTAAAAGAAATGATGTATTTCATGCTATTTTTAGTTGATAATTCTAAATGAAAATAGAATGGTTCTTTTGTTATGATTACTTTGCAAAGTTTTACAAGGCAAGGACGCAAAAATGAACTCGTCCGAATCACCCTAAATTTTCTTCATTTTTTCATTGATGAAACTGCAATATAGGTAAATATTAAATATTTCTAAATTCATTTGATGCACATCTTATTGTGCAGTATTAACAAAAGAACCATTCTATTTTCATTGACAATTATTCACTTGGCAATTAATTTTAAAAATAGTATGAAATACATCATTTTTTAAAAACACTGGGGTGGCCTAACAATTATGGCTGATAGTGTATATATATATATATATGTATATATAGAAAATCTACAGGGTGCGATGTGTAAATTGCCGCTATTTGACTTGTAAAATTTTGCAAAGAGACTGACATAGATAGATAGATAGATAGATAGATAGATAGATAGATAGATAGATAGATAGACTTAAAGAGAAAGTAAGAGAAAGAAAAGAAAGTGTTTTGCAAGCTGTAAAACATGGCATAGTGTAATGATATGAAGCAGTGACCAATAATAGAATGGTTCTTTTGTTATTATTACTTTGCAAAATTTTAAAAAGGCAAGGGCGCAAAGATGAACTCGTCCGAATCGCCCTAAATTTTCTTCATTCTTTCATTGATGAAAGTTTTTCATTCTTTCATTGATGAAACTGCAATATAGGTAATTATTAAATATTTCTAAATTCATTTGATGCACATGTTATTGTGCAGTATTAACAAAAGAACCATTCTATTTTCATTTACAATTATTCAATTGGCAATAAATACTAAAAAATAGTATGAAATACATAATTTTTTTTAAACACTGAGGTGGCCTAATAATTATGGACGTTAGTGTGTATATATATATATATTACCGGTCATAATTGTTAGGCCACCCCAATGGTAATAGTTAAGTTAACAATTTTAAATTAAAATAGAATGGTTCTTTTGTTATTATTACTTTGTAAAATTTTACGAGAAGCCAAAAAATACAATACCCCGATTAATGACTCCATCGAAAAATAATACAAAGATAATCTTCTTCTTCTATGTGCCCTGTCCTATCAGGACGTAGGCGATCATGGCTTTCCACGTATCCCTATCCCTGGTGCCTCTTAGCACGCTTTCTCCTGTTACACCATGCAACCTTCGTTCTGTCATCCACCTGCTCAGGTCCTTGTAATATGTTATCCGCTGCTTTCCCCTGTCTCTTTTCCCCTCTATCTGGCCTGTTAGTATCAGATTCTCTAAGCCCTCCTTCCTCAATGCGTGTCCCAGGAACTTTAGCTGTCTCTTCCTGATGCTCAGTATTAATTTTCTTTTCGTTTCCATCATTTCCAGAACCTCATTATTGATCACATGCTCGATCCATGATATCCGCAGCATCCTTCTGTAGAACCACATTTCAGTTGCTTCAAGTTTTTCCTTCATCTTTGATGATATTGTCCAGCATTCACTGCCATATTAAAGAACTGAAAACACATAGCAATCCAGTACTCTCTTCTTTATTTCTATAGAAATTGTCCTGTTTCTTAATACCTTACACAACGTCTGGAATGCTTCCTTCGCCATGCCAATTTGCCTTCGGATCTCAGTGTCACATTTTCCGTCTTCTGTTATAACACATCCCAAGTATTTAAATTTTTGTTCCTGCTTGATTCTAGTATATTTGTCATTTTGGTCTGCCCTTTTTGCTGATGACCTGCATTCGATTTTCTTGCAGTTTATTTGTAGTCCTTCTTTGTCACTCTCTTCAGCTACCTTCTGTAGGAGGTCTTTTAGTTTCCTTTCTGTGTCTGCTATTAGCAGTGTACCATCTGCGTACCTTATATTGTTTAAATTGTGGCCTCCGATGACGAATATAGGCATCAATGAAATTTAATTTCTATTTTCAGTGTATCTAAGCTTTAATTGTACTTTTGCAAAAGTATTGAAACAATAAAATTTTTAAAATTGCAGACAAGGTAAAGTTTGGCAAAAATACAGATCGGTATTTAACCGGAAATTGTTGGTTCCTGATGAGATTCACAAATATTCTCGAAATATGAACACCGTTGCCGCAGACTTTGTCGATCGATTGCAACAGCAACGCCAGCAAGACAATGGGGAGATTGAAGAACTCGACAAAGAACTCTTCAGATGGGCGATGGAATGTAAGTCAAGAGGCAAATTTCTCGATTTCATTTCGCTTAAAAGAAACAAAAAATATTCCATATTAGATAAGAACATTCTGTTATTCTGTCTCAGCTTTGCATTGAAAATAAAACAAAAATTCAGATTCGGTGAGAAGATCAGATTGAGATAGAAAAAAGGAATTGACTTAGATAGATAGATAGATAGATAGATAGATAGATATTAACAGTCTGAGATAGATACGAACACACACACACACACACACACACATATATATATATATATATATATATATATAACAATCAGAGATAGATAGATAGATAGATAGATATTAACATCTGAGATAGATACGAACATATATATATATATATATACAGATAACACTCAGAGATAGATAGATAGATAGATAGATAGATAGATAGATAGATACGAACATATATATTGATATATATATATATATATATATACAGATAACACTCAGAGATAGATAGATATTAACAGTCTGAGATAGATACGAACATATATATATATATATATATTTATATATAACACTCAGAGATAGATAGATAGATAGATAGATAGATAGATAGATAGATATTAACAGTCTGAGATAGATACGAACATATATATTGAGATATATATATAGATAACACTCAGAGATAGATAGATAGATAGATAGATAGATAGATAGATAGATAGATAGATTTGTTTTGTAATGAGCTAAATGTGGAAAGTGTTATAGGATGTTCTTTAATATAATTTACTAAGCGCAGCTTAGATGTGGCACAAGGCCGAAAGTATGGGGCACCCAGTGAGGATCGAACTCACTACTTAATTGCAATAGTGCTAGCGAGACAAGCTTGCTAACCATTACACCATCTTGAGGTGCCCATAGGATGTTCTTTAATATAATTTACTAAGCGCAGCTTAGATGTGGCACAAGGCCGAAAGTATGGGGCACCCAGTGAGGATCGAACTCACTACTTAATTGCAATAGTGCTAGCGAGACAAGCTTGCTAACCATTACACCACCTTGAGGTGCCCAATTTACTAAGCGCGGCTTAGATGTGGCACAAGGCCGAAAGTATGGGGCACCCAGTGAGGATCGAACTCACTACTTAATTGCAATAGTGCTAGCGAGACAAGCTTGCTAACCATTACACCATCTTGAGGTGCCCATAGGATGTTCTTTAATGTAAAGTAACAGTAAATTTAATTTTGTTATAAATTTTTCATACACACACACTCTTCATAAACCATTTCAAATTAGCAAACGTAGGAAATTTAAACCAATCATCGGCTTTCAAATTCGAGAAGAAATTTATTACTAGTGATAATGATCAAATGATTTAAGTCAATGAAATGTGAAACTGTATTTTGCAGCTATCGGAACAGTGCTGTTTGAAGAAAGAATTGGTTGTCTTCGACCGGAATCCTCGAAATTATCGGAAGCTTTTATTCAGAATTTGCAAGGTTTTACGGCCCAAATGCAAGTGCTTCTTTATAGCATGCCCCTATACCGCCTATGGCCTACGAAGCAGTGGAGAACATTCGAAAATTATGCTGATAACGTGACAAATATAGGAAGCATATTTATAAAAAATGTAAGTTTTTTTCACATCACATCTATCTTTCTATCTATTTAAAACTTATTTATAAATGGTACTTTATCTGTGTGTGTGTGTGTGTGTGTTTGCGTGTGTGTCCGTTACCTATAGACTCCGAAACGGCTGAACCGATTTTATGAAAATTTGCACAGTTGTACTATAAGCGTCTGCGAGTGTTTTTAGCTAGTTTTTTTGTGCGGGTATCCCTGTTGTGGTCCAATGGATATCGGCTCGAAACGAGAAATCGGGGAGCCGAGTTCGAATTCCAGTTGAATTCATTGCATTCACTTACGCGCAAATACCCTTGGGAAAGGGATTAATCCATCTCTTCCTTCTAGTTATGGGTTAAATAACAGGACAGATTGGGTTCTATAGCCTTGGTCGGCAACCAGTCTACCGCAGAAAGGAATGGCAACCTACTGCGGGATAATCTCCTGCCCAGTCAGTCATGTCTCTTTCGAGACATGATCGCCCAAGCGTGTTTCGCGTATGGCACTTAACTGACTGATTCCTGATAAATATCGAAAATCGATAATCGAAAAATATCGGGTTATAGAAGTATTAGTCCGATTTTAATCAAATTTGATGCACTCATAGACAAAAACATAAGAAACGATATTCAGAAGTTTCAAGGTTGCAGTTCTTACAATCGTGTAGAAAATCGATAATATATATATATATAAAGCAACATGTTTGTGTGTGAGTCTGTTTATCTGCCTGTATGTCTATTTCTTTCAGCCCTTTTATTTTAGTTTTTGCTTCGGGTTTGGCTCATATAGGTATAATTGTAGTTCTTAGTCTAAGCCATGATATCATTTACTCAGAGGACTTATTTAGCCTTCAAAATTCAGTTTACGACGAAAAACCTTATTTGATATCGATACCAGGAAATCAAAATTTGACTTACATCCATTCATTTTTCTTTCAGTCTACGGTTTCGCTTTAACTGGAAACAACTGTTGCTTTTTAGTCTTTCGTGCCAACGTCCAAAGAGTCTGAGCTCCAGGACTATGGATTAGTTTCAAAGCTTTCATTACACCCGAGCAACGCTATACTTCTAGTATGCTATAGCATAAAAATACGCTTATAGTACAACTGTGTAAATTTTTAAGAAAATCGATTCAGCCGTTTCGGAGTCTATAGGTAACGGACACCCACACACAGACACACACACTCAAAGTTCCATTTATAAATAAGTTTAGATTAGTATTTGCGATTTATTCGTAGGATTCATATTATATGGCAAATGACTTTTGCCAAGATGGATGGCGATCATAAATCGCATTTTGCTTTTTTCTTTTTTAGAAAATGGACGCCTTAAAGCATCGAATGAAAAAGAAGGAAAATAATGGAAAAGAGTCTATGTTTCTGACTTATCTTTTGACACAAAAATCTTTAACTTTCAAAGAAATTACTTCTGTTGCTGGGGAACTTCTTACGGCTGCTGTGGAAACGGTAAGTAGAAAAGGAATTACTCTCACTCAAGAACTGCTTAGAACTCTGAGCAGGAACTTGTTCATTTCTTTAATTTTACTGAGTGGAGAAATTCGATCTGTCACGAGTGATTACGTTTGTGTTGTTAACTGTTATGTTGTGGGACGAATCTGAGTTTTTTCTTCCTGTGTGATTTTCGAATCCTTCGTCGCCCCTGTTATGTTGTGGGACGAATCTGAGTTTTTTCTTCCCGTGCGAGTTTCGAATCCTTCGTCGCCCCTGTTGTGTTGTGGGACGAATCTGAGTTTTTTCTTCCCGTGCGAGTTTCGAAACCTTCGTCGCCCCTGTTGTGCTATGGGACGAATCTGAGTTTTTCTTCCCGTGTGAGTTTCGAAACCTTCGTCGCCCCTGTTGTGCTGTGGGACGAATCTGAGTTTTTTCTTCCCGTGTGAGTTTCGAATCCTTCGTCGCCCCTGTTATGTTGTGGGACGAATCTGAGTTTTTTTTTCCCGTGTGAGTTTCGAATCCATCGTCGCCCCTGTTATGTTGTGGTACGAATCTGAGTTTTTTCGTCCCGTGCGAGTTTCGAATCCTTCGTCGCCCCTGTTGTGTTGTGGGACGAATCTGAGTTTTTTCTTCCCGTGTGAGTTTCGAATCCTTCGTGGCCCCTGTTATGTTGTGGGACGAATCTGAGTTTTTTCCTCCCGTGTGTGTTTCGAATCCTTCGTCGCCCCTGTTATGTTGTGGGACGAATCTGAGTTTTTTCTTCCCGTGCGAGTTTCGAATCCTTCGTCGCCGCTGTTGTGTTGTGGGACGAATTTGAGTTTTTTCTTCCCGTGTGAGTTTCGAATCCTTCGTCGCCCCTGTTGTGTTGTGGGACGAATCTGAGTTTTTTCTTCCCGTGCGAGTTTCGAATCCTTCGTCGCCCCTGTTATGTTGTGGGACGAATCTGAGTTTTTTCTTCCCGTGTGAGTTTCGAATCCTTCGTCGCCCCTGTTATGTTGTGGGACGAATCTGAGTTTTTTCTTCCCGTGTGAGTTTCGAATCCATCGTCGCCCCTGTTATGTTGTGGTACGAATCTGAGTTTTTTCTTCCCGTGTGAGTTTCGAATCCTTCGTCGCCCCTGTTATGTTGTGGGACGAATCTGAGTTTTTTCTTCCCGTGTGAGTTTCGAATCCTTCGTCGCCCCTGTTATTTTGTGGGACGAATCTGAGTTTTTTCTTCCCGTGTGAGTTTCGAATCCTTCGTCGCCCCTGTTATATTGTGGGACGAATCTGAGTTGTTTCTTCCTGTGTGAGTTTCGAATCCTTCGTCGCCCCTGTTATGTTGTGGGACGAATCTGAGTTTTTTCTTCCCGTGTGAGTTTCGAATCCTTCGTCGCCCCTGTTATGTTGTGGGACGAATCTGAGTTTTTTCTTCCCGTGCAAGTTTCGAATCCATCGTCGCCCCTGTTATGTTGTGGGACGAATCTGAGTTTTTCTTCCTGTGTGAGTTTCGAATCCCTCGTCGCCCCTGTTATGTTGTGGGACGAATCTGAGTTTTTTCTTCCCGTGCGAGTTTCGAATCCTTCGTCGCCCCTGTTATGTTGTGGGACGAATCTGAGTTTTTTCTTCCCGTGTGAGTTTCGAATCCTTCGTCGCCCCTGTTATGTTGTGGGACGAATCTGAGTTTTTTCGTCCCGTGCGAGTTTCGAATCCTTCGTCGCCCCTGTTATGTTGTGGGACGAATCTGAGTTTTTTCTTCCCGTGTGAGTTTCGAATCCTTCGTCGCCCCTGTTGTGTTGTGGGACGAATCTGAGTTTTTTCTTCCCGTGCGAGTTTCGAATCCTTCGTCGCCCCTGTTATGTTGTGGGACGAATCTGAGTTTTTTCTTCCCGTGTGAGTTTCGAATCCTTCGTCGCCCCTGTTATGTTGTGGGACGAATCTGAGTTTTTTCTTCCCGTGTGAGTTTCGAATCCATCGTCGCCCCTGTTATGTTGTGGTACGAATCTGAGTTTTTTCTTCCCGTGTGAGTTTCGAATCCTTCGTCGCCCCTGTTATGTTGTGGGACGAATCTGAGTTTTTTCTTCCCGTGTGAGTTTCGAATCCTTCGTCGCCCCTGTTATTTTGTGGGACGAATCTGAGTTTTTTCTTCCCGTGTGAGTTTCGAATCCTTCGTCGCCCCTGTTATATTGTGGGACGAATCTGAGTTGTTTCTTCCTGTGTGAGTTTCGAATCCTTCGTCGCCCCTGTTATGTTGTGGGACGAATCTGAGTTTTTTCTTCCCGTGTGAGTTTCGAATCCTTCGTCGCCCCTGTTATGTTGTGGGACGAATCTGAGTTTTTTCTTCCCGTGCAAGTTTCGAATCCATCGTCGCCCCTGTTATGTTGTGGGACGAATCTGAGTTTTTCTTCCTGTGTGAGTTTCGAATCCCTCGTCGCCCCTGTTATGTTGTGGGACGAATCTGAGTTTTTTCTTCCCGTGCGAGTTTCGAATCCTTCGTCGCCCCTGTTATGTTGTGGGACGAATCTGAGTTTTTTCTTCCCGTGTGAGTTTCGAATCCTCCGTCGCCCCTGTTATGTTGTGGGACGAATCTGAGTTTTTTCGTCCCGTGCGAGTTTCGAATCCTTCGTCGCCCCTGTTATGTTGTGGGACGAATCTGAGTTTTTTCTTCCCGTGTGAGTTTCGAATCCTTCGTCGCCCCTGTTATGTTGTGGGACGAATCTGAGTTTTTCTTCCCGTGTGAGTTTCGAATCCATCGTCGCCCCTGTTATGTTGTGGGACGAATCTGAGTTTTTTCTTTCCGTGTGAGTTTCGAATCCTTCGTCGCCCCTGTTATGTTGTGGGACGAATCTGAGTTTTTTCTTCCCGTGCGAGTTTCGAATCCTTCGTCGCCCCTGTTATGTTGTGGGACGAATCTGAGTTTTTTCTTCCCGTGTGAGTTTCGAATCCTTCGTCGCCCCTGTTATGTTGTGGGACGAATCTTAGTTTTTTCGTCCCGTGCGAGTTTCGAATCCTTCGTCGCCCCTGTTATGTTGTGGGACGAATCTGAGTTTTTTCTTCCCGTGTGAGTTTCGAATCCTTCGTCGCCCCTGTTATGTTGCGGGACGAATCTGAGTTTTTTTCTTCCCGTGTGAGTTTCGAATCCATCGTCGCCCCTGTTATGTTGTGCTACGAATCTGAGTTTTTTCTTCCCGTGTGAGTTTCGAATCCATCGTCGCCCCTGTTATGTTGTGGGACGAATCTGAGTTTTTTCTTCCCGTGTGAGTTTCGAATCCATCGTCGCCCCTGTTATGTTGTGCTACGAATCTGAGTTTTTTCTTCCCGTGTGAGTTTCGAATCCTTCGTCGCCCCTGTTATGTTGTGGGACGAATCTGAGTTTTTTCTTCCCGTGTGAGTTTCGAATCCTTCGTCGCCCCTGTTATGTTGTGGGACGAATCTGAGTTTTTTCGTCCCGTGCGAGTTTCGAATCCTTCGTCGCCCCTGTTATGTTGTGGGACGAATCTGAGTTTTTTTTCCCGTGTGAGTTTCGAATCCTTCGTCGCCCCTGTTATGTTGTGGGACGAATCTGAGTTTTTCTTCCCGTGTGAGTTTCGAATCCATCGTCGCCCCTGTTATGTTGTGGGACGAATCTGAGTTTTTCTTACCGTGTGAGTTTCGAATCCATCGTCGCCCCTGTTATGTTGTGGGACGAATCTGAGTTTTTTCTTCCCGTGCGAGTTTCGAATCCTTCGTCGCCGCTGTTATGTTGTGGGACGAATCTGAGTTTTTTCTTCCCGTGTGAGTTTCGAATCCTTCGTCGCCCCTGTTATGTTGTGGGACGAATCTTAGTTTTTTTCGTCCCGTGCGAGTTTCGAATCCTTCGTCGCCCCTGTTATGTTGTGGGACGAATCTGAGTTTTTTCTTCCCGTGTGAGTTTCGAATCCTTCGTCGCCCCTGTTATGTTGTGGGACGAATCTGAGTTTTTTCTTCCCTGTGAGTTTCAGAATCCTTCGTCGCCCCTGTTATGTTGTGGGACGAATCTGAGTTTTTCTTCCCGTGTGAGTTTCGAATCCATCGTCGCCCCTGTTATGTTGTGCTACGAGTCTGAGTTTTTTCTTCCCGTGTGAGTTTCGAATCCTTCGTCGCCCCTGTTATGTTGTGGGACGAATCTGAGTTTTTTCTTCCCGTGTGAGTTTCGAATCCATCGTCGCCCCTGTTATGTTGTGGTACGAATCTGAGTTTTTTCTTCCCGTGTGAGTTTCGAATCCATCGTCGCCCCTGTTATGTTGTGCTACGAATCTGAGTTTTTTCTTCCCGTGCGAGTTTCCAATCCTTCGTCGCCCCTGTTATGTTGTGGGACGAATCTTAGTTTTTTCTTCCCGTGCGAGTTTCGAATCCTTCGTCGCCCCTGTTATGTTGTGGGACGAATCTGAGTTTTTTCTTCCCGTGTGAGTTTCGAATCCTTCGTCGCCCCTGTTATGTTGTGGGACGAATCTGAGTTTTTTCTTCCCGTGCGAGTTTCGAATGCTTCGTCGCTCCTGTTATGTTGTGGGACGAATCTGAGTTTTTCTTCCCGTGTGAGTTTCGAATCCTTCGTCGCCCCTGTTATGTTGTGGGTCGAATCTGAGTTTTTTCTTCCCGTGTGAGTTTCGAATCCATCGTCGCCCCTGTTATGTTGTGGTACGAATCTGAGTTTTTTCTTCCCGTGTGAGTTTCGAATCCATCGTCGCCCCTGTTATGTTGTGGGACGAATCTGAGTTTTTTCTTCCCGTGTGAGTTTCGAATCCTTCGTCGCCCCTGATGTTGTGGGACGAATCTGAGTTTTTTCTTCCTGTGTGAGTTTCGAATCCTTCGTCGCCCCTGTTATGTTGTGGGACGAATCTGAGTTTTTTCTTCCTGTGTGAGTTTCGAATCCATCGTCGCCCCTGTTATGTTGTGCTACGAGTCTGAGTTTTTTCTTCCCGTGTGAGTTTCGAATCCTTCGTCGCCCCTGTTATGTTGTGGGACGAATCTGAGTTTTTTTCTTCCCGTGTGAGTTTCGAATCCATCGTCGCCCCTGTTATGTTGTGGTACGAATCTGAGTTTTTTCTTCCCGTGTGAGTTTCGAATCCATCGTCGCCCCTGTTATGTTGTGCTACGAATCTGAGTTTTTTCTTCCCGTGCGAGTTTCCAATCCTTCGTCGCCCCTGTTATGTTGTGGGACGAATCTGAGTTTTTTCTTCCCGTGCGAGTTTCGAATCCTTCGTCGCCCCTGTTATGTTGTGGGACGAATCTGAGTTTTTTCTTCCCGTGTGAGTTTCGAATCCTTCGTCGCCCCTGTTATGTTGTGGGACGAATCTGAGTTTTTTCTTCCCGTGCGAGTTTCGAATGCTTCGTCGCTCCTGTTATGTTGTGGGACGAATTTGAGTTTTTTCTTCCCGTGTGAGTTTCGAATCCTTCGTCGCTACTGTTATGTTGTGTGTAACAGAAATTATTGTGTAAATAATTACAAACAACGGAAATATAGTAAATGGATACATTATCGGAAAAATAGTTTTTACAACAAAGTTGTTAGTAGTATACAGGAACAAGGGTTTAGTAACACGTATCGTCGTAAGACGTAGAGTCTGATAATAGCACACTTCCGGTTCACTACTGGAAATACTCGACTGACTTGTTATCGAGACTGGTTACTCGATTACTCTCTCTCTCTCTCTCTCTCTCTCTCTCTCTCTCTCTCTCTCTCTCCTACCAATTTATGTAGTGATTGGAATAGTCCATTATGGTAGAACGAAAGTGGAGAACGCCGCAACAGTAATATTTTCGTATTTTGACGATTGCGCGATCGTGACGAAAAAACAAAAAACAAAAGCCGACAGAGCGAACTGACAGATTAACCATCAGTCGACAAGAACTGACATCCAAACGAGAGAGCCATCGTCAGACAACAAGGATTGATCGAACCAATCAGCAGAGCAATCGTCAGATGATAACTGAAAGGACGAATCGACATAACGAATCGACACTGCAGTAGTTAGACCGCAAGAATTGACAAAGTAATCGTCTGTCAGCAAGAACTGACAGAGCCAAAAGTGAGAGCGATTGCCAAACGTCAAAAACCGACATTGCATACCGACAGAGCAATCGTCAGACCACAAGAATCGAGGTAACGAAACATCAGAACGATCGTCAAGCCACAAGAACAGACAGAATCAACTGACAGTGCGATCATCAGAGGACAAGAAGTTATATATATATATATATATATATATATATATATATATATACGACAATTCTACTCCAGCAGCTTCTTCTCTCGCACTTCCCGCCTGTGGAACTCGCTCCCGTATTCTTGCTTTCCTGGCGGCTACAGCCTCCAGAAATTTAAATGCGAAGTCAATACTTATCTACAAACCACTGGACTCTAGCTCTCTCCCCACCCCCGTATAACCTTCCCTTTTTTTCCACCTATGTATCTGTCATCGCACCTGCTTTCTCAGCTTTCTATTGTTCCTTTCTAACTATTTTGTACTCCTCACTCTTTTCTAATTAATCTTTTTACGTTTATGTAGCCCCCTGCACATCAGTGGCGTTTCCGCCTTGCTCGGGGTGAAATGATTAAAAAAAATGTGTGTGTGTGTGTGTGTGTGTGTGTGTGTGTGTGTGTGTGTGTGTGTGTGTGTGTGTGTGTGTTACGGAAATTAACGAAGATTACCGAAACTTGGTTATAAACAACCGACAATTTGAAATTATTAGTTTGAACATTATTTTTGATCGATACTTATTTAAGTAGATATTGTGTTTTTAAATAATTTTCGTAATAAAAATTTATCGTAAATAATCAGGCCAGTAGATATGAATATATAATACTGTTTAATTAAAAACAGACTATCTACTTAAATATAAGTATCGATCAAACATAATGTTCAAACAGATCATTTCATATATATATCTATCATTTCATATATATATATATATATATACGATACTATGCAAAAGTATTAGAAGAATAACTATTTTATCTTTTATGAGGCATCAAAATAAAGTTTCGCTTTAACTGGAAACAAATATTGCTTTTTAGTCTTTCGTGCCAACGTCCAAAGAGTCTGAGCTCCAGGACCATGGATTAGTTTTAAAGCTTTCATTACACCCGAGCAACGCCGGGCTATACTGCTAGTATACTAAAGTATAAAAATATATATTTTTTCATATCATTGTATCACACATATATCTCTATATATATATATATATATATATATAAAGTACATATATTTTGGCAGCATCTTTTCTTTTAAACAAGTTGTGTTAAACGATAAAGACAGCATCGTCTTATATGTTTTCTTTTGAATTTTTTCATTGAACATTATTTTTGATCGGTATTCGGATTTATAAACATCCAAATTAGGATATTTCAAATCTCTACATTAAATATCTATTGTGTACTGTTTTATACAACTGCTTACTGAGCTAATTTGACTCTGACCAAAAACTGGTTAATAATTCTCTCTCTCTCTCTCTCTCTCTCTCTCTCTCTCTCTCTCTATATATATATATATATATATATATATATATATATAAAATGACTTGTTTGAACATTATTTTTGATCGATACTCGTATTTAAGTAGATATTCTGTTTAGAAATATGAGTATCGAACAAAAATAATGTTCAAACAAATCATTTGAAATTGTCGGTTGTTTATAACCAAGTTTCGATAATCTTCGTTAATTTTCGTAATATATATATATATATATATATATATAGAGAGAGAGAGAGAGAGATAGATAGATAGATAGATAGATAGATATTGCTTTTTTCCCAGCCTTTTGAACAGTGCATTCTCCGTTTGAAGTATTAAAATGAATATTGTTATTATTCAATGGATTATTTGGGCGAGTAATATTACAGCTAATATTTTATGTCTTCTTTTAGTTCGAAGATATTTGCTGTCTGAACAAACTATAAAGTGAGTCTTATATTAAAATTGAATTTTATTTGGCAATGGCAAAAATTATCGATCGTTTGTTTATGAACGCATTTGAAATGAATGAGCTGTTTACTCCTAGATATTGACACAATTACGAAAAACTTGTAAGTGCGTCTTAATACATACGTCACTGACTCTCAATCCCTTTTACACTCTCCGCTTTCTCTCTCTATATACCCCTCTCTCTCTCATTCTCTCTCTCTCTCTACCTCTACCTCTCTCTCTCACACACACACACACACATCTTTTGAGTAAGCAACTTAAGATGTCCGAAGTAACAATGACGAAGTCAAATGAGGTCAACAAGAGGTAGTGTTAAAAGTGAGCTTCTCCGATGACGCATCGGTCAATATGAATTCGTCAGCGGAAAAAGCATACAATCTGATTGAGAAGCAAGGCAAGGTCCTTCCAAATAAACATTTCTTTTTTTTCTCTGATTCAAAAAAATTTAAATATCTATTTATTAAAAATTTTTGAATTAATTTTATTATTTTTTGTAAGATATATTATATTGTTATTATATTCTATTACAATTTATAATATCATAATACAAACTTTTAATATCTATTTAATTCTTAAAATTTAAATATCAATTTAATTATTTCAATATTTATTCAATTATTATTCTTTCATAATATAAAGCAAATTATTAGATTGATGGAAGTTAATAAATACATTTTTTATGAAGAATCATTTAAACCATATTAATTATATATATATATATATATATATATTGTTCTCTTGTTATATACACACACACACACACACATATATATATATATATATATATATATATATATATATTGTCATCAGCAGACAGATCTGTTTCGCTGTTTCACAGCTCATCAGTACGGTTAGACTCCGATTGGTACATAACCCAGGCTCGAATGAGTTAATTGTACATTGCGACACAGAAATTTCTATGTTTCGAAATAGATTGATTGTACAATTCATTCATTACCATATAAATATATTAAGCTCTATAAAATTCATTATATTGAGCACTGTTCATAATAAAATAAAATATAAAAAATAGTAAAACCTTGAGTCTTCTTCACCTGAAATATATATATATATATATATATATATATATATATATATATATATATATATATATAATATGTTATAAGAAAGTGACAGAACACGTAGATTTTAAACCCACTGTTCAAGCTTTTACTTTTATAAAGAGTGCTCGATACATACGTAGAACGTTATATTGTAATAGTTGTTACAATGGTTTATAAAAGCATAGTATCACTACACAAAAATTCTCGTTTTTCGGAGCACAACTGCTCCTCTTCGGCTGATTTGTGGAACTGAAAATAAATGGTGGAAACGATTTATTTTAGGGAATGTGATATGTATGTGATGTAGGGGATGGGAATTTAGTACGTCTAAGCTGATTTGTCGGCAGTTTGTAACCATAGAAATACAGCTTTGGGTTAGGAGATGAGTGCGAGGTAGTTTAATTTTGGACAGGTCACATTTTAGTTTTCTCTGGGTAATTCGCATAGCGGGATCTTGAATTTTTAAATGGGTAGACACTTTTTATATGACTACTATCTATGAGTGGATGAAATAATTTGGTAAATGATTAATTTTTCATAGAAAAAAAATTAGCATCCGTCAATATGAATTCGTCAGCGGAAAAAAACTGCAATCCCGGTGAGAGGCAAGTTCTTTCCAAATAAACATTTCTTTTTTTTTCTGTTTCATCTTCTGTCTTAATGCGGATGAAATAAATTTTCTTTTCGTAAAGATTCTCAAAAGAAACGAATTCCACCTCTCGAGATGAGCGCCACGATCTTACCTTCTCTTCTTTCTAAAACCTAACCCTAACCCTAACCCAGCCGAGAAAAAGTCAATTTAACGATGATGAAATCCCGATATAACTTTAAGAGCAATGTTCACGCGTCCTTAAATGGCCACAAAATTTATCTCTACCAAAAATTAATCATTTACCAAATTACGCTTAATATATATATATATATATATATATATATATATATATATAAACTTATTTATAAATGGAACTTTGTCTGTGTGTATCTCTGTGTGTGTGACCGCTACCTATAGACTCGAAACGGCTGAACCGATTTTCTTAAAAATGTACACAGTTGTAATATAAGCATCTGCGAGTGTTCTTAGCTAGGTTTTGTGTCGAGGTACCCACGATAAATATCGAAAATTGATAATCGGAAAAATCGGGTCATAGAAGAAGTGGTTCAATTTTAATCAAATTTGATACACTCATAGACAAAGACATAAGAAACGATATTCATAAGTTTCAAGGTTGCAGTTCTTACAATAGTGAAGAAAATTTGATATCGATACCAGGAAATCAAAATTTGACTTACATCTATTCATTTTTCTTTCAGTATACGGTTTCGCTTTAACTGGAAACAACTATTGCTTTTTAGTCTTTCGAGCCAACGTCCAAAGAGTCTGAGTTCCAGGACCATGGATTAGTTTCAAAGCTTTCATTACACCCGAGCAACGCCGGGCTATACTGCTAGTATATATATATATATATATATATATATAAAACAATAAAATAATATATATATATATTCCATTTTTAAACGATTTTTCGCTACATAGGTTTCAACCGCTAGGGGTGTCTTCAGTTAAAGTTACTTGTTCACCACTGCTGTAGCCTGGTATTGAACTTACAAATCTTTGGGTCAAGTCACAAGAACTAAGCAACATCTATATGTAATGGACCATGTGTCCTTAAGTGGTGAACAAATAATTTACAGGGTTAGAGGGAGAGAACTTATGACTACCAGAAGAGGATCTACGCAAGGAATGGAGATCATTTACTCCAGTAATTATAATAAAGCGCTCGGTTCGAAATTCCTCGCATCTCAAGAGGGCTGGAGAGTTCAACGACCGAAATTTCGTCCAAGTGGCAACAAGGGATTAAGACAATAGTCCGAATAATGTAAATAGTGTAAATACTATCTCATCTCAGAAATATAGGCAGATAATATACATATATATGTAGTACTGTGCAAAAGTATTAGGACAAGATCTATTTTATCTTTTATGAGGCATCAAAATAATTGCGACAATTTACCAATCGCACCTAGTATATATACAGTACTGTGCAAAAGTATTAGGACAAGATCTATTTTATCTTTTATGAGGCATCAAAATAATTTCGACAATTTACCAATCGCACCTAGTATATATACAATACTGTGCAAAAGTATTAGGACAAGATCTATTTTATCTTTTATGAGGCATCAAAATAATTGCGACAATTTACCAATCGCACCTAGTATATATACAATACTGTGCAAAAGTATTAGGACAAGATCTATTTTATCTTTTATTAGGCATATTGACAGAAAATAAACAATTTAATTAAATTAATTTTATTTGATTTACTCAACAAATTCTTTAAAAATAATAATACTTGTTACAAAATCAATTTAATATTTAGTATAACAGCCTTTTGCTTTGATCACAGCCTTCATTCTGTCAGGCATTGACATCACATGCTTCTTCAATGTATCTAATGGTATCTCCTGCCAAGCAGCTTGTATTTGTTTCCAAAGTGTGTCTTGCTAAGTAAAATTAGATTTATAATTTTTTTTATCCAAAATATCCCATAGATGTTCAATAAGATTGAGATCAGGGCTTTGTGGGAGTCAATTCAAATTCCAAAGCCTTTCTTCCTCTTCCTTTTTAGTTAAATAATCCTTAATAGGGTGTGGCTTTTCAACCTGTATTTGAAATTTAGTGAGGTTTTTAGGAAAATCAGCCCTGTCCTAATACTTTTGCACACTGCCGGTAGTGTGCTAGAGTGTTAGGACAAAGGGTGATTTTAAACTTTATTTTGATGCCTCATCAAAGATAAAATAGTTCTTGTCCTAATGCACAGAACTGTGTATATATATATATATATATATACTAGTTGCGATTGGTAAATTGTCGCAATTATTTTATTATTTCAAAGCAAAATGTTTAAAATCACCCCTGTCCTAATACTCTCGCGCATGACTGGACAGGGGTGATTTTCCTAAAAACCTCAATGAAATTCAAATACAGGGTGAGAAGTGAAACCTTTGTAAGAATTATTTAACTAAAAAGGAAGAGGAAGTAAAGCTTTGGAATTTGAATTGGCCCCCACAAAGCCCTGATCTCAATCCTACTGAACATCTATGGCATATTTTGGGATATTTTGGATAAAAAATTTGATAAATCTTATGTTACTTTGCATGACACACTTTGGGAACAAATACAAGCTGTTTGGCAGGAAATACCATTAGATACATTGAAGAAGCTTGTGATGTCAATGCTTGACAGAATGAAGGCTGTGATCAAAGCAAAAAGCTGTTATACTGAATATTGAATTTATTTTGTAACAAGTTTTTTTTTTGTTAAAGCATTCGTTGAGTAAATCAAATAAAATTACTTTAAATAAATTGTTTATTTTCTGTCAGTATACCTAATAAAAGATAGAATAGTTCTTGTCCGAATACTTTTGAACGGTACTATATATATATATATATATATATATATATATATATATATATATATATATATATATACTAGGTGCGATTGGTAAATTGTCGTTACTATTATATTGTTTCAAAGCAAAAGGCTATTATGCTAAAAATTAAATTTATTTTGTAACAAGTATTTTTTTCTTGTTAAAGCATTTGTTGAGTAAATCAAATCAAATTACTTTAATTAAATTGTTTATTTTCTGTCAATACGCCTCATAAAAAATAAAATAGTTTCAGGTGTTTACCCGTGCAACCAGACTGTCAACTGGGTCCCACCCATTCACAGTCAGGTTAGCCAAATGCAGACGACAATTCTACTCTTGCAGCTTCCTCTCTCGCACTTCCCGCCTGTGGAACTCACTCCCGTATTCTTGCTTTCCTGACGGCTACGACCTCCAGAAATTTAAATGCAAAGTTAATACTCACCTACTAACCACTGGACTCTAGCTCTCTCCCCTCCCCTGTATAATCTTCACTTTCTCTCCGCCCATGTATCTGTCATTGCACCTGCTTTCTCAGCTTTCTATTGTTCCTTTCTAACTAGTTTGTACTCCTCACTCTTTTCTAATTAATCTTTTTACATTTATGTAACCCCCTGCACATCAATGGCGTTTCTGCCTTGCTCGGGGTGAAATGGTTAAAAAAAAAAGTTCTTGTTCTAATACTTTTGCACATTACTATATATATATATATATATATATATGGTTTTCAATTCTCATCCTTTCTGTCTTTGCGTCTCTCTATAAAAAATGACCTCCATGAGATGTCTTTTAAATTATTTTAGCTAAGATGTTTTACTTTTTCAACCTGTGTCTTAGTTTGTTAATCCAAATGAAGCTTTCCTACAATTAGACGCCTGTCAAAATATCGCACAATGTATAATTTATTATTTACAAGTTAATCTTATGGTGATGGTCACCAATTGAAATTTGAAGTCATGGATATGTTATGACCTCTAAATTCTCCACCGCAGGTTCGGATCAGAGAAGAACTGACATATTTCATTATATATCTCTTTACATTTATTACAAGAAATGTTATGAGAAAAACGTTTTATATATATGAAGAGTGTCCATAAAGTCCGTGTGCATTTTAAGAAATTTATAACTTTATTTGTATTTGTGAAAGAAATAATCTGTAAAATATGTTATAAAGTTTAATGTACCTAGTTTTAAGTATAGTTATTGAATAATTTTCTACCACAAAATTTGCAAAGATTTTTAGATAAGCAAAAAAAAAAAAAGATGAACTGAAAAATCATATTAACCTTTGTATTGCTAATGATGGGGAACATATGGAAACTTAAATAAAATTTCAATAAAACTTTAAAAACTATAGATTTACTTCTTTCTAATCTTTTTTACAAATTATTTCTATTGCAAATACAAATAAAGTGCACACGCACTTTATGAACTCCCTATATATATATATATATATATATATATATATAGTCATCCGCAGACAGATCTGCTTCACTGCATCACAGCTCATCAGCACGGTCAGACCGCGATTGCTCCCTAAACCAAGATTGAAACCCAACCGAATTGGCGTCAGTCGGCGACTCCACCTCTGGGCTATGGGCGTTCGGTGGAAAAAGGCAGACTTTTTAGCGCAGATATTATCCTTATACGCGCCCAATGGCAAGAGTGCTCTAAATCAATTTACTGAATGAGCGATGCGTATTAATATATATATATATATATATATATATATGTATGTATGTATGTATATATATATATATATATATATATATATATATATGTATGTATGTATATATATATATATTAATTCACATAACTATATACATATATATATACACACACACACACATATATATATATATATTAATTCACATAGCTATATATATATATATATATGTGTGTGTGTGTGTGTGTGTGTGTGTGTGTGTGTGTGTGTCCAAAGTTTAAAGATTTTACACAATTATGGAATCGGGACCTGCTTTTCATTTTCCTCGCAGAAATTTTTGATTGGATAACAAAGAAATGGAAAACAACTTCAGTTGCCTGCCAATGTTAATAACGTGAATTTTTATTCAAGGAGGAAATGAGTTATGACGCCATTTTGGTTATTTCAACCGATTGAAATATGAATGTCGATTTTGATAGGCGAATCTCCTTGATAATTTGATAGAAAGCGTCACTTAGGGACAAGGTGTTGTCAACGATATTATTATTATTATTATTATTATTATTATTATTATTATTAACAGTGTCAGTGAAGGAAACAGTGAAAAACAAAACGCGTCGATTGGTTTGATTTCATAAGTATTTCGATTTATTTTATTATTTCGTGTTGAAGATTTTATTGTTTTCATTTCACTTATCTATGCGAATAAAACTCATCCAAGAGACGAAGAAAATATGAAAATGACAGACATTTCAGAAAATTATATAAATCTGATTCTCTCTTGAGGACAACAAAAGCGAAAAAAATCAACTTCCAAATTGTTTTAGAATTACATTGAATAATAACTGCGCTCTCCTTTTCTTTCTTCTTAAGAGCCATGTTTTGCATCAGGACGTAGGCGAACATAACTCGCTGCAAATTCTTTTAAAATCTTTAAGCTATGATTTGTTATGATTGTTCTTTAAGTCATATTTTATTATTGATTACTTAGCGTATTATGTCAGTTAGTTAAGTGCCATACGTGATACACGCTTGGGCGATCATGTCTCGAAAGAGACATGACTGACTGGGCAGAAAATTATCCCGCAGTAGGTTGCCATTGCTTTCTGCGGTAGACTGGTTGCCAACCAAGGCTATAGAACCCAATCTGTCCTATTATTTAACCTATAACTGGAGGGAAGAGACGGATTAATACCTTTCCCAAGGGTATTTGCGCGTATATGATTGCAACGAATTCAACTGGAATTCGAACTCTGCTCTCCGATTTCTCGTTCCGAGTCGATATCCACTGGACCACAACGCACATTGCTTTCACTTACGCGCAAATATCCTTGGGAAAGGTATTAATCCGTCTCTTCCCTCCAGTTATGGGTCAAATAACAGGACAGATTGGGTTCTATAGCCTTGGTCGGTAACCAGTCTACCGCAGAAAGCAATGGCAACCTACTACGGGATAATCTTCTGCCTAGTCAGTCATTCTCTTTCGAGACATGATCGCCTTAGCGTGTTTCACGTATGGCACTTAACTGACTGACTGAATATAATACTTGAAAACAATTAAAACTTCTACTATGCATAAAGTAGGGAGATCGGTTTTCTATGTTTATGAAGTTATAAACTGATCCCCCACTAATTACTACTTATTAATATAATGATATATTATAATTCATCTCTTCTCACTCCAGCTATGGGCTAAATGGCAGGATAGATTGGGTTCTAGCTTTGGTCGGCAACCAGTCTACCGCAGAAAGCAATGGCAACCTACTGCGGGATAATCTTCTGCCCAGTCAGTCATTACTCTTTCGAGACATGATCGCCCAAATGTGTATCACGTATGGCACTTAACTGACTGAACGTATTATGTAGCTATTCATTAATTGTTTATTTTTTAATTTTATTATTAAATGTAGTTGTATTTATGCGTGCATTCAAGGTTTGCTAATTTGTTTAATGTTCATTTTATGCATGTGTTCGAAAAGACTTACATTGGCTTGTTTATTTGAGAGTCGTAACCGTCAATAATTTTTACTGACAGCAAACCGCTTGTATACGGACAGGTAACGAATTCAGCTGATATCCTCTTTCTTCTTTTATGTATCTTGTCCCTTCTGGACGTAGGCGATCATAGCCTTCCACATCTCCCTATCCCTGGTGGCTCTTAGCACTCTTTCTCCTGTAACGTCTCTCAGCACCCGTTCTTTCATCCACTTGCTCAGGCCATTCAAATACGTTATCCGCTGCTTTCTTCCCTCTATCTGGCCTGTTAGTATCAGATTGTCCAAGCCCTCATTCCTCATTGCATGTCCCAGAAACTTTAGTTGTCTCTTCCTGATGCTCAATATTAATTTCCTTTTCGTTTCCATCATTTCCAAAACCTCGTCATTGCTCACATGCTCGATTCATGATATCCGCAGCATCCTTCTGTAGAACCACATTTCAGCTGCTTAACGTTTTCCCTTCATTATTGATATTGTCCAACATTCGCTGCCATATTTGAAGAACTGACATTACGTAGCAATCCAGTACTCTCTTCTTTGTTTCTAGTGAGAGTTTCCTGTGTCTTAATACTTTACTCAGCTTCTGGAATGCCGATTCGCCTTTGAATCTCTGTGTCGCACTTTCCGTCTTCAGTTAGAACACTTCCCAGATATTTGAATATAAAAAAGATAGAAAGGGGCGTAAGAGAAGGATGTGTCTTTCCACCGGATCTGTTCAACTTTTACAGCGAGAATATTTTCAGGACCCTAGAAGTTATGCCTGGATTCGTCATGAGAGGCCACAATTTAAACAACCTAAGGTACACAGATGATACACTACTGATAGGAGACACAGAAAGGAAACTACAAGACCTCCTACAAAAGGAAGCTGAAGAGAGCGATAAGAAATAAACTGCAAGAAAATCGAATGCATGGTCATAAGTAAAAAGGGTAGCCCAATATGCCAAATACAGGTCGGGGATACTAGAATCAAGCAGGAACAAAAATTTAAATACTTGGGAAGTGTTATAACAGAAGACGAAAAATGTGACACTGAGATCCGAAGGCAAATTGGCATGACGAAGGAAGCATTCCAGACGTTGAGTAAGGTATTAAGAAACAGGACAATTTCGATAGAAATAAAGAAGAGAGTGCTGGATTGCTATGTGTTGTCAGTTCTTCAATATGGCAGTGACTGCTGAACAATACCATCAAAGATTAAGGAAAAACTTGAAGCAACTGAAATGTGGTTCTACAGAAGGATGCTGCGAATATCATGGATCGAGCATGTGAACAATGATGAGGTCCTAGAAATGACAGAAACGAAAAGGAAATTAATACCGAGCATCAGCAAGAGACAGCTGAAGTTCCTGGGACATGCAATGAGGAAGAGAGGCTTGGAGAACCTGATACTAACAGGCCAGAGAGAAGGAAAATAGGCAGGGGAAAGCAGCGGATAACATATATGAAGGACCTAATCAGGTGGATGATGGAACGAGGGTTGCGTGGTGTAACAGGAGCCACCAGGGATAGGGAGACGTGGAAGACCATGATCGCCTACGTCCTGAAGGGACAGGGCGCATAGAAGACGAAGAATTATAACATTGGAATGAAGAGGATGGGGTATTTATGTAGTTTACATTGTTTCAAAAATAACAGAGCATATATCGATATATATCAACTAAAATATTACGTTTAGAATAATACAAATGTCGATTTAAACATAAAATACAATTATTCCTTACACACACACACACACACACACACACACACACACACACACACACATATACAGTACTGTTCAAAAGTATTAGGACATGAACTATTTTATCTTTTATGAGGTATATTGACAGAAAATAAACAATTTAATTAAAGTAATTTTATTTGATTTCTTCAAAAAATCCTTTAACAAGAAAAAATGCTTGTTACAAAATAAATTTAATATTTAGTATAATAGCCATTTGCTTTGAAATAATAAAATAATTGCGACAATTTACAATTCGCACCTAGTATATATATATATATATATATATATAGTACTGTGCAAAAGTATAAGGACAAGAACTATTTTATCTTTTATGAGGCATATTGACAGAAAATAAACAATTTAATTAAAGTAATTTTATTTGATTTACTCAACAAATGTTTTAAAAAGAAAATATACTTGTTACAAAATAAATTTAATATTTAGTATAACAGCATTTTGCTTTGATCAGAGCCTTCATTCTGTCAGGCATTGACATCACAAGCTTCTTCAATGTATCTAATGGTATCTCCTGCCAAACAGCTTGTATTTGTTCCCAAAGTGTGTCATGCAAAGTAACATTAGATTTATCAATCACCCCTGTTTTAATACTTCTGCACATTACCGGTAGTGATGAAAAGTGTTAGGCCAGGGGTGATTTTAAACTTTATTTTAATGCCTCATAAAAGATAAAATAGTTCTTGTTTAATACTTTTGCACAGTACTATATATATATATATATATTTTTTTTTTTAATCATTTCACCCCGAGCAAGGCAGAAACGCCACTGATGTGCAGGGGGTTACATAAATGTAGAAAGATTAATTAGAAAAGAGTGAGGAGTACAAGCTAGTTAGAAAGGAACAATAGAAAGCTGAGAAAGCAGGTGCAATGACAGATACATGGGCGGAGAGAACGTGAAGATTATACAGGGGAGGGGAGAGAGCTAGAGTCCAGTGGTTAGTAGGTGAGTATTAACTTTGCATTTAAATTTCTGGAGGTCATAGCCGTCAGGAAAGCAAGAATACGGGAGTGAGTTCCACAGGCGGGAAGTGCGAGAGAGGAAGCTGCAGGAGTAGAATTGTCGTCTGCGTTTGGCTAACCTGACTGTGAATGGGTGGGACCCAGTTGCCAGTCTGGTTGCACGGGTAAACACCTGTTGAGGAGGCATCAGTGACTTAAGCTCATCCGAGCAGAAGCCATGAAAGTATTTATAGAAGAGACCGAGGGAGGCCACATTTCGACGATGGGAAAGTGGCTGCAGACGAGTCGCCAGATCAGTACCTATCACATTACAGACTCTCCTTTGGAGCTATATATATATATATATATATATATATATATATATATATTCGTGTGTGTGTGTGTGTGTGTGTGTGTGTGTGTGTGTGTGTGTGTGTGTGTGTGTGTGCAAAGAGTTTGTCTCTTTAACTGAGCAGATTTATGCCGACTTCAAAATTTTGTTGTTTGGACATCGTTACGATGTTTTCACTTGTCAGAACTATAAGCAACATTTATTATTTTTTGCAAAAAGCCCTGACGAGTAAGAACATCATAATGGTGTCCTCACGAAACTTTGAAGTCGGCAAGTTAAAAAGACGAATTCTTTGTACCTCTAAATGTTCTGTCTCCACCACGATATATATATATATATATATATAATGGGAATATTTACAGATTTTAAACATTTTTTTTAAGAAATTATGACATGCCCTCTAAACACTACATGAAACTACTATCTGATCCTCGGTAAGCAGGCCTATTTTTGACTGCTTACCAGAAGGCTGAAGGCAGGATGATCAGTGCCATACCTAAGACACGCTTCGGCGATCATATCTCTTTCGAGACATGACTGACTGAGTCGAGATTTTTGTCGCAATAGGTTGCCATTACTTTCTAGGGTAGACTGCAAGCAAGATTACAAAATTCAATCTGTCCATATACCCTTTTACAGTGAAACCGATAAAATGCAACCGCAACTTCTACTCCAACAATTTCTTTTCTCGCACTTCCCGACTGTAGAATTCTCTCCCACATGACTGCTTCCCCGACGGCTACAATCTCCAGGAGTTTAAATGTAAGGTCAATAGACACCTTCTAACAAACTAACTTCCATTCTTTCAAACACTCTTCCCACCCACCCAACTATCTATCACCCCTCTTCTGACATTTCCTATATCTAACCACTCTTCCTATTTACCTCCCCCTATGTAGCCCCAAGCGCAATAGTGGCAGTGGAATGCCTTGCTTGGGGTGAAATGATTAAAAAAATATTTAACCTGTAGCTGGAGGAAGAAGTGATGTATCTGTTGTGGATCCCGGAAACGGGACCCGCACAAATAAATGAACAACGACCAGAAATTAAGTTAGAAATTAATTGTATTAAAGTAAGGATACAGACTTGAATGAAGATTAGTAGTCCAGGAATGCGGGTTAGGAAAAAGTATATGTACAAGTCTCTGGAAGTGAAGCCGTAGTATATTGAGTATGTCCACGTCGGAAGCTGACGTGTACGGCGTAATAATCTTCTCGATGAGTGGAGCACAGAGCTACTATGAACTACTGTGTACTGACTGCTAATCTCTCTCTGGACTCTCGTATTCTCCGGTTAACTCTCTGTGAGAAAACGGTATTCTTCCGTCTCGCTTCTATAGCAATAGTATAAGCATACTCTGGACATGTCCAGCTTTATGAAAAGGGAGAACTCCATAACAGTATCAATACCTTTCCCAAGGGAATTTTCGCGTAAGTCAATGCATTGAATTCAACTAGAATTCGAACTCGGCACTTCGATTTCTAGTTCCGAACCGATATCTACTGCACCTCAGCGCATATCCAGCACGATACAGAATTCTATTCACTCCACAGAACTCACTTTCTTTTGCTTCTAGTCTGATTTATTTATTTATTTATTTATTTTTACAGTCTTCCAACACTACGCTATGGGCTTTGTACTGTCTCGCTAAGAATCCGGATGTTCAGGAACGTGTTCGCAATGAGATTATGCAAACTCTCCCTCACGGAACTGAAATTACAGTTGAGGACCTGCGCCGACTCCCCATCATCAAAGCGTGCATTAAAGAAACTCTCAGGTACTTCAAATATATTAATGATGTTCTCTGCATGTGCTTCTTTCTGTCTCTTTGTTTTTGTGATGATTCATTCAAAAAAAGATTTGGCATTTATCACACGACACATAATATTTATTTGCCTTAGTTGCCTTGATCAGCGTAAGGCCAGGAAAGTTGAATATATGGTGAAAATCGAAGTCATTTTGCTGGTAAATCGGTTTGCGTGGGAGGCAACCTCCCACACACTTTTTATGATGTCGAATATGAGAACCTTAACTATTATCGGGTCGAGTTTGAGTTTCGTTTAACGGCATATAAACACCTCTGTGGGTTATTTAATGCCAAAAAGGTGGGGTTTTAAGGTATTTTTTTAATGTTCGGTTATAGTGAGAAATTTGATTTAGGTAGATTTTAATGAAGATGTTTTTATTTTTATTCTTTTTTATTTTAGACAACTGAAAATGTCTTGTATTTTTGTATTCAAAAATGTTTTACTGAGATTTTTTTCCCCTTTAAAAATGTATTATGGTAATAATTTTTTTTCCAAAATGGTAATATTTTTCCTTCAAAAATGTATATTATTCTATAAAAGTCTATTTTTATGTATATATTTTTTTTATAAAAGTGTATTTTTATACTTTCATAGTGTTTTGACCCAAGTTTGGGGGTTAATTATTTGCCCACAGCTGGGATCCTAACAGGTGCTACCACTCCGGGTCAGGTTAGACCTGGGAACAACAGCAATTAAGAGGTGTTTCCATGCTCCTCACAAAACTGACTAATTTGCCTAATGCATGCAAATAAAAAATTTGTCATAATATTTTTGGAGTTACATTTTAAAAATATTCACTTTATTTAATCCGTCCTGTTATGAAAATACTAAACGGAATAAGCCAATCCTACTCTTTACGCTCCGCAAAGCGTTTGCAAACTTCCTTGCTAGGAACAACCACCAGTACGAACCTTCATTAAATATGTATGGGGCAACGCCTGGCTCTTTCCTCAACCACACCTACAATTCTGTAATGTGGCAACAGGTGCAAAAGATGTGGAATAATATATCATAAGATGTGTTCCGCTATCTGTGTGAACAGATGAATACGAAAGCCCACGGCTGTACTAATCTCCAAGGATTCATTTTAAAAACTTGCTTGTATTGATATGTATATATTGATAACGTTGAGAATCATCGACAAAAATCTAGGCCAGTTTTATGAAAAAGTATTTCGCTACAAACAAAGGAGAGAGTACTGGATTGTTATACGTTGTCAGTTCTTCAATATGGCAGTGAATGCTGGACAATACCATCATAGATGAAGGAAAGACTTGAAGCAACCGAAATGTGGTTCTACAGAAGCATACTAGACATAAAGTGGGGGATCAATTCCATATTAGAATCAGTATATAAACAGACCCCTCACTTTGTGGTCACAGCTGTTTCTATACATTCATATTTCTGAGATCCAAAAGCACAAGGATGCATTCCAGGAGCCGAGAAGATTATTATGAACCAGGACAATTTCACTAGAAACAAAGAAGAGAGAACTGGATTGCTATGTGCTGTCCGTCCTTCAATATGGCAGTGAATGCTGGACAATATCATCAAAGATGAAGGAAAAACTTGAAGCAAGTGAAATGTGGTTCTACAGAAGGTTGCTGTGGATATCATGGATCGATAATGTGAGCAATGAGGTTTTAGAAATCATGGAAACAAAAAGGAAATAAATAGTAAGCATCAGGATGAGACAGCTAAAGTTCCTGGGACAAGCAATGAGGAAAGAGGGCTTGGAGAACCTGATACTAACAAGCCAGATAGAGGGAAAAAGTGAAAGGGGAAACAACTGATAACATATTTTAAGGACCTAATCAGGTGGACGATAGAACGAGGGTTGCATGGTGTAACAGGAAAAGGCGTGCTAAGAGCCACCAGGGATAGGGAGACGTGGAAAGCCATGATCGCCAACGTCCTGAAGGGACAGGGCACATAGAAGAAGATATGGATCAGTAGGATGTGCGTTGTGGTGCAGTGGATACAGGCTCGGAACGAGAAATCGGTAAGCCGAGTTCGAATTCCAGTCGAATATCTTGCATTCACTTACACACAAATTCCCTTATAAATTGGTTCTCGCTCAATCACAGAAGTTAAGCAACGTTGAGCCTGGTCAGTACATAGATGGGTGACCGCTTGGGGATGCCAGTTGCTGTAAGTGTTTAGTGACGGATGTGCGTTGTGGTGCAGTGAACAAAGAGAAATCGGGGAACCGAGTTCGAATTTCAGTTCAATACCCTGCATTCACTTAAGCACTGGTGCCCTTAGGAAAGGTATTAATCTGTCCCTTCCCTCCAGTTATAGGTTAAATAAAAGGGTTGGACTTGGGGACCCTGCCCTTAACAAATCCCATTGAATCTTGGTACTCGAAATGAAAAAAGGATTATTAGACACAAAACTTATATAAAAACAACAATAAATTGTTGAAAGAAAAAGGTATTACCAGCAATAAATGAATAACATTTAGTTGGCAATAAATGACCCGCCGAGATGTTGATATGCCATAAAACAAAAACAACCAAATTTTAAATAATGATTGTTACCTTTTCAGACTTTACCCAGTTGTTTATGTCACGAGTCGGCTTTTAGCAAAGGATGTACAAGTTTGTGGTTATCACCTGCCAAAAGGAGTGAGTTATTAATTTTTTTTTTATTACATTGGAATTTCTTTAATCATTCGTATTAAACTCATTTGCATTAAACTCTCTTGAAATCTGACATGAAAATCAATTTAATAAACCACGATATCTCAGTCACATGACAAACACTCACTGCCAATATTATTATCATTATTATTATTATGTCATCTTTCATCACATTTTTATTTCTGCTATGGTCGCACTACCTACCAAGTCTGCGAGAAGACCTAAGGCAGTCGTAGGGTGTTGTTGTGGCTCCATTTCATGTTTTTTCTGTCTCCCCTAACATCCCTAGCGTTACATAGAAAAAGTTCTCCTTAGTGTGTGGGCTGTACTTAACGAGACAATTTTTTGTATATCTCTTAAGCTGTGGTTTCTAGGGATTCTTTCAATGTGTATTTTTATCCATTTTATACCATTCCAAGTGCACCTGCTATTACTGGCACGACTCTTCTTTTCAATATCCAGGTCTTTATATTTTGACAATTTTTTGAATTCCTTGGTTGCTATGTTACTATCCGCTGAACAAGCCATATCAATTAATTGGCAAGTTTTTTGTTTTTGTTTTTTTACAAAAATGTCCGTATTATTATTATTATTATTATTATTATTATTATTTCTGTGGAATACACATTTTCTTCCGGGTCCAAACAGAGACCAAAGTTTACAAATGAAATCATAATATTTTTTACTGATAGTTTTTTTGTTAAAGGTCCACATAGATTTTACATAGATAGCTAAATTCACTGCTAAGAAGGTTGGGTCACTGTGTCGGGCCAGGATGTTTTTCTCGCCTGAATCCCTTCTGCATATATACAAATCAACCATTCTTCCGTGCATGGAATACTGCTGCCATATATGGTCAGGCGCCCCTGCTGTTCATCTCAGTGTTCTCGACAGGCTCCAAAGGAGAATCGGTAATGTGATAGGTACCAACTTGGCGGCTCGACTACAGCCACTTCCTCACCGACAAGATGTGGCCTCCCTTTGTCTGTTCTATAAATACTTTCATGAATTCTGCTCCAAAGAATTTAAGTCACTGGTACCTCTGCAAGAGGTGTTTACTCGTGCAAACAGATTGGCAACTGGGTCCCACCCATTCACAGTTAGATCAACCAAATGCAGACGACAATTCTATTCCTGCAGCTTCTTCTCTTGCACTTCCCGCCCCTGTGGAACTCGCTTCCATATTCTTGCTTTCCTGACGTCTACAACCTCCAGGAATTTAAATGCAATGTCAAAACCCATCTCTTAACCACTTGACTCCAGTTCTTTCTACATCACCCTGTATATCTTTTCCTTTCTCTCCACCTTTGCAACTGTAATCACACCTGTATTCCCATCTTTCTCTTGCTCCTTTCTAACTGGTTCGTCTTCCTCTTCACTCTCTTCTAATTAATCTTTTTACTCTTATGTAGCCCCCTGCACATCAGTGGCATTACCGCCTTGCTCGGGGTGATACGATTAAAAATAATCTTTTTACTCTTATGTAGCCCCCTGCACATCAGTGGCATTACCGCCTTGCTCGGGGTGATACGATTAAAAATAATCTTTTTACTCTTATGTAGCCCCCTGCACATCAGTGGCATTACCGCCTTGCTCGGGGTGATACGATTAAAAAAATCTTTTTACTCTTATGTAGCCCCCTGCACATCAGTGGCATTACCGCCTTGCTCGGGGTGATATGATTAAAGAAAAAAATAAATAAATTTCTTATAATATGTGAGCTATACTCCTGAGTACCTTTCTTTGTGTTACTTTCAAGCATAGGCTTCCAGGAATCTATTTAATGTGTCTATTAACAACTTTTATAATCAGTCCCAGGGCCCTAACTACAACTAGCCATTCATTCCTCTCTAATCGCACATTAAAGGTAGTATTAAACGGACATGCCTCCCAGAACTACCGTATGAACGTCGTCGTCGTCCTGCGGCCTCGGCCGAGATAGAACTCACTACACCTCTCCAGTATTCCCTGTGCATTTGGAACCCTGGCGCAGTTTATAGCGAAATTCTTAATCTTGTCAAATAGCTGAATACTTGATGCTTCACCAGGGCTACCAAGGATGTTTTTCCATTGTGACACCAACACTGGATGGGTTTCCTCTAGGCTCCATCAGTTATTTAGCCCATAACTGGAGTTAAGTGACAGATTAATACCTTTCCCAAGGGTACCAGTGCTTAAGTGAATGAAGGGTACTCAACTGGAATTCGAACTCGACACCGAATTCTCTTTCCAAGCCGACATTCACTGCAGCACAACGCACATCCGTCACTGAACGCTTACAGTCTGGTATTCCCATGCGGTCCCCCCTCTAAGTAATGACCAGGCTCACGTTTCTTAACTTCGGTGATCGAATGAGAACCGGTGTGTTCAACGTGATATGCCGTAAGCATACCCATACGAACGCGAGTGCCCTTCAAGGCTCTATCCTAGGTCATACGCTCTTTCTGATGTACATTAATGATCTCTCCGATGCTATAAGCTCCCAAGTAGGTATGTACGCCGATGACACCACAGTTTACTCTTGCCTCGATCAAAAATCTGGTGTCGGCGACAAAGCGAACCTCGCTGCAGAGCCTGAGAAGGACCTCCAATCCGTGGTGGATTGGGGTAAGAAATGGTTCGTAAATTTTAATGCTTCCAAAACGAAGCTGCTATCAATTAACCATCATAGACAATCGCTCCTAACTCCCATTAGCATGGAACAGGTTTGCATCCCTGAGAGTAAACAACTACGCCTCCTTGGCCTCACACTCTCAACGGACCTCAAGTGGAATGACTATATCGAATCCATTGCTAAATCCGCAGCTATGAAAGTCGGTTCTCTGTGCAGGGCGCGGAAGTTTTTCCAGTCTGAGTCCATCCTGCACATATATAAATCTACCATCCGCCCGTGTATTGAATACTGCTGCCACATCTGGTCGGGTGCCCCTGCTATTCTTCTCGGGTTTTTGACAAAATACAACGGAGAATCTGTAATGGGATCGATACCGACTTGGCAGCCCGGCTGCAGTCACTCTCTCACTGGCGTGATGTGGCTTCCCTGTGCCTCTTCTATAAATACTTTCACAGCTTCTGCTCCGATGAACTTAGATCACTGGTGCCCCCGAGGTATGGATTTGCACGAGCTACTAGATTAGCAACTAGGTCCCACCCTTTTACAGTGAAACAAATAAAATGTAACCGCAATTTCTACTCTAACATCTTCTTCTCTTGCACTTCCGCCTGTGGAATTCCCTTCCGTTTACTTGCTTCCCTGACTGCTACAATCTCCAGGAATTTAAATGTAAGATCAATATACACCTTTTATCACAGTAACTCGCATCTATTCTCTTAAACACTCTACCCCCCCCCCCATCCTCGGAATCCTCATCGTCTATCAACCCTCCTCCGACATTTCCTATAACTAACCACTCTTTCTCATCACTTTCTCCTATCTTACCCCCTGCGCAATAGTGGCAGTGGAATGCCTTGCTTGGGGTCAGTCAGGTAAGTGCCATACGTGATACACGCTTGGGTGATCATGTCTCGAAAGAGACATGACTGACTGGGCAGAAGATTATCCCGCAGTAGGTTGCCATTGCTTTCTGCGGTAGACTGGTTGCCGACCAAGGCTATAGAACCCAATCGCTTCTGCTTGGGGTAAAATGATTAAAAAAATGTGCCATAGTTTTTAGATTTCCACTTCAAGATTCTTGTACTGTAATAGTTTCTTGAAATTCTTCAAAGATATATTACAATCTGCAGAGATTACTTAGTTAAGTGCCATACGTGATACACGCTTGGGCGATCATGTCTCGAAAGAGACATGACTGACTGGGCAGAAGATTATCCCGCAGTAGGTTGCCATTGCTTTCTGCGGTAGACTGGTTGCCAACCAAGGCTATAGAACCCAATCGCTTCTGTTATTTAACCCATAACTGGAGGGAAGAGACAGATTAATACCTGTTCCAAGGGTATTTGCGCGTAAGCGAATGCAAGAAATACGACTGGAATTCGAACTCGGCTTCCCGATTTCTCGTTTCGAGCCGAGATCCACTGGACCACGACGCACATTCCTGCAGGAATTACTGTGTCAATAAGAAAGCACATTCTGTTTTTCTAGTTTTTAATCACAATGTCTGGGGGTTTAGCTTTGGTTGTTCTGTTAGTGTTGTGTTAAGTGTATGTCAACTCGGAACAATAATTCGGACTCGGCTCCCCGATTTCTCGTATTGGAATATAAGATGAGTAAAATGGTTCCTTTACAACAGGTACCTCCACTAAATCGCTGTAAAACCAGCATATTGCTCACATGCTTTTTCCATGCGAATATCATGGATCGAGCATATGAGCTTCTGCAATTTTAAAAATTTGTTTCAAGATTTTTGCAAAAGTATAATTAAAACTTAGATATACTGAAGATAGATGCCAGGATTCGTCATCGGAGTCCACAATTTAAACAACGTTACGTGCGCAGATGATACAGTGCTGATAGCAGACACCGAAAGTAAACTAAAAGACCATGTACAGAAGATAGCTGAAGAGAGTGACAAGAAAGGACTACAAATAAACTGCAAGAAAATCGAATGCATGGTCATCAGCAAAATGGGCAGACCAAAATGACAAATATACTCGAATCAAGCAGGTGGAAAAATTTAAATACCTGGGAAGTGTTCTAACAGAAGACGGAAAGTGAGACACAGAGATCAGAAGGCGAATTGGCATGGCGAAGGAAGCATTCCAGACGTTGAGTAAGGTATTAAGAAAAAGGACAATTTCGCTAGAAATAAAGAAGAGAATACTAGATTGCTACGTGCTGTCCGTCCTTCAATATGGCAGTGAATGCTGAACAATACCATCAAAGATGAAGAAAAAACTTGAAGCAACTGAAATGTGGTTCTACAGAAGGATGCTGCAAATATCATGGATCGAGCATGTGAGCAATGATGAAGTCTTAGAAAGGATGGAAACAAAAAAGAAATTAATACTGAGCATCAGGAAGAGACAACGAAAGTTCCTGGGATATGCAATGAAGAAAGAGAGCTTGGAGAACCTGATACTAACAGGCCAGATAGAGGGAAAAAAGAGACAGGGAAAGCAACGGATAACATATTTGAAGGACCTAATCAGGTGGATGACGGAACGAGGGTTGCATGGTGTAACAGGAGAAGGCTTGCTCAGAGCCACCAGGGATAGGGATACGTGGAAAGCCATGATCGCCTACGTCCTGAAGTGACAGCGCACATAAAAGAAGAAGAAGATAATGAAAAAACGGCTCAAATCTTAAAAAATGAACTTTTTCCATCAAAACATTTATTATTTGTTGTGTATTCTTGTTTAGAAAACCACACAATACAATCATAACAAAAACAGATATGAGAGAAAAAATATAAGTGTATTGAAAAAAAGATATACAACCTGTACACGGTTAGTAGATTCAGGAATACTTGTTAGTAGAAGTCAAATATATACAAAGAAGTAAGTCCGGGTAATACTCTATAATCTTGCTGACATCGGCGGTTCAACTGCACTGATAATCACCAACTCTAACAACATCTATATTTAGTTGTCCCTCCCAGTAAGGGCAACATGTGACAGTTATGACTGGGATTTCCGGGCTATATGGCCCGGCCAAAAAATGTCTGTCTATTTTTGCCCAGTCGTGCTTCTACCCTTCGGCGGAACCACGACTGGGTTATTGCTCTCTGCTCGGTAGCAGAGAGTGCCCTCTACCCGAAGGCAGAGCGCTGACAGTGTTATAGTTAAAGAGTCTCAGCAACTCTAACAACAACTGTATTTACTAGCCTTCCCACGCAAGGCTGGATGTGACACATGGTCATTTTATAGTGGGTATTCCCGGCCATATAGCCGGGCCAAAAAATGTCTGTCTATTTTTGCCCAGTCGTGGTTCTACCCTTCGGCGGAACCACGACTGGGTTATTGCTCTCTGCTCGGAAGCAGAGAGCTGACAGTGTTATAGTTGAAGAGTCTCAGCAACTCTAACAACAACTGTATTTACTAGCCTTCCCACGCAAGGCCGGATGTGACACATGGTCATTTTAATGTGGGTATTCCCGGCCATATAGCCGGGCCAAAAATATGTCTGTCTATTTTTGCCCAGTCGTGGTTCTACCCTTCGGCGGAACCACGACTGAGTTATTGGAAGAATTATTTGTATACCATGGAAGAGTCCATAGAGTGTGAAAAGGGGTGACCCCCCAACATTATTAAAAGGAAAGATCATAGTATTTTTTCATTATTTTTTTTATATGTTTTAATCCCTTCTAACACGTTCGAAATTTTGGTAAAATATTTTGTTTTCATTATAGTTAGCAGTTATCCAAATCGTTGCAAGAGTTTACAATGGAAAAAGTAATATTTTAATACTAAAATATGAAAATAGAATGGTCCTTTTGTTAATACTGCACAATAACATGTGCATCAAATGAACTGTTCTGGTGTCCAGTTTTTGTGCTCTCTTTCCCATGCTAGTCTCTTCTTCTTATTGGCTGGCCAAAGCAAAGGCTTCCTGGCTGCCTTGTAAGATTTTGCAAAGTAATAATAACAAAAGAACCATTCTATTTTCATTTAGAATTATCCACTTGGCAATAAATACTAAAAATTGTATGAAAAAACATAATTTCTTTAAAAAAAAAAGGGTGGCCTAATAATTATGCAAGATAGTGTATATATATATATATATATATATATATATATATATATATATATATATATTTATATAATCTACGAGGTGCGATGGGTAAAATGTCGCCCTTTGCCTTGTAAAATTTTGCAAAGTAATAATAACAAAAGAACCATTCTATTTTCATTTAGAATTATCCACTTGGCAATAAATACTAAAAATTGTATGAAAAAACATAATTTCTTTAAAAAAAAAAAGGGTGGCCTAATAATTATGCACGATAGTGTATATATATATATATATATATATATATATATATATATATATATATATATATAATCTACGAGGTGCGATGGGTAAAATGTCGCTCTTTGCCTTGTAAAATTTTGCAAAGTAATAATAACAAATGAACCATTCTATTTTCATTTAGAATTATCCACTTGGCAATAAATACTAAAAATATTATGAAATACATCATTAAAAAAAAAAAACTGGGGTCGCCGAATAATAGGTAGTATATGTAGATGACAGAATGGCAATCCTTGAAGACGGAAAGAATAATTTAAAGAAATTTGTCGAATTAATATAAAATACCAATTAGATAAAAATAGAGAACCTAATTGATATTATCCAGAGCAAATATTGAGTTTTCTCTCGATATATATATATATATATATATATATATATATATATATATATATATATTATTTTTTTTCAAAAGAATCACCTGAAGATGAAGCAGTCCACATAAAGGGCCAGCTTCGAAAACCAAAAATTTTTGTGTAGTGACACTATGAATTTATAAACCATTGTAACAACTATATATATATATATATATATATATATATATATATATATTAAATAGCTCAGTTTCTATCCGGTGAAAAATACATTAATTTGAAAAGTCTTGTACAAATTAAATAAGTGTCGAATTTTAATGAAATTTTCAAGACTTATTTACAAGTGAATGAAACTATTTTTGAAATTATTATTTTAAAAAAATCTTGGTAAAAATATTTTTGTTTACATCTTTTACCCCCATCTCCACGTAAATTAATGAAATTTTAAGAAATTAAATTTTGTTGCGAAAATTAGTTTTATTAGGTAAATGCAGAACTCATTAGAAAATGTAAATTATCTATTATTTCTTAAATATTTTACCTTTACTTCTGCTCCAAATAGTGAAATAAAAAATGCAATAAAACTATGACATTATATAATTTGATAAGCTTTAATGGCTTTAATGAATAATATATATTAAAGACATTATAGTCTGAAGAAAAAAATTTGGATAATAATTAAATTTTAAAAAAATTGTTTTCATTTTTTAATTATGATACTCTCTAAATTTTTAAAAATATTTTTAAAATAATTTAAAGATTTGTTGTCGTTCGTGTTTTTTTTAATTTATTGAGTGAAGATTATATTTACTAGTCGAAAATTAAAAAAATGTGATACAAATCATCATGCTTTCGTATTCTCACGTGTTTCAGGTTTTCTTCCCCTTACAGGAAAAAATTATATAATTATGTCACTTGTGATCGCCATGCACTTATCTTATTAACTTTTGAATTAACTTTTGTTTACAAATATGTCGATTGCTCAAAATTGAAAGATTAAAAATAATGAAAAGTTTTCGATTCCAGTCAATATATTTATTAATTTAGCTTTCAATTAAAACTAAAATAAATGTTTCAAGAAAACTTATTTTATTTTTAAAATTCAATTTAAAGTTAGTTATCGAAAATGAGTGAAGGTATCAACTTTTAAAAATTAGCGGTACATAATCTTTCAAAAATAACTTAAGAACCCTGCTCTCCGTGACTGAAAATCTGTTTCTTTCATCTTAATTAGACCCACGTCCAAGCCAATGTGTATGGGATGGGAAGAAATAGCGAATTATTCCCGTCACCCCTGGAATTCCGTCCGGAACGATGGATTGGAAAACGGTGTGATAACAACTGCAGGCTCTTGTACAACCTGTCATTTGGACATGGTGCACGCATGTGTATCGGTGAGTTTTTCGTTTCCACTAATCTCTGCATCTTAAATATCATGGATCCCGGGGATGGGGTCCGTACAAATTAATGAACAACGACCAGAAATTGAGTTAGAAAATAAGTCTATTAACGATTTAAGGATACAGACTTGAATGAAGATTAGTAGTCCAGGTGTTGTGGATCTCGAGAATGGGATTCGCACAAATAAATGAACAACGACCAGTCATTGAGATAGAAAATAAGTATATTCACGTAAGGATACAATCTTGAATGAAAATTAGTGGTCCAGGAATACGGGTTAGTAAAAAATATATGTACAAGTCTCTGGAGGTGAAGCCGTAGTATATTGAGTATGTCAGCGTCGGAAGCTGACGGGTACGGCGTAATAATCTTCTCGATGAGTGGAACACAGAGCTACTATGAACTTCTCTGTACTGACTTCTAATCTCTCTCTGGACTCTCGTATTCTCCGATTAACTCTCTGTAAAAACGCGGTATTCTTATATTCATCTGCTCTCTCACTAGGGCAAAATGTGGCACAATCCTTTTCTTATGTGGGACCTCCGGGCGGTATAGCTCAGCCAAAAATAGCAGTCTAATTTTGCCCAGTCGTGACTGTACCCTTCGGCGGAGGCATGACTGGGTTAATGCTCTCCGCCCGAAGGTAGAGAGCTGACAGTGTCAGTGGAATTACCGCGTTTTCACGCGGTATTCTCCCGGCTCGCCTCTATAGCAGTAGCATATGTATACTCTGGACGAGTTCATCTTTAAGAAAAGGGAGAACCCCACAACATTAAACAATTGCTTTGTTTTGTTTTGTTTTTTTATGAAATACATTTCATATTGTAAACAATCAAATAACAGAGAGAAATCCACATATGTTTATTGAGCTGCTATCAAATTTAATAGATGAGATGCATTGCTAATTCAATGATAGGTTGTTGTTTTCCCGGTCTTTCTTTCAATCTATTGATTTGTTTATGCAATACTGATTCAGAACTGAAATTAATAAATAATTTTGTTAGACGAGACTAATTCTTTTCGTTTAAACTGTTATATATTAAGCAAAAACTGAGGATATGTTTTTGTGCTCAAAACTCATATTTGTATGCGAAAATATTACCGATAAATATGAGTCAAATCAAAGATACAATTTAATTTTTATTTTAGAAGATATACCCGAAATAAAAATGTTTTTGAAATCACCAACTACATTTAGAAGTGAAGAAGCAATTAGAAAATGGAATGATTTGCCAATGATCCCACGGATTATCTTTTGGTATGAAAGTTTAGCAGTTCCAGAAATAAATTAGACAAAAAAGACGAGAAGTTGTAGGAGGATTTGAAGTAATTAAGTAAGATTAAGTAATTCATCGAGTTTTTATTAGACGTCAACAGAATGCAGTAGGTACTAGACGGCCCTTTTGTCCTACACTTGGGACTCATCAGCAGTGCGCATCCACAACCAGAAACTGAAACCCAGACAGTTACGTAATTAAGCGAATGCCATACCAACTATACCACGGGCTTCAATGACGAAGACCTAACGAATTAAACTCAATACAGTGCCGCTAATTCATATATTCTGTGGTGGAACTCTGTTGGGCTTCCTTTACCCATAGAACTGTGCCTCCCAGAACCAAGACTACTATCACCAAGCCACTCACACAGGAGCATTATAAGACGGTTCAAGCAACGATATACAGACGAGAAATTGTAGAAGGATTTGAAATAATTAAGTAATTCATCGAGTTTTTATTAGACGTCAACAGAAGGCAGGAAAAAAGATTTTATAGCTGTTTAGAATGTGGTTTCCGGCTTTCTCTTTTCCAATCTTTTCATTTTTTTCTTTTTTTCTTTTTTTTTTTTTTCAATTGGAGTAGATAGACTAAACTATCGCCCGGTTCACACTCTATCCACATCTATTGAACAGGTGAAGAGGCTCATCCCTTGTTCCCTGTTTAGGATGTGGTTTCCGGCTTTCTCTTTTCTAATCTTTTCATTCTTTTCTTTTTTTCTTTTTTTTTTTTCAATTGGAGTAGATAGACTAAACTATCGCCCCGTTCACACTCCACCCACGTCTATTGAACAGGTGAAGAGGCTCAAGCCTTGTTCTCTGTCTAGGATGTGGTTTCCGGCTTTCTCTTTTCCAATCTTTTCACTGTGTTCTTTTTTTCTTTTTTTTTCAATTGGAGTAGATAGACTAAACTATCGCCCGGTTCACAATCCACCCACGTCTATTGAACAGGTGAAGAGGCTCATCCCTTGTTCCCTGTTTAGGATGCCGTTTCCGGATTTCTCTTTTTCAATCTTTTCACACTTACGTAGCCCCCTGCGCATCAGTGGCGTTACCACCTTGCTCGGGGTGATATGATTAATATATATATATATATATATATATATATATATATATATATATATATATATATATATATTGAACTGCACATATTCTTCATCATTAGGAAGAAAATAGAACCTCGATCCTAAAAAAATGTTTCTTGATATTGTGAAAACTTCATTAAACTGATGAATAAATGAACAAAGGGTTTTATAGCAACATGTTTACATGAGAAAAACCTTGTAGTATTTTGGGGATATACAACTTAACGAGAAATGAAGGACAAATTACTGCGGTTGTGTATAGCAAAAACACATCAGAAAATATTGTTTGCATATAATGTCTCTTGACTCCATCGTGTGTCCCTATGTTTGTTTTGCAATCCGGTACATTTTATAAATACATAAGGAATAGCGATGTTGTGTTTGATTTTGCACGTGAAAGTGAATTTCTTGCGATGGTATTGTATTTCGTGAGTAAAAATAAATGACTGCTTTTTATTTTTAGGTCGAAGAATTGCTGAACAACAAATTTCAATCGTTCTAACAAAGGTAGGAGTCTTTCTTCTATCTTATCTTATTTATGTCATATCAACATATCGATCTCAGTCTGTTTATATAAATTTTCAAAATTACAAATAGTATCACAACATTAATAATCTTTCTCAGTCTCTTATCTATCTATCTATCTATCTATCTATCTATCTATCTATCTATATATATATATATATATATATATATATATATATAAACAGATTCTTTATTATAGTAGAGAGGACATATATATATATATATATATATCCTCTCTACTATAATAAATAAAGAACGTTGCTTAAATATATATATATATATATGTGTGTGTGTGTGTGTCATCTCTACTATAAGAAAGAACGTTGTTTATATATATATATATATATATATATATATATATATACACTACCTGCAATAATTATTAGGTCATCCCAGCTTTTGAAAAGAAATGATGTATTTCATACAGTTGTTAGTATTTATTGCCAGGTGGATAATTCTAAATGAAAATAGATATGGTTCTTTTGTTATTATTATTTTGCACAATTTTACAAGGCATACAAGCAAAGATGAACTCGTCCGAATCACCTTAAACTTACTTCATTCTTTCACTGACTAAACTGCAATATAGGTAATTATTAAATATTTATAAATTCATTTAATGTACATATTATTGTGCAATATTAACAAAAGAACCATTCTATTTTCATTTACAATTATTCACTTGGCAATAAGTACTAAAAACTAGAATGTAATACATCATTTTTTAAAACACTGGAATGGCGTAATAATTATGCCCGATATTATATATATATATATATATATATATATATATATAGTGAGTGTTTGGGTAAGGAATATTTTTCAAGGAATAACCCGGGGTAAACTTCTCCATTTTGGTGTAGCAGAATGAATAGTTGAAAGATCCGGGAATGAACCAAGAGAGCTTCATAAGAAGACTTCGATGGAAGGCACACTTTTTCTCCGCTCTACAGACTCTCTCTCTCTCTCTCTCTCTCTCTCTCTCTATATATATATATATATATATATATATATATAGTTACGTGAATTAATAAATATATATATATAAGTAGACACATGGATAGTATTATTATCCAAATGTTAATAAAACTATGGTTAATGTAGTATAAACAGAGCTATTAGATATATATTAATAAAGATACATCTCAGAGTTTCATGGGTAATGCAATTAACAGGTGCATTTTTCCAAATCTGAGATGTTGTCCTTTAAATGCCATTAATAACATTAAAGTCTGGATGGTGCGCCTTATTTCTGGCGCACTATATATATATATATATATATATATATATATATGCTAGCAGTATAGCCCGGCGTTGCTCGGGTGTAATGAAAGCTTTAAAATTAATCAATGGTCCTGGAGCTCAGACTCTTTGGACGTTAGCACGAAAGACTAAAATGCAATAGTTGTTCACAGTTAAAGCGAAACCGTACACTGAAAGAAAAATGAATGGATGTAAGTCAAATTTTCATTTCCTGGTATCGATATCAAAGAAGATTTTTCGTCGTAAACTGAATTTTGAAGGCTAAATAAGTCATCTGAGTAAATGGTATCATGGCTGAGACTAAGAACTACAATTATACCTACTTAGAATCAAACCCGAAGTAAAAACTAAAATAAAATGGCTGAAATAAATAGAGACATACAGTTAAATAAACAGACACACACACAAACATCTTGCCTTTTATATATATATATATATATATATATATATATATATATATATATATATATATATATATATGATCAATTGTCTGCACTATAGTAAGAACTGCAACCTTGAAATTTCTGAATATCGTTTCTTATGTCTTAGTCTATGACTGTATAAAATTTGATTAAAATCGGACCACTCTTTCTATAACCCGATTTTTTCGATTATCGATTTTCGATATTTATCGGGGGTACCTAGACACAAACTCTAGCTAAGAACACTCGCAGACGCTTATAGTATAACTGTGTAAACTTTCAAGAAAATCGGTTCAGCCGCTTCGGAGTCTATAGGTAACGGGGACACACACACACGAACAAATTTCCATTTATAAATAAGTTTACATATGTACGTCTCATGATTAAACATGATAGTCATTCATTGACTGTTATATATATATATATATATATATATATAGTCATCCGCAGACAGATCTGTTTCGCTAGACTCCGAATGCTTTTAAGCCAGGATTGAAACCCGACCGAATTGGTGTCAGTCGGCGATTCTACCTCATGTCTATGGGCGCTCGGTAAAAGATGGCAGACTTTTTTAGCGTGTATATTATCATTATACACGCCCAATAGCTGAGAGTGTTCTAATTCATTGCTGAATGAGCGATGCGTAGATGCCAGAGTAGCTACTGTTTTTCAACGTCTACCATTCTTCCAGAGTGCTCAATCAGGGTGTGAGATCGTAAATATATTCCTCATCTTCTAATGTCTAAGAAATAAAAATAACAGAAACTGCGATTTATTTTTGAAAAAACTTCCTTTGTTTTCAACATCTTCGAAATAATTATATTTGCTAAATTAAATTAAAAGTATTTATGATTTCTTGGAATTATTTTTCAGATTCTTCAGCATTTTCGACTTGAATATTACCATGAAGATGTTCAACCGGAATTAAAATTGATCATGACGCCGGACCGTCCCGTTAAAATTCAGTTTATTCCTTGTCAAACGTCAAAAATTATATAAAAATGACATTTTTCCTCGAGCAACAATATCAAGGACATAAATCCCAATTCCTTCTTTCAGAAGTGAAAGGCCTTTACAAAACCTCATTTCTCCCCCTTCTTCTAATTCAGTTTGGCACAGGACAACAATTATTGGCTGTCCATTGAAATTTGAATTCACTCCTGAATATCTCCATGCGAAGGAGCCCTACAAGGGTAGTTAGCATATTTTCTTAATTTATTAAATGAAACAAAACAAGTTAATTTATTTGATTGGTAAAAATTAATATTACCAGCGTGTGCTTCCACGGTGTGTCTGGATTAATTTATATTGGCTATTGCAGAGAATGTGTCTGAACTGGTTCGGAAAAAAAATAAATTCAAGTATTCTCTCTCACTCAATTCTGTGATTTTATCTGTTTTGTTGAATCATATATATCATTTCATTCAGCCACGAATATATTTCGGTGAGTTAAGTGGCATACGTGATACACGCCTGGGTGATCATGTCTCGAAAAAGACATGATTGACTGGGAAGGAGATTATCCCGCAGTAGATTGCTATTACTTTCTGTGGTAGACTGGTTGCTACCAAAGGCTAAAGAACCCAATCTGTCCTGTTTTTTATCAGATATATTATATTATTAACTAATAATTAGTAGGGGATCAGTTTATTACTTCATAACAATAAAAAACTGGCCCCCACTTTATGCTCAGTAGAAGTCTTAATCATGCTTTCGACTATTATATTCAGTCAGTCAGTTTTCTCTCTCTCAATTCTGTGATTTTATCTGTTTTGTTGAATCATATATATATGTAGGTTGCCATTACTTCATCTCTGTGTTAAACCAGTTGCCAACCAAGCCTATAGAACCCGATCCATCTGGCTGTTTAATCCATAGCTAGAGGGAAAAGCGAAGGATTCATACCTTTCTTTGCGCGTATGTGAATGCTACGAATTCAATTGGCATTCGAACTCAGCTCTTTGATTTCTTGTTCCGAGGCGATATCCACTGCACCACTATTCACATCGAATATATTTAGATAATAATAATAATTATAATAATAATAATAATAATAATAATAATTATAATAATAATAATTATAATAATTATAATAATAATAATAATAATAATAATTATAATAATAATAATAATACGCAAATAATGTAATTTTTAAAATTTTCGAAGATCCAAGGATAAATTGCAAACGATTTAAATTCAGTGAGACAAGTCAGTCAGTCAGTTAAGTGCCATACGTGATACACGCTTGGGCGATCATGTCTCGAAAGAGACATGACTAACTGGGCAGAAGATTATCCCTCAGTAGGTTGCCATTACTTTCTGTGGTAGACTGGTTGCCAGCCAAGGTTATAGACACCCGATCTGTCGTATTTAATCTATAACTGAAGACTTAATACCTTTCCCAAGGGTACGTAAGTAAATGCAAGGAATTCCAGTGGAATTCGAACTCGGCTCCCCGATTCTTTTGTTATTATTACTTTGCAAAATTTTACAAGGCAGCCAAGAAGCTTTTGCTTCGGCCAGCCAATAATAAGAAGAGACTAGCATGGGGAAGAGAGTACAAAAACAGGACACCAAAACAATTCATTTGATGCACCATGTTATTGTGCAGTATTAACAAAGAACCATTCTATTTTCATTTAGAATTATCCGCTTGGCAATAAATACTAAAAATAGTATGAAATACATCATTTTTTTTATAAAATTGGGGTGACCTAATAATTATGGCCAGTAGTGTAGGTAAATGATGAAATGAGAAAGAAGTGAATTAGTTAATACCTTATTAAACAAGTTTAAATCTACTTTTATGTCGACACTTGCTAACCAATTCGTTACGTTTATTAAGAAGTAAGTTTGTGTCAGAGTGGCATCATCCATTACAACAGATTGAACTCTTCCTACAACTACATTTACTTCCACTCACAAGAGGTGGCAGATCAGAGAGTGAGAGGGAGAGATCTGCAGGAGATCAGCACAAGTAGATCAGCGGAGAGCGATAGGTAGATATAGACAAGACTGCTACCGTACGAACATCCTAACCCGTATTTATTCGTTCTACTAACAGAGTTCCATGTATTGTATTTTGCTGTGATCTAAACTTATTTATAAATGGAACTATGTCTGTGCGTGTGTGTTTGTGTGCGTGTGTGTGTATCCGTTACCTATAGACTCCGAAACGGCTGAATCGATTTTCTTGAAATTTTACACAGTTGTACTATAAGCGTCTGCGAGTGTTCTTAGCTAGGTTTTGTGTCGAGGTACCCCCGATAAATATCGAAAATAGATAATCGAAAGAATTGGGTTATAGAAGGAGTGGTCCGATTTTAATCAAATTTGATACACAGACATGAGAAACGATATTCAGAAGTTTCAAGGTTGCAATTCTTACAATAGTGAAGAAAATCGATAATATATATATATATATATATATATATATATATATATATATATATATACACGAAAAATCTAAAGTGAGCCAAAACCTACCTCGGTTTCACACTACGGATCGTCAGGGAAAATAGCCATTTTCCCTGACGATCCGCAGTGTGAAACCGCGGTAGGTTTTGTCTGACTTTAGATGTTTCGTGTGTTTTTGCTCTACTATTGTATTTTAGTACTTTCGTATTGAGCACTTTTTCTTGTGTTTGGTTCCGTTTGGGGTTTTTTCTTTACTGCGGAATCTTGAATGTTTGTTCTTGTTCCGCTGGTTTCTTTTTTTTTCTCCCCATTTATCCGACGACTTAGTACGTCGGATTGTAACGGATTTAGGTTCTGTTTGTTAATGGTTTGTTCGAAAGTTTATATTGGCATAAATTTACGGAGTGCATTCTTACAGAGTCTAACTAGTTATTATTATCTATCTATCTATCTATCTATCTATCTATCTATATATATATATATATATATATATAAGGCAAGATGTTTGTGTGTGTGTGTCTGTTTATTTGTCTGTATGTCCTTTATACAAATCCACAATTTTTATCCGATTCTCACCAAAAATCACACAAATATTCTTTAGGCTGACTCTGAGCTCCAGGACCATGGATTAGTTTTAAAGCTTTCATTACACCCGAGCAACACCAGGCTATACTGCTAGTATCATATATGTCGTTATTTCCTAATTTGGTGTTTGTATTATTTCTTGCTGGACTCTTAACTGGGTTCACGAGAGTTTGATTATGATATTGTTATGTAGAAAGGAAGTGTCGATACCGACGCGTGTGATAGAACACGTATCTCCAGGCAACAAATGTATCTGTTGAATGAATTGTACTACTGGGATCACGTGACTATAAATATTAATATATAAAGCCCTCAGACAGAAGTTTGGGTGTGATGCTGTGTTCTCGTGTGTTCTGTGTGTCTGGTGTTTCCTCTTTTCTACAGCATTCCGAGAGCATTATTGTGTATTATCCGAAGGGTTCGTTTAGTACGTTGACTTTACGCGAAGATAACAAAATATCATTCCGGTGTTGTGCTTCATTGAAGAGATTGTTTCTGGGTGAATTACTTGAGAGAATTATTTGGAGAGCATTATTGTGTATTATTCGAAGGATTCGTTTAGTACGTTGACTTTACGCGAAGATACCAAAATATCATTCCGGTGTTGTGCTTCATTGAAGAGATTGTTTCTGGGTGAATTACTTGAGAGAATTATTTGGAGAGCATTATTGTGTATTATTCGAAGGATTCGTTTAGTACGTTGACTTTACGCGAAGATACCAAAATATCATTCCGGTGTTGTGCTTCATTGAAGAGATTGTTTCTGGGTGAATTACTTGAGAGAATTATTTGGAGAGCATTATTGTGTATTATTCGAAGGATTCGTTTAGTACGTTGACTTTACGCGAAGATACCAAAATATCATTCCGGTGTTGTGCTTCATTGAAGAAATTGTTTCTGGGTGAATTACTTGAGAGAATTATTTGGAGAGCATTATTGTGTATTATCCGAAGGGTTCGTTTAGTACGTTGACTTTACGCGAAGATACCAAAATATCATTCCGGTGTTGTGCTTCATTGAAGAGATTGTTTCTGGGTGAATTACTCGAGAGAATTATTCAGAGATCATTATTGTGTATTATTCGAAGGATTCGTTTACTACGTTGACTTTACGCGAAGATACCAAAATATCATTCCGCTGTTGTGCTTCATTGAAGCGATTGTTTCTGGGTGAATTACTCGAGAGAATTATTCAGAGATCATTATTGTGTATTATTCGAAGGATTCGTTTAGTACGTTGACTTTATGCGAAGATACCAAAATATCATTCCGGTGTTGTGCTTCATTGAAGAGACTGTTTCTGGGTTCATTACTTGAGAGAATTATTCAGAGATCATTATTGTGTATTATTCGAAGGATTCATTCTTACGTTGATTTTACGCGAAGATACCGAAATATTATAACTCGCAAATAGCGAATTAGCACAAGTTCAATGCAGATTAACGTTACGTAAACCAAATTCATAGAAGTGCTGACAAAAATAACGCTTTGATCTAACGTTATAAAAAAACGTATCAATCAACCCTGACATATTCTTTCATATTCGTTCGTTTATGATGGGACAATAGATATCAAAATATAAGGAAACGCCTGATAAAGATCCCCACTTTTCATTATTATTAAGACTGTATGCAAAAGTAATACGATATCTAAACTTATTTATAAATGGAAATTTGTTTGGGTCTGTGTGTGTGTGTCCGTTACCAGAAGTTATAGAAAGGGTGGTCCGATTTTAATCAAATTTGATACACTCATAAACAAAGACATAAGAAACGATATTCAGAAGTTTCAAGGTTGCATTTCTTACTATAGTGCAAAAAATCGATAATATATATATATATATATATATATATATATATAAGGGGCAAGATGTTTGTGTGTGCGTGTGTTTATCTGCCTGTATGTCTGTATTTTTTCAGCCCTTTTGTTTTAGTTTTTACTTCGGGTTTGGCTCTAAGTAGGTATAATTGTAGTTCTTAGTCTCAGCCATGATACCATTTACTCATTGGACGTATTTAGCCTTCAAAATTCAGTTTACGACGAAAAAAAAAACTGATTTGATATCGATACCAGGAAATGAAAATTTGACTTACATCCATTCATTTTTCTTTCAGTCTCCGGTTTCGTTTTAACTGGAAACAACCATTGCTTTTTAGTCTTTCGTGCCACCGTCCAAAGAGTTTGAGCTCCAGGACCATGGATTAGTTTTAAAGCTTTCATTACACCCGAGCAACGCCGGGCTATACTGCTAGTATATATATATATATATATATATATATATATATATATATATATGTTAGGTGCGATTGGTAAATTGTCGCTATTATTTTATTATTTCAAATATTCTTTAGGCTGAGTCTGAACTCCAGGGCCATGGATTAGTTTTAAAGCTTTCATTATACCCGAGCAATGGGTAATTCTGCTTCTTTCTTCCTTATTTAGTTAGTTCCTCCGTCCGTTACGTCACTGAAGAAAGATAACACACTCGCTACACGTGCTTTTCCTTCCCCTCTATCTTTTTACTCTCCTCGACCTTTCTCTCACCTTTGCCAAACGGAAGAATAGTAAAGAGTGAGAGAGTAGCAGGAGAGAGCCTATATCATTACCGTAGCAGTAACAGCTTAAGCTGGTGGTTTTAGCAGTAATTGTGTGTGTGTGTGTATGTGTATGTACTGTACAATATAGTAAAAATAGGTAGGTTTGTTGCCATATCCCGCGACCTAATAACGAAATTTCTGGCTTCTACACCCTTGGACATTACTCAGTTGATTTTTTCTGTTTACAATGGACAAAACAGTCATGATTTTTCTGTAATAATGTTTTTTTTCTTTTTCAAAATCTCTCACGTTCAGTATTTTGGTTATGGTCTGTGCACACACCGCTTGATATAATATAAGATTACAGTAAAGTAGCTTCTATGGACATTACTTTTATAGATATTTTAATAAAATTACACTCTGTGTTATCGTTATGTTATTATCCAATACGTTTATGTTTGAAGACGTTACTATCATTTGTAGTATGACAAAGTAACATTTTTCCAGGAACTCATAATTATCCTTCCGTCGAAATTCCATGGGTTCCGCTAGGAAATATTGTTATATTCGTGAGTAAAGTAGAATAAATGTACGAAATTCAATTCTTTAATTCTTAATGTTTTAAAATGTATGAGATATACAATCTCTGTGGGCATACGGCCATATCACGTTGAATACACCGGTTCTCGCACGATCCACCGAAGTTAAGCAACGTTGAGCCTGGTCAGTACTTAGATGGGTGACCGCTTGGGAATACCAGGTGTTGTAAGCTTTTAGTGACAGATGAGCGTGCTTACGGCCATATCACGTTGGATACACCTGTTCTCGCTCGATCACCGAAGTTAAGCAACGTTGAGCCTGGTCAGTACTTAGATGGGTGACCGCTTGGGAATACCAGGTGTTGTAAGCTTTTAGTGACGGGCGTGCGTTGTGGTGCAGTCGATATCGGCTAGGAAAAGTTCGAAGAGTTCGAATGCCAGTTGAAAACCCTGCATTCACTTATGCACTGGTACCCTTGGGAAAGGGTATTAATCCGTCCATTCACTCCAGTTATGGGTTAAATAACAAGGGTAGGACTTGGAGACGCTGCCCTTAAAAACCATTGAATCTTGATACTCGAAAAGAAAAAGTATTACTAGATACAAACTTATATAAAAACAACAATAAATTGTTGAAAGAAAAAGATATTACCAGCAATAAATAAATACAATTTAGTTGGCAATAAATGACCCGCCGAGGTTGATATGCCATAAAAACAAAACAACAATGATCTCTGTTAAAGTTGTTCATGGCGGTTAGGTCGGTTTACAGAGAGATAGGATAAAAACGTAACAACTCTTCTGAAATTAGTCTTTTCCTGTTGGATTCCGTCATCTGCAAGTTGGAGTTGTACCAGGCTTAGCAGTACCACACATGTTTTGATTGATAGGACTGGAATCTCTATATTAAAACTATTCGTGAGAGTCTCCGATGATTAACAGTCAGTGGTCAAAAATCGTTTAAAACACCTAAATACCGAGAGATATGAATAGCAGTAATGTTGTCCATGAATTAAAAATGGATTTCTTACCGGTGATTGTAGTTGGCGTTCTAACGCAGGTAAATGTCACACGTTTATTTTAACGACTGAAAATATAAAAGGACAAAACAAAAAGTAAGAAAAACTTTATACATTGCACAAATGTTGTCGACAAATGTTTAATAAGTTTAATTCGATCCAAACCCAAATTCGTGGATGGAGAATGGCGCTCTGTTTCCATTCCATACGAGTCTTGGTAATAATCCCATTTTTGCTAAATTCAAAATTCAATGAATTGACCATCATATTTTCCGCTTCACCAGTTCTACTGCTGATATGCTAACGACCATCACCGAGTATATATACCAGGCTCTCGACAAGAATGACGAAGCCCGAACCGTTGCCTTGGATATCTCTAAAGCGTTCGACAGAGTTTGGCATGCTGGCGGAGCTATGGTATAACTGGACATTTGAAGGTGGTATTAAACGGACATGCCTCTCAGAACTACCATACAAACGCGGGTGTCCCTCAAGGCTCTATCCTAGGTCCTACGCTCTTTCTGATCTACATTAATGATCACCCTGATACCATAAGATCTCAAGTAGATATGTACACCGATGACACCCACCCAACCCTCAGCCTCGGTATCCTTACCCATCTATCACCCTTCTTCTGACATTTCCTATATCTAACCGCTCTTTCTCTTTACCTTCCCCTATGTAACCCCTTGCGCAATAGTGGCAGTGGAATGCTTTGCTTGGGGTGAAAGGATTTAAATAATATTTGTTTCGACACTTCTAACATTCTCTTCACCTTTGTTGCTATTTATCGAAAAGGATTTAAGATTTCATTCTTATTCAAATTATTTATTTCTGCAGGTCTTTCTAAATAGAGCATGTCAGTCACACAGGCTTGAAAATAGCACAAATAAATAAAATCCTTAATTCACACTTGAATGAATTTTGTTGAATTCTATTTTCATAAGTATTCCCTAATTATACGAATACATAAAATAGAAATTTTTGATAATTCTAATATAAATAAACAGCCAAAATTGTTAAATCGTAAAAGCTATTTGCCGAAATCTGAACCATCCAGCCAACAATAAGAAATCTGAACTATCCACGGTATGATATTCGGTGTTTGTGTTTAATGAAAACATTTGTTACTGAATTAGTATATTGTCACTTATTCATTAATGTGTCAATATATGCAAGTCTCTCTCTCTCTCCCTCCCACCTCTTTCTCTCACTATATATATATATATATATACATATATTATGTATTTGGGCAACAACTCCTCTTTTAAGCAGGTTTCATTAAAAATGAAAAACAAAATATTAGTTATTGCATAATTTTTCATGTGTAATTATGATATATATATATATATATTTTTTTTTTTTCTTCTTTCCTACGAGTGGTTGACTTTTTTGTTCATGTACTTCGTTTGTTTCTTTTTTTTTACTTCCCTTCCTTATAATAAAACTATTAGTGAGAGTCTACTATGATTAACAGTCAGTAGCCAGAATCGTTTAAAACACCTGAATGCCGAGAGATATGAATAGCACGAACTCGGATGGTTATTCAAGACGATCTAAATTATAGTATAACTATTACTAGTATTAGCAGAATTATTTCTGTTACTATTAATATTGTTATCATTACTATATATATATATATATATATGTTTGAAAATATTTCTGTAAGTACAGAATTTGATTAAAGAAATGAAAGTGTGCAACTTAATTTTACACATTGTAAATAATATTAAAAAGCGAAGCAACCGGTTTCAGGCCTCTACGGGAAATCTTAATCAGAATTTAAAAAAATTAAAAGTGTGTAATGAAAATGAGAAAGATGGAAGAAAAAATGTGAATGTTAGAGGTTAATTATATCGAGCCCCAACAACTCACGCTGTTTACACAACGCAGGCTTTACACAATATATATATATATATTGATTTTTTAATTACTTAGTTTTTGTCATAATAAAATTAGACCAGTGCCCGTTTGTATTAAAAAGTGTTCCATACAATTATATTGTAGAACTTTTGAATACTTTACATTTGTAAACGAGTTATTACGTGACCTAGGTTTCTACCATGTGATGTCTTCATGCGATTTGCAATAACTTATTATTAATAAGTTATTGCAAATCGCCTGAAGACACCACATGGTAGAAACCTAGGTCGCATAATAACTCGTTTACAAATGTAATATATATATATATATATATATATATATATATATATATATGTGTGTGTGTGTGTGTGTGTGTGTGTGTGTGTGTGTGTGTGTGTGTGTGATCGATCCTGATTTAGCAGCTCGGATACAGCCCATTTCTCACCGGCGCAATGTCGCTTTCTTGTGTCTCTTCTACAAACTCTTTCACGGCTTCTGCTCCGATTAAATTAGCTCTCTAGAGACGCCTATGCATGAATTTACTCGAGTCACAAGATGAGCAACTAGGTCCCACTCTTTTACTGTGAAACCAATAAAATGTAAACGCAAATTCTACTCCAATAGCTTCTTTTCTCGCAATTCTCGCCTGTGGAATTTCTTCCATTTACTGGCTTCCCCGACAGCTACAATCTCCAAGAATTTAAATGTAAAGTCAATAGTCATCTCCTATCTCACTAACATGCATCCTCTCTCTCTCTCATTCGCTCTCTCTCTCTCTCTCATGCTCCTTTCTTCGTCCACTCCACTCTCACCAGTATTCTCAACCTTTTCTTACCCACTTCCTGACACCCCCTATAACCTATCACTCTTTCTCATAACATTCCTCCTATGCAAACCCCTGTGCACTAATGGCAGTAAAATACCTCGCTTGGGGCGATATCATTATGAAATATATATATATATATATATATATATATATATATATATATATATATATATCCGAGTGAGTATAGAATGAAGAGAGAAAAAATAAAAAATTTTCCGTCCAAAACATTAATTTCAAACAGTGCTCGATATATGATGTATAGACCCGTGAATATTTATCATATATATATATATATATATATATATATATATATTCGTCATCCACATACAAGCCTGTTTCGCTGTATCACAGCTCATCATTTGCTTACGATCGGAATCGAAACTCATCCGATTTGGTGTCAGTCGGAGTCGCTACCCACTAAGCCATAGATGCATGGATCCAGAGAAAGGAAACTTTAACGTGTGGTATATATATATTTTCGGTGACTGGGATGTGTATACACTGCTTATATACAACACGTTAAAATTTCCCTTCTCTATGGCTTAGGGAGAAGCAACTCTGACTGACATCAAATCGGTCGACTTTCGATCCTGGCCAGAAGCAAATGGATGTGTTTAGCCACACTGAAGAGCTGTGATACAGCGAAACAGGCTTGTATGTATTTGACTAATATATAAATATATTTTTATATACATATATATATATATATGTGTGTGGGGGTATTAAAATACATTTACAACTTTGGGCTTTTCGACCATTTTTTTTACCTTGTGTTAGTGTAAGGAACCCGCTCCCAAAATTTGTAAAATTATTTTTGACACACCCTGTGGATATGGTTGACTTGTACAGTTAATTAGTAAAATTCTATTGCAGCAATTATAATTTCTAAAATACCTCTGCAAAATATAAGTCTCAAGAAAAAATCGGGAATAATGCTGAGCCCAACTAATTTCCAAAAAGCTGGCTAAATATCAGTTTTTTTAGGCATTTTTATCGGGTTGATTTTTATCGGGTTATCATTACCCACATAGCTTGGAAACGTCGGTCAACTTTGCTGGAGAAAAGATGAAGTTGTGGAACATGTAGCCAGTTAAGTGCCATACGTGAAACACGCTTGGGCGATCATGTCTCGAAAGAAACATGACTGACTAGGCAGAAGATTATCCCGCAGTAGATTGCCATTGCTTTCTGCGGTAGACTGGTTGCCAGCCAAGGCTATAGAACCCAATCTGTCCTGTTAATTAACGCATAACTGGAAAGAAGAGACAGATTAATACCTTTCCCGAGGGTATTTGCGCGTAAGTGAATGCAATGAATTCAACTGGAATTTGAACTAGGCTCCCCGATTTCTCGTTCCGAGCCGATATCAACTGCACTACAACGCACATCCGGAACATGTAGCACACTTCCCTAACAATACTGTTGGTCCATCTATTCAAAACAAAACAAATTTTCTTGTCTGGCGTTTGTCTGGCGATTAAATACATATTAGTTTCAGATAAGTTTAGAATTTAATGTTACGCGGAAGCTAAGTTCTGATAGGACGAAAAATAACCTGCCGAAGCTGAACGAAGAAAGTAGAGAGTCCGGTTAACAAGGAATAAAAGCAAGGAAAAAAAGAAAGAAAGAATGACATCACCCGATCAAATTCAGAAAGAATAATACTGCAAGCATGGAAATAAGTTCTTTCAAACCAAATCCTCTAAAAAATCGAAACAAAATATAAATACTGACAGGCAATTACAGACACCAGACGATTCTAGAAATAGATTCCAATACACGCACTTGCAAGCACACACACACACACACACATTATATATATATATATATATATATATATATATATATATATATATTGTGTTGCACTATTATCAGTGACCTTTTGGAATTTATAAAAAAGAACCAATTATACTTCCTCTCTCAATCTGTCATTTAGTGAGACGGCACTCAATACAAAAATTGATATCCACGTTTACATTATGTTACTAAAAGTGTTTAATGCAAAGCACTCAAAGCTACACGTGACTGGATTCTATTTTTGGCAATACATTTTCATTTTCTCCCGGAATGAATTCTTTTACTTCTGTTCTGTGAAAATTGATGTAACTGACTAAAAAGATAATGAAAATATTCAGAAATTATTCAGTGTGTTCATATTTCTTTTTAACTGCATTGTTGAATTATTTTATTATTTGTCGAGTGTTGTCAAGTCTTTAGCTGTCAGTGAATTTGTGAACAAATTTTCGGCGCTCTACGCCGTCGTCAGGTTAATGACTGAAGTTCTCGAGTGATATCTCGCGCTTTTGGCGTCTTCTTCATTTCGCAGTGCGTCTTCTTTTAGAAACGAAGAAGACACATCGTAGCTAACCGGCAAAAAGGGCGAAATATCACTCGAGAACTTCAGTCATTAACCTGCCGTTTCGCATGCTCCCTCTCCGGAATCGAACCCCGATTCCCCGTTACCCGTTGTAACCACGGTAGCCACTTAACCGACCGTCGACTGTTGATAGGGCGGACCCTCGAGAGACCCGTCGCCAGGCGTGAAAGCCAGTGCGATCGACCAGTGAGTTATCCAGAGTCGCCAAAGCGGAGCGCGCCGCCCTTTGGCCCCGCCGCCGCCGAAACCGACGACGACGACGAAAGGACGGAATGACGCGCATCGGTCTCAGTCTAATATGTAGCGTAACGTAACGGCTGACGCGGGTGCCCACGAGCGTGACGGCACGAAGGCGACATCAGCGCGCCGGCCGATCGCGGCATGTGTCACATGTATTAGCTCTAGAATTGCCACAGTTATCCATCACCTCCGAGGAGGATTACGGTCTCGAGGATTAGGTCCGGTTCCTGAGCCATTCGCGGTTTCGCCCGTTCTAATGCGTGGCGTGAACTTACACTTGCATGGCGTAAGCTTTGAGACAAGCATATGACTACTGGCAGAATCAACCAGGTATCGTTTTCGTATTCGACTCTGCTTCAGAAATTAATTTAAACTATGTGTGACGAAAGGATAGGGATTAAAGTGACAAGTAGTGAGTTAACTGAAATGTGTTCCGTTTAACAATGGCAGTATATTCATATCATGAGTAGGAGGATATGATTTTTACATATCGCCGCACAAATGGTAATGGACGCGAGGCTGCACGCCTGTATCAGATTGAATTTTCATCTAATCTGTTTACCGTCGCGTTGCTGAGACAAGATCCGAGGTACCACAAAGTATGGATAGAGAGAAAGCGAGATTCGCTTGTACGCCTGGTCACGAAATATTCATCCCACAGATTGTCAGAGAGGATCAAGCACACGTCAAGGGATCACAAATAAAAAACAGGAACACGAGATTAGTGTAAACTATTGTAATAACAAAATAACGGGTAAAGGTACAATATGCCAGCTTGTTCGCCTACCTGACGAACAAGCGGTGTTGGATATCAAAGTCTCTGTTCGGTAAATCACTCTACGGGTGTCTGACTAATATCAGACTGGTGCTCTCCAGGTGACTACTAGTCACATGGTATTTATGCAGGTTGAGTTAGTCCATTACTATATTAATGGGTAGGTACGCTACACTGGGTTGTTTTAATCCCAAATCCTTGCTGTGAGTTCAAATTCTTCGTTCGCCAGTGTTATTACCCTGTTTAAGGGGTCACAAATAAAAACAGGAACACGGGATTAGTGTAAACTATTGTATTAACAAAATAATGGGTAACGGTACAATATACCAGCTTGTTCGTCTAGCTGACGAGCAAGCGGTGTTGGATATCAAAGTGTCTGTTCGCTAAGTCACTCTCCGGGTGTCTGACTCATACCAGACTGGTGCTCTCCAGGTGACTACTAGTCACATGGTATTTATGCAGGTTGAGTTAGTCCATTACTATGTTAATGGGTAGGTTCGCCACAACAGATAGTCATGTGATTGTTCTTAAAAGTTCTGATTGATGAAAGTCATGAAATCAAAGTCAATAGTGATTCCCTTTCGTTAATTTATTACTGAGAAGATCGAACAATTGTGATTTGCATTCTTATATAAACCTAAGAGTAAAAACATTTCATTTCCTTAATCTTTTTCGATCTTTCAACATATCAATAATCCAACATGCAAGGATCTACCCCGATGAAAATAAAATTAGACGATGTATAATGGCTGAGCGCTGTAGTGGGGTGATATCGGCTCGGAACGAGAAATCGGAGAGCCGACTTTGAATTCTAGTTGAATTCGAAGCAATCACTAACGCGCAAATACCCTAGGGAAAGATATTAATCCGTCTCTTCTCCATCCAGCTATGGGTTAAAAAGCAGAACAGATTGGGTTATATAGTCTTGTTTGGCAACCAGTCTACCGCAGAAAGTAATGGCAACCAACTGCGGGATGATCTTCTGCCCGGTCAGTCATGGCTCTTTCGAGACATGATCGCCCAAGCGTGTATCAGGTATTGCACTTAACTGACTGACTGAATATAATAGGTGAAAACAATTAAAACTTCTACTGAGCATAAAGAGAGGGATCGGTTTTCTATTGTTATGAAGTAATAAATTGATCCCCCACTAATTACTACTTATTAATATAATGATATATTAAAATTAATCTCTTCTCACTCTATCTATGGGCTAAATGGCAGGACAGATTGGGTTATATAGTCTTGGCTGGCAACCAGTCTACCGCAAAAAGTAATGACAACCTACTGTGGGGAAAATCTTCTGTTCAGTCAGTCATGTCTCTTTTGAGACATGATCGCCCAAGCGTGTATCACGTATGGCACTTAACTGACTGACTGAATATAATAGTTGAAAACCATTAAAACTTTTACTGGGCATAAAGTGGGGGATCGGTTTTCTATTGTTATGAAGGAATAAACTGATCCCCCATTAGTTACTACTTATTGATTTAATGATATATTATAATTCATCTCTTCTCATTCTAGCAATGGGCTAAAAGAAACTTGACAATATGCTTAAAATCTTTAACAAATGTAACATACTAATGAGTGTGTGTGTGTGTGTGTGCTACTAATTACCAACTGGGATCGAACTTGGTTCAATAAAAATGATGGATCTATTTTTGTTCAAAATAAAGAAACAATTCTAGGCGATTCACATCGACACATTTCATATTTTGGCGGACCTGAAGCAGACTACCACCACGTTTAATTTCATTGTTTTTCATTTTTTTTTTTCTTTTAATTTTTTCAGCGCAGTCCTATTGATTGTTACTTAAACTTTCCGATTATCAAAAAAGAATTTGAAAAATTACAATATTTAAACAAATTTGTGGGTGGGGGGTCAGTTTCTCATACAACGTTAAAGTAAATCGATCCTCTATTTTATAAGGTTGTATGAGAAACTGGTCCCCCGCCCATCAACTAAAATTGTTTAAATATTGAAATTTTTGAAAAATTTTTTTGTCATTCGTAAAGTTTAAGGTGCAAAAGATAATATTGCACAGAAAAAAAGTCCCAAAAGTTGATAATGAACAAATTTACAGGTGGCGGTAATGTCGTACCAGCGAGTGGTTTCAAAATGGAGGCTCAATTTACGGTAACGTTGTATGAGAAACTGACCCCTCCACACCTCCCAACCAGAAAACGTTTAAATATTGAAATTTTCCAAAACTTTTTTTGTCAATCGTTAAGCTAAGGGTGTAATCGATAGGACTGCGCTGAAAAAAGTAAAAAAAAAAAAAAAAAAAAATGAAAAACAACAAAATTAAACATGGTGGTTCAGTCCTGCCCATTTTATTTCAAAGTTCATATCAGTCAGTTAAGTGCTATACGTGATACACGCTTGGGTGATCATGTCTCGAAAGAGACATGACTGACTGGGCAGAAGATTATCCCGCAGTAGGTTGCCATTGCTTTCTGCGGTAGACTGGTTGTCGACCAAGGCTATAGAACCCAATCTGTCCTGCTATTTAACCCATAACTGGAAGGAAGAGATGGATTAATACCTTTCCCAAGGGTATTTGCGCGTAAGTGAATACAATGGATTCAGCTGGAATTCGAACTCGGCTCCCCGTTTCGAGCCGATATCCACTGTTCGACAACGCACATCGTTGTTCATGTTAATCAAAAATTCAATTATTCAGAATCTCTTCATAATTTTTCACCTCCTATTTTAAAAATAATGTCTGTATTTTGCTAGTCGAGTCAGCATACTTATCTTGGTTGTTGACTCATCTAAAAAATTCCCCAGAAACTAAAAAAAAAAGGTAGAAAATATGATTAAAGACGTTCACACAACCATCCAGTTCTTTCAAGCGCTCACTTAGATTAAATGAAATTAATTATTTTTTTATTCTGCAGTATTAATCTATTTCATTATTTACCTAATTAATTATTTAATAATATTTATATAATTAATTATTTCATTAACTACATAATAAAAGGAAATTATTAACAGAAATGTAAATGATACTAAACAGCGGCTCTTCATTCAAGAGCAGATATTTGTTTGCTGGGGGTGGGTATGTTTAGTTTGGGCCCGAAGGTAGCGATTAACTTTACTTGGGTTCCGGGTAGGTGGGGATTAATTTGAGTTTGGCCAAGATTATGATGAATGTTCCTTTAAGAAATCAATGAGAGTACTTAATTCTGAGTACAATTACTTGCTTGTTAATTTTGGCTCCAAGAAACGGACATTACTACCAGGTTAAATATAGTTTTAATACGTTGATATTTGTTCTCATGTCAAAATGAGAACAAGTCAAAAGGAAACAAAGAGTATATATATATATATATATATATATATATATATATATATATATATATATATATATATATATATATATATATATATATACTTGCTGTACGAGGGCTGCAGATGCAGATGTGCGTTGTGGTGCATTGGATATCGGCAAGGAACGAAAACTCGGGGAGCCGAGTTCGAATTCTAGTTGACTGCCTTATATACACTTATGCAGAAATACTCTTGGGAAAGGTATTAATCAATCTCTTATCTCCAATTATGGGTTAAATAACAGGATAGATTGGGTTCTATAACATTGGTCGGCAACCAGTCTACCGCAGAAAGTAATGGCAGCCTACTGCGGGATAATCTTCTGCCCAGTCAGTCATGTCTCCTTCGATATATGATCGCCTTAGCGTGTATCACGTATTGCACTCAAGTGACTGACTGAATATAATACTTGAAAACAATTAAAACTTCTACTAGGCATAAAGTAGGGGGATCGGTTTTCTATGCTTATGAAGTAATAAACTGATCCCCCACTAATTACTACTTATTAATATAATGATATATTATAATTCATCTCTTCTCACTGCAGCTATGGGCTAAATGGCAGGATAGATTGGGTTCAATAGCTTTGGTCGGCAACCAGTCTACCGCAGAAACTAATGGCAACGTACTGCGGGATAATCTTATGCCCAGTCAGTCATGTCTCTTTCAAGACATGATCGCCTAAGCGTGTATCACGTATAACACTTAACTCACTGACTGTACGTGGACTGTAGTTCACTATGCCTTTTCAGGAAAGGATTAAGAAATGTTTATTTTGAAATCTCAGTGAATCTCAGGAGAAAATCCTCCCAAACCTATTTGTAGCATTTTGTGTCAGTAAATATTGTTTTATTAAAAATAAATACTAACATTTCAATAATGTGCGCATCTGAGACAAAGCAGCAAAAAGAAACCATGACACCCAAAAATATATTTCCTGTGCCAGACTTATTGAAGTATTATCATCTTCTATTCAGAACACATGCATGAAAATAATATTTTCTTGTCGTAAACCACTGGTATTAAATTCCTTCTATACTTCATGCTCCGCTGATGTTTGTGCAAATGTAGGTCTCTTGAAACAAATACCTGTCTATGTATAAAAAGGTATTCTTTTGTGGTTACGTTTAGAGACACAAGATGCTTACTAACCTGACACGTTAGCGATTATGCAACGCCGGAACGCTCATGCTTACAGCGTGTAATAAATTTACAAACAATTGATGGTTTGGTGGATACCTATTTTGTGTAGACGTCTACGTCTACCAGACTGTAGTCGTAATTCAGTTAGGAAACGTGCCTTATACTCAAACTTAGGTATCCACTAATTTTATGTGGATGTATATTTACTGCAAAAATATACCTCATAAAAACACTCGAACACACACACACACACACACACACACACACACACACATCTAATCTAAACTTATTTATAAATGGAACTTTGTGTGTGTGTGTGTATCCGTTACCTATAGACTCCGAAACGGCTGAACCGATTTTCGTGAAAATTTACACAGTTGTACTCTACGCGTCTGCGAGTATTCTTAGCTAAGTTTTGTGTTGAGGTACCCCCGATAAATATCGAAAATCGATAATCCAAAAAATCGGGTTATAGAAAGAGGGGTCCGATTTTAATCAAATTTAATATAATCATAGACAAAGACACAAGAAACAATATTCAGAAGTTTCAAGGTTGCAGTTCTTACAATAGTACAGAAAATCGATAATACACACACATATATATCTATATCTATATCTATATATATATATATATATTAATGCAGGTTTCATTGAATAATATAGACAAGTTTTGTCTATTCATTTTGTGTAGGATGCGTTCGTACCGTCTGATATACTTGATGGTGATATCGTTGAAAGACAACAAAAAATCACAGTAATTGTTGATTTTTTTATCGGGTCTAAACTTTCGGCTCACATAAGCCATTATCAAAGAGTAAATATTAACACACCAACTTCAGATTTTATGGTGATTTTGGATCGTCTGAGCATTATTTCTTCTAGTTGGTTTGAGGTAGTTATATCTTTCAGTTTGTTGTAGAGGTCATGTTTGTTCTTGTGTAGTATGTCTAGATTTTCTTTCGCTATTTCAATTTGCCTTTTCACAAGGCTCCATTTATATTTCAAGGTGTGTAGCCAGGATGCAGTATTATTTTTATAGTTTTTAAAATAAACTTTTTCATTTACATGAAATTTCCTTTTCGGTGTGATCGTGGTGGGCGTATGTAACTTTTTACTAGGAATTAACTTGTCGAATGCCGATCGAACCTTTCTCACGAACATAAGTTCGGGAGGCGACAGTAGTGAAGGCGCGGCTTTGTTTGGAGTTATTCTGTATACTTGCAAGAATAGTTGCAGTGCCTTCTTTGTGGGCGTCCCTGTAGCCTTTTTAAGTGCTCTTCTTAGGGTATCCACAAATCGGTCCTTACGTATTATCGGGAGGACCTTTGATTTTTACTTTTTCTTTTTTTTTCCCCGCTTATAACACCAAGGAACTGGAAAAATCAGGCTTTCATCACCTCAACGTCAACCACAAGTACAACTTTGTGGATTCGAACACCGGGGCTCATACGCAGACAGTGGAACGCCTATGGGGATCGACAAAGTGGCGAAACAAGAAGCACTGTGGCACTGCACGTCACCATTTGGAGTCGTATTTGGCCGAATTCATGTGGCGGAAGCATGTTGCCTGTACTGATGTCTTTGAGTCACTTTTGGAAGCAATTGCGACGTTCTGGCCTCCGGAATTACAAATGTAATGTTATTTTATTGTTTTAACCGTTTCAATAAATAATTTACTTTAATTTTTGAGTCGTTTTTTTAAAGGTCCTCCCGATAATACGTAAGCACCCACAAAAATCTTTCTGCTAATCCATTTGAACGTAGATGGTATGGTGGAATTTTTATGTGTTCCACTTGAAACGTTTCGCAGAAATCCTTGAACTCCTTTGCCGTGAAGTGAGTTCCGTTGTCACTCACTATTGTGTCCACTACGCCGAACCTGGCGAATAATTCATGTAATTTACTAATTGTGTTTTCCGTCGTGGGTCTTTTCTTTTGGAAAACGTCAGGCCACTTACTATAGCTATCTACTATAACCAAGTAATAGAAATTGTCAATTGGACCTGCGAAATCTATACGTACCCTTGAGCAAGGTCTGTCTGTCTTAGACCATGGTTTTTGTAAAATTTGCGGCGATTTTGCAGCAAGAGCGCACCCCTTACATTTACCGACCATGGTCGTAATGTCTGCGTCCATTCCCGGCCAGTAAACATAAGACCGCATTAGACTCTTCATACGGTTAACTCCTGGATGCCCCGCATGGAAATCCTTTAAGATTCTTCTCTGCAATGTCTTAGGAATTACTCTTTCACTGTAGAGTACCACATTATCGCACAGTGAAAAGGTTCCTGATGTTCGCACGTCCTTTTCGGCTAGCTTTGCTTTTATGTCCTTGATATAATCATCCTTTACAGCTTCCTTTTTAATTTCTATTAATGAAACTGGTAGTTCCCTAATTGTGTCAGTCAGAGTGTTCTTTACTTCAACTTCTGATCTTAGCGCAGCGATCACTGTATCCTCTAATGGTTCAACTGATTTAGGGATGAGTCTAGACAGGCCATCTGCGTGTTCTATCTTGCTTGATGGTAAATGTTGCAATTTAAAATTGTAATTTAACAATATCGTCCCTCATCTTAATAAACGGTTTGCCGTATAAATGGGGAGTCCATTTTTTGAACCAAAAATAGTAAGCAACGGTTTATGGTCCGCCTGCAAAATAAAATGTCTCCCATGGATATACCGATGGAATTTTGTTACAGCGAAAATTATCTCCAAAGCTTCTTTTTCGATCTGTGAGTAGCTGCGTTCCACAGGAAGTAATGATCTGCTTGCATGTGCGATTGGCTTCATTGCTCCGTCCTTCCACTTATGCAGAATACACGCGCCAATTCCGTGTGCGCTGGCGTCACAAGCTATTACTATTTCTAGTTTAGGATCGTAATGTGCAAGGAATAGATTCGATGTCGGCCTATCCTTGATTTCCTCAAATGCTTGCTTTCATTCAATCGACCAACGCCATACTTTGTCCTTTTGTAATAATTCGTTTAATGGCGCTCGCAACTTGTGTAGATTAGGGATGAAGTCTTGGTAGTAGCTTACTAACCCTAAGAAACTTTGTAATGTTTTCACATCTTTGGGCTCAGGCATGTTCCGAATTGCTGAGGAACGATTTGGATCAGGTTTTTTTCCGTCCTTGTTGATTATATGGCCCAAGTATCTGATTTCTTCTAATAAGAAATCACATTTATTTTCCTTAACTTTGAAGCCATAATTTCGTATCCTCTCAAATACTTCATGTAAATGTCCTTTATGCTTCTCGACTGTCTCGCTCTTGATCAGGATGTCGTCGAGGTACGCAATCGCGAAATCCAACCCCGATAGCATAATGTCCATGGTTTTCCGATAGCATAATGTCCATAGTTTTCCGATAGCATAATGTCCATGGTTTTCTTAAACACTGCTGGTGCCGTTTTTACACCGAATGCTAGACGTTCGTACTTATACAACCCGCTACGCGTGTTTATGCGTAGGAGCTTCGAACTCTCATCGTCAACTGGGATTTGTAAATATGCTTCACTGAGGTCAATCTTTGTGAAATATTTCCCGCCATTTAATCTAGAGAATACTTCCTCTGGGCTAGGTAGTGGATATTGATAGTCCTGAATGGCGTTATTCAACCCCGTTCAGAAATCAGCATATACGAATATCGCCCGACTTTTTTCTTTTTTTTTTTTACATAAACCGCTGGTGCGGCCCAGTCGCTGTATTCGATTTTTGATATCACGCCTAATTTTGACAGTCTGTCTAATTCTATATCTATTTTCTCGATCGCCGCGTAAGGTGTATTTCTTTTCTTAAAAATTGGTTGCGCGTCGTTCTTTTGACGAATTTTCGCAGCTGTTTTCGTGCACCTCCCTAAACCGTCCGAAAACACTTCAGGGAATGCTTTTTTTATCTCCGCCTTTAATTTTGTTATCTCAGTCTTTTCGTTGATATTTTTACAGTATGCACTTATAGGCAAATCCCACAAGTCAAACTTATCCATCCAATCTGTGCCAAACAAGTTGTTAGTTCCTTTCATTACAAACATTTATAATCTTGTTTGATTATTGAAATTTACATTCAAAATCAGTTCTCCTTCAAAGTGGGTTTTTTTTTCGGTAACCGTTCTAGCAATCTTGTTTACCTTTATTAACGATGGTTTATTTAGTTTCTTCCACGTCTTTACATTTATTATCGATATATCACTTCCAGAATCGAGCTGCATTCATATTGATTGGTTTAGCATTTTTACTTGTAAATATTTTCTTATATTCATATTCTGGTTTGGCTTTTCCGTTCTTGTTATTTTCACATGACTTGTCTTTGAATCTGCATTTGGACTTTTTGTGTCCTTGCCTGTTGCAGTTCCTACAAGTCTTGCGTTTGAATGGACAATCACTGTACCAATGCCATTCACCACAGCCGTAACAAGTTTTAGGAGGGGGATTCTCGTACTTCCTCCCACTTCTCATCGGAGAGTGATACTTCCGTCTCGGAGACAGAGACAGAAAACGTGACTTATTAATTTTTTTATACTTGCTACCCCGGATTCTTCAAATTTTTTGGCATCTTCTTTGATACTGACACATTGCTGGCAAAAATCAGCAAGCTTCTGCAGTGAGACATTCGCTTTCAATCTTAGCTAGTATTCGTCTCCTCATTTCACTGTCTTTATTGGATATTAGGCCCTACACAAAAACCAAACATTTGAAATTATCCGCGGTCAGTTCCGATAACCTGAAGTCATCGCAAGTTTTATTTACAACTGACGCGAAAGTCGTGTAATCTTCATCCTCTTTTTTTCTGCAGGTTTAAACATTTCCACCTTTTGCGAAATAACGACAGTCTAGGATTAAATAATTCTTTTAGCAGACCTACTGCTTCATCAATTCCAAATCTCTCGTTTTTCTTAGCAGAATAAAATCTGTAAATTTATTGTGCTCGTACGTACCTAGTTTTCTAAGAAGGAGTCTAACTTTCTTTTCATTTAACTAGGATTTACAATCGATCTCGTAAAAATGTTGATACCGATGGTAGTATCGCTCGAAAGTTCTATCCACGTCCGGATTATACGTAAAATTCTCAATTGTTGACCAAATTGTGTCTTGCGAAAAAGTACAATCTTCAGTGCTTTTGTTTTTTGAGAATCACCTTATGTAGGAGTTCTTGCATCACCACATATTTCTTGGCATTCTCTTCCTGAAATTCTTGCTGTCTTTTCTCACTGTCCAGTTGCATTTTTAACATTTTTACCTGTAATTCCAATGGATGTTTTTAAAATTTTTCTTCGCTTTCTTTTTGCTGTTGTATTTGGTATTTTATAAGCTCAAGCATGGAAGCTTGAAATTGTTCCATTTTGAATTTTACAGAAAAAAAATTTATGTCCAATTTATATATTTTTTGCATGGAGGGGAGGGTCACAAATTTTAGCACGAATTCTCTTACAGAACCAAGAGAAAATAGTAGTTAAGCGTAACTTAATATCTCGCTGCGAATACGGCTTTTCCAGGTAACTTTTGCGTCTGTCACGAACTAGAGACTTTTCAGGGTTCAAAATTTTTGTCGTCACAGTTCCGTCGTGACGAACGACTGTAAACTATTAGTTTGATTCCTCTCTGCAACCGAATCATTCGACGCCACTGTTACCTTGTGGGACGAAGCTGAGTTACTTGTCTTCCAGTGTGAGTTTCGAATAATTCGTCTCCACTGTTATGTTGTGGGACGAATCTGAGTTACTTTTTCATCCAATGTGAGTTTCGAATATTTCGTCGCCGCTGTTATCTTGTGGGACGAATCTGAGTTACTTTTTCTTCCAGTGTGAGTTTCGAATACTTCGTCGCCACTGTTATGTTGTCGTAGGAGAAAGAAATAGTCCATTATTAGGACAAATGTGGAGAGGGTCCTAACAGAAAAAAAATGAATGGATGTAAGGTAAATTTTGATTTCATAGTATCAAATAAGTTTTTTTCGTCGTAAACTGTATTTTGAAGAATAAATATGTTCTCTCAGTAAATAGTATCATGGCTGAGACTAAGAATTACAATTATACCTACGTAGAACCAAACCCAAAGCAAAAACTAAAATAAAAGGGCTGAAAAAATACAGACATACAGGCAGATAAACAGACACACACACAAACATCTTGCCTTTTATATATATATATTATCGATTTTCTGCACTATTGTAAGAACTGTAACTTTGTAACTTCTGAATATCGTTTCTTATTTCTTTGTCTATGAGTATCAAATTTGATTAATATCGGAGCACTACTTCTGTAACCCGATGTTTTCGATTATCGATTATCGATATTTATCTGGGGTACCTGGACACAAAACCTAGCTAAGAACACTCGCAGACGCTTATAGTACAACTGTGTAAACTTTCAAGAAAATGGGTTTAGCCGTTTCGGAGTCTATAGGTTACGGACACACACACACACACAGACACACAAACATACACACACACATCGACAAATTTCCATTTATAAATAAGTTTAGTGTGAGTTTCGAATATTTCGTCACCACTGCTATGTTGTGGGACGAATCTGAGTTACTTTTGCTTCCAGTGTGAGTTTCGAATATTTCGTCGCCACTGCTATGTTGTGGGACGAATCTAAGCTAGTTTTTCTTCCAGTGTTTGTTTCGAATGCTTCGTCACCACTGCTATGTTGTGGGAGGAATCTGAGTTACTTGTTCTTCCAGTGTGAGTTTCGAATACTTCGTCGACACTGTTATGTTGTGGGTCGAATCTGAGTTACTTTTTCTTCCAGTTTGAGTTTCGAATATTTTGTCGCCACTGTTATCTTGAGGGACGAATCTGAGTGACTTTTGCTTCCAGTGTGAGTTTCGAATATTTCGTTGCCACTGTTATCTTGAGGGACGAATCTGAGTTACTTTTTCTACCAGTTTGAGTTTCGAATACTTCGTCGCCATTGTTATGTTGTGGGACGAATCTGAGTTACTTTTTCTCCCAGTTTGAGTTTCGAATACTTCATCGCCACTGTTATGTTGTGGGACGAATCTGAGTTACTTTTTCTTCCAGTTTGAGTTTCGAATACTTCATCGCCACTGTTATGTTGTGGGACGAATCTGAGTTACTTTTTCTACCAGTTTGAGTTTCGAATACTTCGTCGCCATTGTTATGTTGTGGGACGAATCTGAGTTACTTTTTCTACCAGTTTGAGTTTCGAATACTTCATCGCCACTGTTATGTTGTGGGACGAATCTGAGTTACTTTTTCTCCCAGTTTGAGTTTCGAATACTTCATCGCCACTGTTATGTTGTGGGACGAATCTGAGTTACTTTTTCTACCAGTTTGAGTTTCGAATACTTCGTCGCCATTGTTATGTTGTGGGACGAATCTGAGTTACTTTTTCTACCAGTTTGAGTTTCGAATACTTCATCGCCACTGTTATGTTGTGGGACGAATCTGAGTTACTTTTTCTCCCAGTTTGAGTTTCGAATACTTCATCGCCACTGTTATGTTGTGGGACGAATCTGAGTTACTTTTTCTACCAGTTTGAGTTTCGAATACTTCGTCGCCATTGTTATGTTGTGGGACGAATCTGAGTTACTTTTTCTCCCAGTTTGAGTTTCGAATACTTCATCGCCACTGTTATGTTGTGGGACGAATCTGAGTTACTTTTTCTTCCAGTTTGAGTTTCGAATACTTCATCGCCACTGTTATGTTGTGGGACGAATCTGAGTTACTTTTTCTTCCAGTTTGAGTTTCGAATACTTCATCGCCACTGTTATGTTGTGGGACGAATCTGAGTTACTTTTTCTACCAGTTTGAGTTTCGAATACTTCGTCGCCATTGTTATGTTGTGGGACGAATCTGAGTTACTTTTTCTACCAGTTTGAGTTTCGAATACTTCGTCGCCACTGTTATGTTGTGGGACGAATCTGAGTTACTTTTTCTTCCAGTTTGAGTTTCGAATACTTCATCGCCACTGTTATGTTGTGGGACGAATCTGAGTTACTTTTTCTTCCAGTTTGAGTTTCGAATACTTCGTCGCCACTGTTATGTTGTCGGACGAATCTGAGTTACTTTTTCTTCCAGTTTGAGTTTCGAATACTTCATCGCCACTGTTATGTTGTGGGACGAATCTGAGTTACTTTTTCTTCCAGTTTGAGTTTCAAATACTTCGTCGCCACTGTTATGTTGTGTGTAACAAAAAATAGTTGAGTAAATAATCACAAACAACGGAAATAAAGTAAATGAAATATATTACCGGGAAAAAGGTATGTCCAATAGCGTTGTTAGTAGAGTACAGGAACAAAGGTTTTAGTAACACGTAGAATCCGTGTATAGCACATTTCCGGTTCGCTACCGGAAATACTCGACTGACTTGCTATCGAGGTGAGCAGTCAACACTGAACGCAACGCAACGCTCGGGTCTTTCCTCTACCACTTTATGTAGTGGTAAGAATCGTCCGTTATTAGAACAAATATGGAGAGGGTCCTAACAGAAAAAATAATGAATGGATGTAAGGTAAATTTTGATTTCCTGGTATCGGTATCAAATAAGTTTTTTTCGTCGTAAACTGAATTTTGAAGTCGAAATAAGTCCTCTGAGTAAATAGTATCATGGCTGAGACTAAGAATTACAGTTATACCTACGTACAACCAAACCCGAAGCAAAAACTAAACTAAAAGGGCTGAAAAAATACAGACATACAGGCAGATAAACAGACACACACACACAAACATCTTGCCTTTTATATATATATATTATCGATTTTCGGCACTATTTTAAGAACTGTAACTTTGTAACTTCTGAATATCGTTTCTTATTTCTTTGTCTATGAGTATCAAATTTGATTAAAATCGGAGCACTACTTCTGAACCCGATATTTTCGATTATCGATTATCGATATTTATTGGCGGTACCTGGACACAAAACCTAGCTAAGAACACTCGCAGACGCTTATAGTACAACTGTGTAAACTTTCAAGAAAATCGGTTTAGCCGTTTCTGAATCTATACATTACGGGGACACACACACACACACACACACACACACACACACACACACACACACACACACACAGCGGCAAATTTCCATTTATAAATAAGTTTAGATTTGTATAATTTAGACGACAATTCATCTACTTCACCCTCTATAATTTTTCGGTATTATTTACTAATATTTGGTTTATGGTGATAGTGCTGTTTTGTTTTGCTGTAATGCGACTCGTATGATGTGCACAAATTTGACAAGTAAACAATTAACCTACAGAGAGTCTGGTGGATGCGTGTCTAACGTACACTTCTTCTTCTATGTGCCCTGTCCCTTAAAGACTTCGGCGATCATGGCTCTTCACGTCTCCCTATCCTTGGTGGCTATTGGCACGCTTTCTCCTGTTACACCAAGCAACCCACATTCCATCATTCACCTGATTAGGTCCTGTGATATCCGTTGTTTCCCCTGTCCATTTTTCCCTCTGGCCAGTTAGTATCAGATTCTCCCATGCCTCCTTCCTCTTTGCGTGTCCCAGGAACTTTAGCTGTCTCTTCCTGATGCTCAGTATTAATTTCCCTTTCATTTCCATCATTTCCAAAACCTCATCATTGCTCACATGCTCGACCCATGATATTCGCAACATCCTTCTCTATAACTACATTTCAGTTGCTTCAAGTTTATCCTACATCTTTGATGATATTATCCAGCATTCACTGCCATACTGAAAAACTGACATCACATAGCATTCCAATACTCATATCTTTGTTTTTAGTGAAATTTTCCTGTTTCTTAATACTTTACTCAACGTTTGGAATGCTTCCTTCGCCGTGCCAATTCGCCTTCGGATCTCTGTGTCGCACTTTCCGTCTTCTGTTATAACACTTCCCACACTGGCCATAATTATTTGGCCACCTCAGATTAAAAAGAAAAATTATGTATTTCATAATATTTTTAGTATTTATTGCCAAGTGAATAATTGTAAATGAAAATAGAATGGTTCTTTTGTTAATACTGCACAATAATATGTGCATGAAATGAACTGTTCTGGTGTCCATTTTTTGTGATCTCTTCCCCATGCTAGTCTCTTATTATTGGCTGGATGGTTCAGATTTCGGCAAATAGCTTTTACGATTTAACAATTTTGGCTGTTTATTTATATTAGAAGTATCAATAGTTTCTATTTTATGTATACGTATGAATAGGGAATACTTATGAAAATAGAATTCAACAAAATTCATTCAAGTGTGAATTAAGGATTTTATTTATTTGTGCTATTTTCAAGCCTGTGTGACTGACATGCTCTATTTAGAAAGACCTGCAGAAATAAATAATTTGAATAAGAATGAAATCTTAAAGCCTTTTCGATAAATAGCAACAAAGGTGAAGAGAATGTTAGAAGTGTCGGAACAACTATTTTTTTTAATCATTTCACCCCAAGCAAAGCATTCCACTGCCACTATTGCGCAAGGGGTTACATAGGGGAAGGTAAAGAGAAAGAGTGGTTAGATATAGGAAATGTCAGAAGGATGGGTAAGGATACCGAGGTTGAGGGTTGGGTAGGTGTCATCGGTGTACATATCTACTTGAGATCTTATGGTATCAGGGTGATCATTAATGTAGATCAGAAAGAGCGTAGGACCTAGGATAGAGCCTTGAGGGACACCCGCGTTTGTATGGTAGTTCTGAGAGGCATGTCCGTTTAATACCACCTTCAAATGTCCAGTTATACCATAGCTCCGCCAGCATGCCAAACTCTGTCGAACGCTTTAGAGATATCCAAGGCAACGGTTCGGGCTTCGTCATTCTTGTCGAGAGCCTGGTATATATACTCGGTGATGGTCGTTAGCATATCAGCAGTAGAACTGGTGAAGCGGAAAATATGATGGTCAATTCATTGAATTTTGAATTTAGCAAAAATGGGATTATTACCAAGACTCGTATGGAATGGAAACAGAGCGCCATTCTCCATCCACGAATTTGGGTTTGGATCGAATTAAACTTATTAAACATTTGTCGACAACATTTGTGCAATGTATAAAGTTTTTCTTACTTTTTGTTTTGTCCTTTTATATTTTCAGTCGTTAAAATAAACGTGTGACATTTACCTGCGTTAGAACGCCAACTACAATCACCGGTAAGAAATCCATTTTTAATTCATGGACAACATTACTGCTATTCATATCTCTCGGTATTCAGGTGTTTTAAACGATTTTTGGCCACTGACTGTTAATCATCGGAGACTCTCACGAATAGTTTTAATATAGAGATTCCAGTCCTATCAATCAAAACATGTGTGGTACTGCTAAGCTTGGTACAACTCCAACTTCCAGATGACGGAATCCAACAGGAAAAGACTAATTTCAAAAGAGTTGTTACGTTTTTATCCTATCTCTCTGTAAACCGACCTAACCGCCATGAACAACTTTAACAGAGATCATTGTTGTTTTGTTTTTATGGCATATCAACCTCGGCGGGTCATTTATTGCCAACTAAATTTTATTTATTTATTGCTGGTAATATCTTTTTCTTTCAACAATTTATTGTTGTTTTTATATAAGTTTTTGTGTCTAGTAATACTTTTTCTTTTCGAGTATCAAGATTCAATGGGATTTGTTTTTAAGGGCTGAGTCTCCAAGTCCTACCCTTGTTATTTAACCCATAACTGGAGTGAATGGACGGATTAATACCCTTTCCCAAGGGTACCAGTGCTTAAATGAATGCAGGGTTTTCAACTGGAATTCGAACTCGGCTCACCGATTTCCTTTTCCGTGCCGATATCCACTGTACCACAACGCACATCCGTCACTATACGCTTACAGCACCTGGTATTCCCTCTGCGGTCACCCATCTAAGTACTGACCAGGCTCAACGTTGCTTCACTTCGGTGATCTAGCGAGAACCGGTGTATTCAACGTGATATGGCCGTAAGCACGTTCATCTGTCATTAAAAGCTTACAGCACCTGGTATTCCCAAGTGGTCACCCATCTAATTACTGACCAGGCTCAACGTTGCTTCACTTCGGTGATCTAGCGAGAACCGGTGTATTCAACGTGATATGGCCGTAAGCACGCTCATCTGCTTTCAAAGCTTACAGCACCTGGTACTCCCAAGCGGTCACCCATCTAAGTACTGACCAGGCTCAACGTTGCCTTTGACTTCTGCGATCTGCTGAGAACCGGTGTAATTCAACGTGATATGGCCGTCGCCTATCTGTCATTAAAAGCTACAGCACCTGGTATTCCCAAGCGGTCACCCATCTAAGTACTGACTATGCTCAACGTTGCTTCACTTCGGTGATCTAGCGAGAACCGGCGTATTCAACGTGATATGGCCGTAAGCACGCCTATCTGTCATTAAAAGCTTACAGCACCTGGTATTCCTAAGCGGTCACTCCATCTAAGTACTGACCAGGCTCAACGTTGCTTCACTTCGGTGATCGAGCGAGAACCGGCGTATTCAACGTGATATGGCCGTAAGCACCTGCTCATCTGTCATTAAAGCTTGCTGCTGGTATTCCCAAGCGGTCACCCATCTAAGTACTGACGTGCTCAACGTTGCTTCACTTCGGTGATCGAGCGAGAACCGGTGTATTCAACGATATGGCCGTAAGCACGCCTCATCTTTTCGTCATTAAAAGCTTACAGCACCTGGTATTCCCAAGCGGTCACCCATCTAAGTACTGACCAGGCTCAACGTTGCTTCACTTCGGTGATCGAGCGAGAACCGGCGTATTCAACGTGATATGGCCGTAAGCACGCTCATCTGTCATTAAAAGCTTACAGCACCTGGTATTCCCAAGTGTCACCCATCTAAGTACTGACCAGGCTCAACGTTGCTTCACTTCGGTGATCGAGCGAGAACCGGTGTATTCAAATGATATGGCCGTAAGCACGCTCATCTGTCATTAAAAGTTTACAGCACCTGGTATTCCCAAGCGGTCACCCATCTAAGTACTGATCAGGCTCAACGTTGCTTCACTTCGGTGATCTAGCGAGAACCGGTGTATTCAACGTGATATAAGCCGTAAGCACGCTCATCTGTCATTAAAAGCTTACAGCACCTGGTATTCCCAAGCGGTCACTCCATCTAAGTATTGCTCGACTCAGGCTCAACGTTGCTTCACTTCTTTGGTGATCTAGCGAGAACCGGCGTATTCAACGTGATATGGCCGTAAGCACGTTCATCTGTCACTAAAGTTTACAGCACCTGGTATTCCCAAGCGGTCACCCATCTAAGTACTGACCAGGCTCAACAAGTTGCTTAACTTCGGTGATCTAGCGAGAACCGGTGAGATCTTGAACGTGATATGGTGCCGTAAGCACGTTCATCTGTCACTAAAAGCTTACAGCACCTGGTATTCCCAAGCGGTCACCCATCACCCATTGTTTTGTCCTTTTATATTTTCAGTCATTAAACGTGTGACATTTACCTGCGTTTACTTGCGTTTTATACCTCATACCTTTTTTAGTATTTATTGCCAAATGGATAAGCCTAAATAAAAAATAAAATGGTTCACTGCGCAATAACATGTGCATCAAATGAACTATTCGGGTGTCCAGTTTTTGTACTCTCTTCCCTATGCTAGTCTCTTTTTCCTATTGGCTGGCCGAAGCAAAAGCTTCTTTGCTGCCTTGTGAAATTTTGCAATGTAATAATAACAAAAGATCCCTTCTATTTTTATTTAGAATTATCCCTTTGGCAATAAATACTAAAAATAGTATGAATACCTCATCTTGTTTTAAAAACTGGGGTGGCCTAATAATTTTGGCCGGTAGTGTATATCAGTCTGTTAAGAACCATAAGTGATAAATGATTTCGCTTAATGATTGACCAGGCAGAAGTTTTTTTCCGTAGTTGATTACCATTTCATTCTGCAGTAGACTGGCTGCCAACCAAGACTATAAAACCGAAACAGATGTTGATGATATTTTTTTGACTGACAAGATGAAAGCTTTTTTGTCAAATCGACCCAAACACGACACTAACAATGTAAGAAGTGTCTGTATAATAAATTTATGTAACCCTCTGTGGGTTACATAAATTTATTATACAGACACTTCTTACAATATTATTTCGGTCAAAGGCAGGAATGTAATGTATTTTTGTAACCGACAGAATACGTTTGATACCAGAAACTATTACAAACGTAAATGGGTTTGCGTCAACGCAGCCGTTTGCAAGGTCGAAAAAATTTCACAATAGCAGATGGAATGTAATGACGTCAAAGGCAGCTGGTTCAGTTGTAATAATCGAAGAAAATGATTAAGAGATGTGCTTAGCTATAGATGATTCAAACAAAGTGGAATTCGAGGAATTTCCGCTTCAATGAGAGCGGGCTTTTTTTTTCAGATAAAAAGAAGAAGACCATAAAACACCGAAAGACTCTGAAAAGAAGAGAAGACAACTTTCTCCCATGTGCATAAATCCCTCTTACTACCACTCTACACACAACCCTAAGAGAGAAGAATAAAAATATAAGATTAAATGTTTATATATTCGTTTTTCAATGTCTGTCTTTTATCCGTCAGGACGATTGTTGTTCCAGTAAGAGAAGCAGAAGTAGTATATACAATACACGATTTGGTATATAACATTTCACGATTTGGTTACTATCTGCGAAAATACTAGATGATCGTGCTTACAAACGACATCAAGATAAATGTACTGTCAGGTTCATATCCGATAACCGACAACTTACATGGAATGAGTTACAAAATTCTTTAGTTGAATATTCCGGGGTGGTTTCCCACCATAGTGCTTGATAAGTTGAGTTAGCAAACATTAAGCAGGGTAGAGCATAGCGAATACAGGACCAGATACAGAGGGTAGTATGCCTGGCAGAGAGCGCATGCGTGGGAGTTGACCGGAAGAATGAAGCTGTGGCAGAACAAGTACTTGGGTTTTTTATAGAAGGGCTAAGGAAGCGGGATATAAAGATGGCGGCGTAGAAGGACAAACCACGAGCCTTAGATGCTGCCTATCAGAAAGCTTGATCTGAGCTGAAATGAAAAATTCGACTCGATGCGTACTCGGAATATAAAGAATAGTCTATGAAAATTTGTCACCGACGGAGGTGGTTACCGGTAAAATCAGTAAGTTCTGCAACATCCCAAAATAGTAAGAAGCCTAATAATAAGTCAGTCTGCCAGTCAGTCAGTTAAGTGCCATACGTGATACACGCTTGGGCGATCATGTCTCGAAAGAGACATGACTGGCTGGGCAGAAGACTATCCCGCAGTAGGTTGTCATTGAATCCTGTGGTAGACTATCTGGCTAGTAAATAGTGGGGATCAGTTTATTACTTCATAACAACAGAAAACAGATCCCCCACTTTATGCCCAGTGGAGGTTTTCATTGTTTTCAACTATTATATTCAGTCAGTCAATCAGTCAGTTAAGTGCCATACGTGATACACGCTTGGGCGATCATGTCTTGAAAGAGACATGACTGACTGGGCAGAAGACTATTCCGCAGTAGGTTGTCATTACATCCTGTGGTAGACTATCTGGCTAGTAATTAGTGGGGGATCAGTTTATTACTTCATAACAACAGAAAACAGATCCCCCACTTTATGCCCAGTAGAGGTTTTAATTGTTTTCCACTATTATATTCAGTCAGTCAGTTAAGGGCCATACGTGATATACGTTTTGGGCGATCATGTCTCGAAAGAGACATGACTGACTGGGCAGAAGATTATCCCGCACTAGGTTGCCATTGCTTTCTGGGGTAGACTGGTTGCTATCCAAAGCTATAGAACATAATCTTTCCTATTATTTAACCCATAAGTGGAAAGAGACGCGATAGATTATATTACATTATTATATTAATTATAATTAGAGTGGGATCAGTTTATTAATTCATAACAATAGAAAACTGATCCCCCACTTTTGCCCAGTAGAAGTTTTAATTATCTTTCCAACTATTATATTCAGTCAGTCAGTTAAATGCCATACGCGATACACGCTTTGGGCGATCATGTCTAGAAAGGGCATAACTGACTGGGCAGAAAACTTTCCCAAAGTAGGTTGCCATTAATTTCTGTTGTAGACTGGTTGCCAGCCAAGGCTATAGAACCCAATCTGTCCTGTTATTTAGCCCATAAGTGGAGAGGAGAAAGGGATTAATACCTTTCCCAAGGGTATTTGCGCGTAAGTGAATGCAAGTAATTCAACTAGAATTCGAACTCGGCACTTCGATTTCTCGTTTCGAGCCGATATCCACTGTACCACAACGCACATCTAAACTTATTTATAAGTGGAACTTTGTCTGTGGGTGTATCTGTGTGTGCGTGTGTCTGTTACCTATAGACTCCGAAACGGCTGAACCGATTTTCTTGAAAATTTACACAGTTGTACTATAATCGTCTGCGAGTGTTCTTAGCTAGGTTTTGTATCGAGGTACCCCTGATAAATATCGAAAATCGATTATCGAAAAAATCGAGTTATAGAAGGAGTGGTCCGATTTTAATCAAATTTGTTACCCTCCTAGACAAAGACAGAAGAAACAATATTTAGAAGTTTCAAGGTTGCAGTTCTTACAAAAGTGCAGAAAATCGATAATATATATAAAAAAGCTTTCATTATACCCGAGCAACGCTGGGCTATACTGCTCGTGATAACAATAAAAAAGTGGTAGGAAAGCCAACTTATTTACTGCCCTATAAGTCTGAACCTACCTCCTTGATTCCTGAGCTTACTTCCAGACCCAACCAGGCCGCAACAACTTGGCGATGAAGATCTCGCCACAACAGCTCCACAACAGTTAGGGAGCAAGTGTCGGACAAGGACGTTTTAGACCCGAAGAACAGATTAAAAAAGGTAGGGCTACCAAAGCAGGAAAGGAAAGTTAAATAGTACTCCTCTGTATGTAGGCTGTATGTTCCGTCTCATCTTAGAAAAAGTGATTTGGAAAAAGTATCTCTTGATATCTATGACATTTTCAGGCAACCCTCGTATGAAGCCCAAACAAAAAAATAGTAATGCATGATTTTGTTGTGGTCCTGTTTAAAGGATCACAATTATAATGTGAAAGAGTCCTGTGTTCACTTGTGAGCGGTTAAACTACAAGTGTACTCCTCAGTATTTACCAACCTTCCCACGCAAGGCTAGATGTGACACAAGGTCTTTTTATTGTGGGTATTCCCGGCCATATAGCCAGGCCAAAAATATCTGTCTATCTTTCCCCAGTCGTGATTCTACCCTTCGGCGGAACCACGACTGGGTCAGTGCTCTCTGCTCGGAAGCATGGTTGACGAATTCGCCTGTTCACGACCAGTATAAGCATACATGTATACAAGGCTGTTTTGTTTTTCGAAGACACACATTTTAATTAAAGAAGATGACAAACATGAAGCTAATAAAAAGGTGGTATGAAAGCCAGTTTATTTACTGCCCTATAAGATAAGTGACATGCAAACAAGATGGTCGACTATAGAGAAGGCGCTTCTTAAGGGCAGGTGTGCACAAAAGGAGGTAAAAAGAGCCGTGTATTCATTAGCAGTCTTACCGGAAAGATCTATGAACACTTACGCAGATAAGGCGAGAAGCCTTTCATCATCACTCAAAAAAAATTCCACAATCCCTTACCTTCCAACCGACCCCTCTTACAAAAATCAAACCTTCTACCCCTGCTCCTTCTCGCACTTCTGTCCACCACAAGAAAAAAGGTTGTCTCTCCTCCAGGGCAGAGCACTAGTGCACGTAGAGAAGGGAGAACTTGCCAAAGTTGCAAAGTGGGACCAGCCTGACTTTTTGTTCCCCCTCCCCAAGCTAGTCTTGTGTTGCAGAAGTGGGATTCATTGTTAACCTTCCAATTTTAGTTAGAGTACCACCCTCAACTCACCTAGTTTTCGGCCTTGTGCTATAACTAAATGTAAAAATTTAGTAAAAAAACATGAAGGTGGTATGAAAGTCAGTTTATTTACTGCCCTAGAAGATAAGTGACATGCAAACAAGATGGTCGACTATAGAGAAGTCAGTTTATGCGATATACTTTTTTTTTAATCATATCACCCCGAGCAAGGCTGTAACGCCACTGATGTGCAGGGGGCTACGTAAGAGTGAAAAGATTGGGAAAGAGAAAGCCGGAAACCACATCCTAAACAGGGAACAAAGGATGAGCCTCTTCACCTGTTCAATAGACGAGGGTGGATTGTGAACCGAGCGATAGTTTAGTCTATCTACTCCAATTGAAAAAAAAAAAGAAAAAAAGAAAAGAGTGAAAAGGTTGGAAGAGAGAAAGCCGGAAACCACATCCTAAACAGGGAACAAAGGATGAGCCCTTTCACCTGTTCAATAGACGAGGGTGGAGTGTGTACCGGGCGATAGTTTAGTCTATCTACTCCAATTGACAAAGAAAAAAAAGTTTTAAAGTCGAAATGAAATTTAAACAGCAAAATCATTTACAATAGCAAAATAGTACCTCTTTCAAAAATTAAAAATCAAACGAAAATTAAGGCTAAAAATTGCAAATTTAAACAAAAATTACGGACTAGAATTAAAAAACAAAAAAGCATGCAGGATTCAACATACCAGATAGTTAAGACATACTCGAAAAGTCAAACGGGCGTCCGCTTTGGTTGGATACCGTTTTTTAATTTTCCCAGATATTACCAGCGTGTCTTCCTTCCTCCATCTTGGAAGAGATGATAGGATACATGCAAATAAAAATCGTTGCTTTAAAGATAGAGTGAAGTGAATTACAGATATATATATATATATATATATATATATATATATATATATATATATATATCTGAAAAATGCACGATCGTTTGTTCTTTAAGTTTGCAAAAAGCTAGAATCCGCTGATGGGGATTCTGCACTGGTTCTTAAACAAATTTAAAAGCATTAGAACAATTTTGCATCTTTCTTACATAAAAAGATGCAGAAAATTATCGATAAGAAGTTGATTAACATCATTTAAAAAGAGCTCAAAGTTTGTTTATTTGCTTTTTTAATCATTTCACCCCAAGCAAGACGGTAAAACCACTGATGCGCAGGTGGCTACAAAAGAGAGTTAAAGTTTTAGGCAGGAGGAGAGTGAAAAGAAAGAAGAACTAGTTACAGGGGGTGACAGAAAACGGACAAGAGAAGGATGGGAAGACATGAGATGCGAAGAAAAGATACACGGGTTGATGTAGAAAAGGGTGGATTTAAGTAGATAAGAGATGGGAATTGACATTGCATTTAAATTCCTGGAGGTTTTAGCCGTCATGAAAGCAAGTTTATGGAAGGGAGTTCCACAGGCGGGAAGTACGAGAAAAGAAGCTGGTGGAGTGAAATTGTTGCCTGCATTCGGTTGATATTTTGATATTTGGGTCAAAAGTCATGCAAACGATTGGCTGAGACATCAGTCCAAATATTTTTACGCAGAGGGAATACGGGATCTTGTGCACAGATAGGAAAAGTGTGTGAAACTGCTGGGAGAATACGTTGAAAAATAAAAGGAAACTAAGCTTCAAGCTGTATTAGAAGTCCTTATACGAAACATTCACGTAGATGTTCCTTTAACGAAAAATTCACCTTATTAATTGAACGGCCCTCGTAGTTTTACTTATACCGAAAAATTCACCTTATTTATTGAATGACACTCGTAGATGTCTTTATACCAAAAAATTCCCCTTATTTATTGAATGACCCTCGTAGATGTCCTGATACTAAAAAATTCACCTTATTTATTGAATGACCCTCGTAGAAGTCCTTATACCGAGAAATTCACCTTATTTATTGAATGACCCTCGCAGATGTCCTTATACCGAGAAATTCACCTTATTTATTGAATGACCCTCGCAGATGTCCTTATACCGAGAAATTCACCTTATTTATTGAATGACCCTCGTAGATGTCCTTATACCGAAAAATTCACCTTATTTATTGAATGACCCTTGTAGATGTCCTTATACCGAGAAATTTACCTTATTTATTGAATGACCCTCGCAGATGTCCTTATACCGAAAAATTCACCTTATTTATTGAATGACCCTCGCAGATGTCCTTATACCGAAAAATTCACCTTATTTATTGAATGACCCTTGTAGATGTCCTTATACCGAGAAATTCACCTTATTTATTGAATGACCCTCGCAGATGTCCTTATACCGAGAAATTCACCTTATTTATTGAATGACCCTCGTAGAAGTCCTTATACCGAAAAATTCACCTTATTTATTGAATGACCCTCGTAGATGTCCTTATACCGAGAAATTCACCTTATTTATTGAATGACCCTCGCAGATGTCCTTATACCGAAAAATTCACCTTATTTATTGAATGACCCTCGTAGATGTCCTTATACCGAGAAATTCACCTTATTTATTGAATGACCCTCGCAGATGTCCTTATACCGAAAAATTCACCTTATTTATTGAATGACCCTCGTAGATGTCCTTATACCGAAAAATAATCTTATGTATTGAATGACCCTCGTAGATGTCCTTATACCGAAAAATTCTCCTATTTATTGAATGACCCTTGTATTTGTGGAGCCATGAAGATATTTGTAGAAAGCACTCTAT